>JAXGGA010000363.1:0-245340 GCA_038373865.1 Uloborus plumipes | reverse complement strand
GGAATTCCATTCAGAAAATTGAGAGTTTCCACTTCTTAAAATTTAAGATTGTGGTATTCTTGATTACATGGCAAATAGCTAATTCAAACCATCCGATTTATTTTTTAAATTTGTAGTTATATTTTTTTGCTCAATTTTTAAAGAGATTTGACTATCACATGCTATTTGCTAACATTTCGTAATATTTCCGATGAGATGTTTTTGAATACAGCACTGAAAATGCTGGTAATAGAACAGCAGCTATTTGGCAGCTATGTAATAAATAGAACAGTTAGCAGAAAGTTATATTCATAAAATATTTAATTGAGAACACATGGGTAAGAGTAATAGTAAAAACTTAATGTAAAATACACCAAAATAAAAATTATGCCATCATACATAGAAAAAAATCTAGTAATTAAAATGGAATGTGAAAATTGAACTTTTTATTGAGCAAAAAAAAACTTTAAATCCATCAAAAATTTCTTCTGTCTAACAGCAACCAATAAACCATGGCATTCATTTTCTATCATGAGTCGATTTTTCATAAAGTAACAATACATAAAATCTTGTACAATAAAATTATTTTTTTTATAAATTAGTTATTGTGTACATATTTATTTCTTTTCAAGAATACACAAAACAATATGCAATCTTTCCTGTGCAGAGACAAACTGACAGTGAAAAGGGAAGAAAAATGCAATAGTCAAAGTCAAGATTGACTGAGTTTAAGTTATTAGCGTTAGTATGCAGCAAAAGAATGATCGTGCAAGCTCATACAAATACAAAAAAAAGAAAAAGAAAGATCGATAGATCTACGGCTTATGAATATTTAATGCATTAAGAAGAATCAAATCCTATCAAAACAAGCATTAGCAGAAAATTTATTGTTATTCTACTCAGCGGTTAAAAACACAGAGAGTTTAGTTTAGTAAATAATACTTTTTTAAAATGATTGATGCGTTGAAAATAAAACATCGGTTCGAAATACAAACAAAACAAGGCAGAACTGAAAAAAGTATGGGCCAAAACAACAGTCAGTCATGTAAAGCACAGAAATATTCCAAAAAATGCAATTTTTAACGCTCTTTAACAGCCAAGTTCAGTTTCTGAAATGACAGTGTGATCTGCTAAATAAGAAACGACCGAGAGACAACCAGAAGCGTTCGGAAACTCAATGGTCGACCGGGCTCACCGGAGAAATTCCATGACGTCACGACCGCAACCGGTTCAACCGCGCGGTGCCACCAGTGAGGTGTTTCCGAACGTAGCCCAAGTGTATCAAGTGGCATAAATTGCATTTCGTCCGTTACGAGCAGGGCTAAAGTAAAGCAAAAACATATTTTAATGAAAATAATCCTAGCGGGCACATACAGTAAGCACTTGTGAAAACACTTGATAAATTTATACAGTAGCGGATCACCCAATAGGCGCATGAGGCGTGAGCCTGGGGCCTCCAGCAAAGCAGGGGGCCTCGGAATGGAAAATCACGAGTTTTAGTGGGAGGTGCACAAAACTCAAATTAGCAATTAGCCAGGGATTTTAAGTACAATGTGAAGGCCCTGATTGTGGCCAATTAATTGGGCCCCGCAATTAAGCTATTATTATCTAACTAATAGAAAGGCAAAAGGCCTAAAATAATTTGGAGGCCCCCTGAAGATTTAAAGGCAAAATGCAGTGGCTGATTTACAGGTTTGGGGCCCGTCAAAATACAGTTTGTTGTTCCCGTTCGGGGGTCCTATGGTCATGGAGGCCCTCAGAACTGCGAAATGATCAGGCCAATACCGGCAGAATTAATAAAGGTTCTCGTTTCAGGAAGTTTTTTCCAATTAGCAAATAGTTAATTTGAAATTATTTTTCTTAAAATACACGTATTGTTTGCATAGCTTTAATGCGTAAGCTTTTAAAAATGAGGCCAAAAACTCAGACCTACTAATAGTGAGGTCCTGGGCCCATAATACTTTGCAGGCCTCCTGAAGATTCAACGACAAAATGTAGTGGCTGATTTACAGATAAGGGGGCCCGTCAAATTGCATTTTTGGGGCCCCATTGTATATCAGCACTATGTACACTGAAGTGCCGGAGAAATTCCATGACGTCACGACCGCAACCGGTTCAACCGCGCGGTGCCACCGGTGAGGTGTTTCCGAACGTAGCCTTAATATACCCTATCCCCCGCGCGAAAAATAGAATTACCCTTCTCGTAGGAAGCCAAGTTGGGATTGAAGCGCTAGTGCGGCGAGTAATTTGTTTTAAGTTTCCTTACTACTTTAAAGGCGAGTCGCCTTGGCGGCGAGTAGTTTGCTGAAACTTTCCTCGCTACTTTAAAGGCGAGCTGCCTTGGCGGTTATATATCATTATATACCGCCTTGACGCCGAGTAGTTTATTTAAATTTTCATCACTACTTTAAAGCCCGTGCAACGAAGGGCCCCACAGCTAGTAACTAAATAAAACTTTACTTGGTATTAAAAAATTGTGACAAAAATATTTGAATGAGAACATAAGTAATGCTTGTAATAATTAGTTGCAAATAGAATAACAATGAAAAATATCATAAAAAATTACGAAAGTTAATCACAAAAAAATCACAATAAAAAACAGCCCAATTCTTCTTCTTGAAAAAAGAAGAATTGGGCTGCTTTTTATAGTGAACAAAATTTTTCAACGTTATGTCCGAGAACAGGTCCGATTTTTCTGTGGGCAGGTGCCGGTCCTCCGGACCACCGTTCGAGAATCGCTGTTTCATACGAATATTCTGAATTTTTAAATCATCAACATTGAGAGAACTGGTACTGTTACCAAAACCATCATGAACCATAAATGTTTATTCTCATCGAGAAGCATATTTGTTAAAAGGAGCTGTGGCTCTCCTAAATGCCACTGATGACCAGGGGTCACCCCCCCCCCAAGCTCAATGGCGCAAATCCCCCTCCCCCCCCCCAAAAAAAAAAATCACAACCCTCTTATTTTTATAACCTTATTTTTATTTTTACCCCTTTTTTATTTTACTTATTTTTATAAATATTATTATTATTATTATTTTTAATTATAACTCTTATTTTTCCACATATTAATTTTTTTAAGTACTAATTATGCGCAGAATAGAATCGCTTTGTTCGCTTCATGACATTTCAAGCACACACACACACACACCAAAATAAATAATAAATAAATAATAAATAATAATAAAGAAATAATTTAAATTGAAAAAATAAATTAATGAATAATTTACATTTAAAAAAATCAGTGAATAATTTGAATTAAAAAAATAAATTAATAAATAATTTAAATAAATAAATAAATGAATTAGTTTTAAAAAATCCCCTCCCTCAAAAAACTTTTGATGGCGCAACTTGTGCCATAATCCCCCCCCCCTATGGGCACCCCTGCTGATGATCATACCAAGCACTGGCATTGTAAAGTGTATGATAAAGCATATGATTGTAGTCATTTCTAATCATAAAATTCATTAATATTGAATAAATAGATTTTGCCCCCCCCCCCCTCTTATTAACCGACTTCAACAAAGGAGGAGGTTATACAATTCGTCGGAGAATTTTTTTTTTTTTTGGTATGTTACAAGATTACTCGAAGACGCCGGGACCGATTTCAAAAATTCTTTTTTTGTTAGAAAGGTCTTTCTTTCCGATTGGTCCCATCCTCTCGTGGTCCGGGTTCGATAACGGGAACCTGCAGAAATCTTTCGAAAAAGAAATTGGGATCACAGTAATCGTAATAATGACCATTTTGAACGCCAGGCTTCTCTGGATTGCATAATGAAATTCCTTTCTATGGTCTTTTTGAAAATTTTAAACCGAGTATCTTTCTATGTCCTGCTTTTTTCTCCTGAACTCCAACGAACTGAAAGTCGTACCAGGTACTGATTGATTCGTAATATTTCAGGTTTTATTAGTCTTAATTTACATACGGTTTGATAAAGGAATTCTGAAGAAAGTGAGGAAAATCTCCAAATTTTTGCTCAAATTTAAAGCGATTTGTCCTAAATGATTAAATATGAAATCCATTGTTACAGAACGTGATTGATATGAAACAGTTATTATAATGATCATGAAAATTTTGAATGAAGGCTTAACTGAAGCAAACATGAAACTCATTAGCGGGCCACGTATGTAATACGTCGTGAAATTTTATGAACTGCGAGAATCTAGTGTTTTGAAATATAAATTAGTTGAAAAGCCGTTAATATTTAGCCTTTAATTAAACTAGTACACAAATAAATACCAGAGAATAACAAAGATTATTTTTAGTGTCAATCGTTTAAAATTTTAGACGCGTTGATACTTTCTTTCTTTTTTTTCTTACATAGTTTATTTTATGAAGCATTTACTTAAGAAAATTAGGTGAAGTTTTGCAATGGAAACATTACCTACATTTACACTAAAAAGAATAAAATAAAAATATTTTTGAAAAAAAAAAATTGAACCGACTTCGGAACTTCACTCAGCAAATGCTCTAAAAAGTAAAAAATAATTTTATTCTTTGAACACCATCGATACTACATTTAAACATAAGTTTTGAAGTCGGCGCAAAAACTATAGGTAAAATGATGTTTACTATATTTTGCCAACATTTTCAGAGAAATCATTGAAAATTGAGAGCTGAATATTTGCACCATTACATAAATATGTATTTTTCAATGAATGCGAATAAAGAACCTGGATTCATTTAAACTTATATTTATAGTTTCGAATGATTCTATTTAGCTTTTTTGCGCCGACTTCATAACTTATGTTTAAATGTAGTATCAATGGTGTTCAAAGAATAAAATTATTTTTTACTTTTTAGAGCATTTGCTGAGTGAAGTTCCGAAGTCGGTTCAATTTTTTTTTCAAAAATATTTTTTTTATTCATTCGAGTTCAGTAGTTTGGTCAATACTGCAAACTGCAAGTTAAAAGGTTGGCGTATAATTAAAAACATGGTCGTATTTAATAGGGAAAGGCGAAGAGGGTAGGGTACCTCCCGAAAAAAACCTCATTCTAAATAAGCGTTTCAATATTTTTTAACTTAAATTTGGAAAGTTTTCGTAATCTTTAGCTTGGGCCCAGGCCTTAATTTCTAGCAAAAGAAGTCCAGGAACCTAATAGCTTTCATAACTCATTTTTGCCTGCAGATAATTTAAATTTTTGTCTAAATTGATAAAAAGTATACTTGATAAAATTGAAAAGAAGTGTAAGAACTCAGTTCCCGTGAGCGCAGATCCAAAACTGAGTCATGCATAGGCGAGCCCCTTTTAAAATAAGTTCCTGCATACGCTCCTGATGCAATGACAAAAAATTTTTTTGGTATAAAAGAAAAAGAATAATTTGCATTTCGACACCTTGAATATTATATTTTTTGGAATGACGAATAGCGATAAGCGTGTGTGTGCAGGACATGGGCGCCTCCACCCGGATGAGCACGGGCTGATGGACGTCCGCGGCAATTTGAAAAGGGAACCACAAGACAGCTGAGGTCGAAAATGAAATTAAATAGCAATTTGTCATTGCTCAAAAAAGATGGAGCGAAACTAACGTTGTAACTTGGAGTAATCTTAATGAGAAGTTTTACAATACCTTATGGCATTCTTTAAAAAAAAAAAAAAAAAAGCTTTTCCCAGTACTTCGCCAATCTTTCTATTAAACAGGCAAAAATAGAATTTTCTTTTCCAGCAAAAAGCATTCGATCAAAGAATGGGCATGAGTAGGAGGCGAGAGGAAAGAAGAATGTGTGCTCTCTCTCTAGTCATGCGGCTCTGAGAAACCGTTGTCGTTAGATTGTTCTCGGAAGGCAGCTAGTGGCACACATGCGCGGGTTTCTGGATGCGTGGAATCCAAGTTCGGGTCCACTCCGAGGAATCGTAAAATATCGCCGCTTCCGGGTTCTCAAATACGAAGGCGTTCGGAGAGAAAACTGTTTATTTTGATTTAATAATATAATTTACGCTTGAGGCGCGTACCAGGAAACCAGACGGTAGTGTAATAATGAAAAGAAAAAGTAAACAACGCTTGAACCTTTTCTATCCCGACGTAGCTCGGACCAAAGGCAATCGGGATTAAACCGGGATTAGTGGAGATGAACGAAAATCCAGATAATCCAAAGTTTGAAAAATTCCTTTTTCAATTAAGGAACATTAGCACACCTGGAAAAAAACATTGCAGCGGTAATTGCTATGTTTCTATCTTTTTTTATCAGAGTTCAAAAAGAAAGTTTAAAAATTGTTTAAAGAATAATCTATTACTTTTTACATTTTAGCGCAAATGAATGGTAGTTTCGTTTTTCTGTTGAGTTCTGTTTTGAAGTAAGTCTCTCTCTCTCTCTCTCTTTTTTTTTCCTTTCTTTTCTTCTTCTTTTTTTTTCATATAATAGTACACAACTGCCCTTTTGCTTTAATAAGCGGTTAAAATTTTGAACTATAACAAGTAATGTCTTCATAATAAACATTATTTGCTCCTCAATACCTCATTTTATTTAATTTTAATATTTCAGACTCATAACATCAATGCTAGTTCTTTCTTCTTCTCCTGCTTTTTTTTTCTTAAGAATCCCTTTTCTGTAACCTTAAAATCATATCTAGGTAAGCTTAAACTATCGCCAGTATGTGATGGTTACATACCTCAAAAGCAGTATTTCTTTCATGATCTGTAACGCCATTTCTTTAGAACAAATGTTATCATCTGTCCAAAAAACAAAACTAGAAATTCGCAATGTTTTAAACAGTTTGTATGACTACGTGAGCTAAAAAAAAACCAGCCATTTTGAAGTAAATACAAAACTAAATAAAATTTCAAAGAATAACCTCCAACTGCTGACGTAAATTTCCAAAGCAACAACTTAATTTCTCAAAATAGAATAATCTGAATAAATGAACATCAAGACAAATGCTAAATTAGTATCGCAATTACACAGCATGAAAGTTATTACTCTAAAATTCGCTTAATAGCACATATTTTTATTCATCTTGAAATTAAGATGAACGAAAACCAACTAAATTAAATTAAAATAACTATTTTACAATCATTTCGCAAATTATATTATAATGTAATTTTTGTAATAGCTATAAAAACACTTATAAAGATGGGGTCCAGTATTTGAAAGAGGCTAATCCTGAGTTAATTAAGTAAAAATGATTTTAAAAAGTAAAAGGAAATAAATAGAAAGTAATAAGAAACAAACGATAATTGAAAGAAAAAAACAATCATGAAGAAATAATGAGTATTCTTCAAAAATTAAATGCGAATGTAATTTTTTGCTTCAAATAGAGAACTTTTTTTCAATACTGCAGTTAATGAGCACTTAATGATAACATGCGATTCGTACCATTAAGTTCCAAATTTTCATTTAAAATAACTACTAAAATTTTAATAAAATCCTAATTATTAATTTTCTCTTCTGTGAACATAATTAAAAGAAAATTCTAAGAACAGATTTATGTTCCGATGGTGCCTAATTATAGCTTTTGTTCCTTAATTAAGTTCAACTTCAAAGGAACAACTATCATTCTATTTAAAACAGAAGGGAAAAAAAACCTCCAGAAGCAAATCACGCTATTATTATAAATCATACTTCCTGGAGCTATTTATTTCATTTTTTTCTTGTCTCGTTTTCGTTTCGCTTTTACAGGTGCTATTAGGCGGGCATTAGCGTGATTCTATGAAAATGCTATTTCCTAAATGACTTCTCTCTCTCGAAACCCGAAATAAACTTCTGCGACCCCCCACTCCCCCCGCCTCTCCCCCTTTTCGGCGCATCGCGTTCAAGAGAGCGTCGAAAAACTTGTTACAATTAATTTTTTCACTCAATGGCTTGGTTTTCAGAAAGCGGAGTCAACGCCCAAAAAATTGGTTTTAAATGATTATTTTTTGTCTCCCCTCTTCGAAAAATGGCGTTTCTTCGTTTTTCGTCAGCCGTTCTGAAGAAGAAATTAGGCAAGCTGAAAATCGACTATTCTTTGTGAGCGGATACTGAAATAAAAAAAAAAATGTAAGCATGTTTCCAGGAAATTAATGAAAAGAAAATGCTGTAATACATTAATTGGTGCTTTTAGCAAAGAGAATCATGATTTGTAAAACATCGTACAGCTAATCATAAACATATTTATTTCCATGTAAAGTCTTGTCATGTATTTATTCTCTTAATCATAGGAATTACTTTCTACTGAATTTCTTAAAAGAATATCATCATACTTATTCGGATATCCTTCTTTATACCAGAGGTAGAGAACCTTTTTTTGACTTCAGGCCACATTTAAATTAGGCAGTAACAAAGAAGGCCGCAGAAGTTGATAAACCAGTAAATGCAATTTTCATTTGTACACTTATATCACTTGATTGCACTGCATACACTTATAAGAAGAAAAAATAATTAAGTCGATTATTACTTAACATACATA
Organism: Uloborus plumipes; assembly: GCA_038373865.1. NCBI lineage: Eukaryota > Metazoa > Arthropoda > Arachnida > Araneae > Uloboridae > Uloborus > Uloborus plumipes. Next base: position 236,970 of record JAXGGA010000363.1, on the reverse strand, counting down.
AGGCGTTACACTAAAATAACCGATCTCTTTCACTGAAATATTGAAGGGGATTGCTCTCAGGTTCAAATAGATTATGAGCGCTTTTCAGGAGGAAGCACAGCAGCCCTACTAAAAATGACCAATAAAGATCAATAGAAAAATCTATTAATATCGGTACAGTTCTATTGATATGAATTGATTTCTATACAGATGTCTCTATTGGTATCGATAGAAGCTATTGATATCTGTAGCCTATTGATCATATCCTTAATGGATATCCATAGAAGCCCTATAGACATCAATAGAAATTTGGTCAGTAGGAAAGCATTTCAATGGATATCAATAGAAGCTTTATAGATATCAATAGAAATCTGGTCCGTAGGATACTGATCCCAATGGATATCACTTAAAGCTTCAATTGACATCAATAGAAATCCGATATATAGTATACTAATTCCAACTGATATCTGTAGAAATGAAATCATTAAGTTTAAACTTAAGTAGTAAGTCTCGGTAAAATTAGTGAGCTAGGAAGGTTATTAATAATATAAATAATAAACTAGCTGTCGTGGCCGTCACGAAACTTTCTTCTATATCTATCTTATGAATTCCGGTTACAAAATAAAATACGTACTCGCCCGAATAATTGGAGACAGCTCCAATTTCCCAATTATCGTAATAACCCTGCAAATGCAGATCAATGAGTGAAATTGGAAATCATTGGAAAAGCCTTGTTTAGATTAATTGCAAACATTTTATTTGTTAGTAAAAAGAAATTGGCAACAGTTAAAATTTTCAAATCATCGAAAGTTTTCAGATGTTTTGATAATTAAATAGCGTGAAAGCGATTTTTTAATGAATTAATTTTTCGCATTGTTGACTAAGCGCAAAAATCACCCCACCCTCCCCCTGGGGCGATTGGCGCCAAAATTTATTCGATGCTTGTTTCCATATTGGGTTAGTGTTATTCCGAATTTTATTCAAATCGCAGCAATATTTCCCGAGATACAATACGTGCAATGACAAAATAAGCACTTTTGATTGCTCTACCCCCCTTAGAGATATTGACACACAAATTGAATCAGCACTTGTACTCAATAGGGTCTACCTATGGACCAATTTTCGTTTGATTCCGCCGGTTACTTCCTGAGATATAGCAGTCACCCCCGCGCAGAACACGTGCGATTGCTCCACCCCCCTTCGAGATATTGACAAACAAATTGAATCAGCACCTGTACTCAGTAGGGTCCACCTATGAACCGATTTTCGTTTGATTCCGCCGGTTACTTCCTGAGATATAGCAATCACCCCCGCGCAGAACACGTGCGATTGCTCCACCCCCCTTGGAGGAATTCGCTAAAAAAAGTCAGGTGCACCAGTTCACATAGTGGTACATATGTGCAAAAATTTTTGTTCGATTTCATGCAGTAGTTTTTGCTCTTGCGCGGATACAAAAACTGGTCACACACATACAGACTCACACACAGACAGACACACAGACAGACATTTTCCAAAAATGGTCGAAATGGACTCAGCGCACCTCAAAACGCACAAATCCGTCAAAATTCGACATTCGAAAATTTTCACGAAACCAATACTTTCTTCAATATATTAGATATAGAAGAAAGTAAAAAGCAGATGATTTTAAACTTTGTAAATAAAGATAACTATAATTTTAAAATAATTAATTTCGACTGAAATTTTAACTGATAAAATTTCTGACTTTTTAAAATCTGATATTACAGATTCATAGATTATGCCAGTCATTTTTTTCCCTTTCTGTTTGAAAAAAATCAATAGTTTTCTTTCAAATCATCACAGGCATATGGTTCAACCATTCATTTCAAGGATATTATTTAAAAAGATAATTAAAGAAAAATACATTTTTATTCTTTGAACTGGATGCCAAAAAAAAAAAAAAAAATGGCCTCTTAATGTGAAAATTGTATATTGTGCGCATTGTGAAATATGGAGCATTTGAATTGAAGTTCCATACGTAAGTTTGTCTTTTTCTCTAAGAATCATCATTTTGGTGGGCTTTTCCATACATCTCCATGTGATGCATAATAAGTCTCGATGCATATTCATTAAAATTTGAGACTTCAATGTAGTGTTATGCCCTACTGATAGGTACAAAATTTTTATGCTATGGCTAATTAATACTATTATAAACAGTATATATCAGTTTTGTTCTGCTGGATATTTTGCACACCACTTGTGCAATGACACACCACCTTATTCGAGTAATTCTGTCCCTAGTAAAAATGACCCGTAGAGATCAATAAAAAGAAATTGTATTGGGAAATCGATTACGGATATCAATCTCCATATATTATTTCTCTAAGCCGAATCCTATACCCGGTCGAAACTCGCTCATTTCTTTATCGAATTGCAAGAAAATTTATGATTTTGAAGCTTATCCCGCGGGCTATTGACGAAAATTAGACCCACCCTCTAAAAAGTGTCGGTTCGTTTTTTATTCGAACTTCAATTTTTAGGCACAAAATTGACTCTATCTAGCGAAATAATTGTCGTATCGTCTCCATTTTGATTTCATTCGAAAGATTAAAAAAAATGCGTTCTTTAGAACGTTTCTCCGCTAGCGCCGCGTAACGAGAATCTCGAAAATCCGCGTTTAAGCGACTTATAAGCGATTGAAGTTTGAAAAAGTTAAATTTTTTGCTCAACTGTCAAAATCGTTACATTGTTGCTCAAATCAATTTTAAATGCGACATTTCAAGCCAAGGCTTAGCTCGGTAAACCTTAATTGTAACTTTTATTGTTTCAAAATACTATGGTAGTTTTGCGATAACGTTAGTATTTAGTTTAGTAGTAGCCTTGGGTATTTGATTTTAATATAGGGTATCACTTTTGTAGTTGTTGTAAAAGTGAACGTGTCTTTGATCTCTTTGAAAAGTTGTCAGAACGACGGCAGTAGATGGCGATGTTGTGCAAATGAAGCCAATAAAAATTGTCGTATTAAATTTTAAGTTTTTTTTTTTTTTTTTTGCGGAATTCCGCACGGGTCACCTAGTACTGTTAAATCAGTAGAGACCTACTGATATCAGTAAAGATCAAAACAAGATCCATAGCATCTATTAGTGATATCAATAGAATAAAACCGTAGGATATATGGATATCAATAGAGATCCATAGCATCTTCTAGTGATATCAGTAGAACAAAACCGTAGAATCTATGGATATCAATAGAGATCCATAGCATCTTGTTCAACTGATATCAAAGGACCTCTACTGATTTAACTCTATTGATATCCGTTGACCATTTCCCCGTCCAATTTTTGTTATTGATCTCTACGGATCATTTTTAGTAGGGAGAGTGGTCAACCCCTCAGAACCTTTGGTTCATTAACAATCCTAATATAGTTCTTATATATGTGTCAGACTGTTTTTATCCCCTCCCCCCAAAATGTTTATTCTGGCTGCGCTAATGCGTGTGTGTGTGTATCTCATACATATACCCACAAAACACATATTTACTCGACATTCAAAATAGAAGATTTTAGGACTTCATCACTTCCTTTGTATAATTGTTTCATTGCTTGTTTCCTTGAAAGTCCACGAGCAGAAACTCTTTATCTCCTTACACATTTAGTACGGGAATTTCTTCAAAAAATACTGCGTGAGTGATTTTCTACTATCGTATTCAACCCACGACGTCTTCCAAAGAAATTCCACCAAATTCAATTCCATTTGGACTTAATCATTTTTTAGCTTACTTTCCCGTTAAAAATAAAAGAAAGACGAAAAAAGCATTAGAAGAGGCTTGCATCTAAAAATATCGCCAAGTCAGAAAAACAAGTCAAAAAGAAATAAAAAAGTAAAATAAATGTCGGAAAATTAAAAATAGGAAAGTAGGGTATTGAGATGGGGAATTTGTGTGCAGTCGGTCTGTCGGTCGGTCGGTCTGTCTGTCCCCCCTAATAACTTTTGAATGAACATTCCGATTTGAACAAACTTTTTTTTTGTTGGAAAGATCTCGCCGAGTACAGCTCATTCTCATATTTGATTTTTCGATTTGAACAATTTTTTGTTCAACTTTGAACCTTTCAAACAACCTGTCCCGCGACACTAACTTTTTAGTGAACAGTCCGATTTGAACAAACTTTTTTTTTTGTTCGAAAGATCTTATCAAGGATACTTCATACCCGTATTTACATTTCCGATTTGAACAATTTTTCGTTCAACATTGAACCGTTCAAACAAGCCGTCAACCCTAATAACTTTTGAGTGAGCAGTCCGATTTAAACAAACTTTTTTTTTGTTCAAAGGATCTCAGCTAAGATACTTCATTACCATATTTAAATTTTCAATGTGAACATTTTTTCGTTCAACATTGAACAATTCAAGCAATGTTCCCCCACCGAATAACACCGAATTAAAAAAAAATTCGTTCAAAAGATCTCGGAGAGGCTCATTCCCATATTTCGCTTTTTGATTTGAACCATTTTTCGTTCAATGTTGAACCGTTCAGAAAAAAATGTAACATTAGCGCCGACGGGGAAATTTAAGTTGAATGTTGATCCTGAACTTAAAGGCGGATTTCCTTCAAACTAACTTTGTAAGAAAATGGTTTTGCTAATTAATGTATGTAAAGTACTTTTCTGAATAATCTTCTGTGAGGACTCTGATACCGACTCCGACTCCGCAAACAGGACGGAAATGCAGGCTGAGAAAAAAATGACTGTGGAGTCGATTTATTGTTTATTTATTTATTTGTTTTATGTTATTATTTTACTTATTTATTTATTTATTATTATTTTTTTTGGCAGACGATTTTTCTTTTTGTAACAAAAATTTTTCATTCACGAGAGCATTTTATTCTTTATTTATATTTAACAACTGACAACGGATTAAAAATGAAATTCGAGACATTTTATGAACAAACGAGTTTTTTTTTTCTTTCTTTGATAAAATGTGTTTTGATGTTCTTTGTACTTTTATTTATTTATTTATTTTTGAAAACGATTGAGGATTTTTTTCTACGGAAGAACTATAACAGTTACATTCTTTAAAAGGTGAAACAAAACTTTATTCGTTTATTTACTTTTTACGTGTCTATTTTATCTGATGAGAGGGGTATATTTTGCTTTTAGAAATCAGCTTTAAGTGCTAAAAAGGTAATAACATAATTTTCCGTCTCAGATAATCAAGAGAATATTGATCAGATGCTAGAATGCCGATGTCGATGTACGGAAAAGTAGGCTTGTTTAGTTCTTGACAGAAATTCTTGTTACATGTTCTTTCATCTTCTCCATTTCTTATTGAATTTCCTTCTATTATGTTTCCAAGAAAAAGCGGAAATGTTTGCGTAGGTAGCTGAATCTTTAGAACGTATATTTCGCAGAAGCTGAGACGAAAATAAGTTTAGTGACTATTCAACTAAAGCTGCCTGTGAAAGAAAATAGTTCTCCAAACTTATTTGATTCGTTGAAAAAATGCATGAATAAATGAAAAGCGAACGTAAACAGGTTGTTTGTTTGTTCAATGGGGTTTACCGGGACCTCCGTGACTTGCGCGCTTTTTCCCTGGTTTAATCAATAAAAAATGCAATAATTCGGTTGCCAGTTTTAAAATTTGAAGGAATCAGCTTTATGCTTTTAATCAATCGGCCATTCAATTATTTCTCTTAATTAAAACAGCAAATGCACATATGTGTAGATAATACACAATTTCCGTAATAAAATATTATAGCGATGATGATGCATCAGTTGACATTAGAAATAATGAAGGTGGACACTAGTAGTTCTATCCCAAGTGTCAAAACTACTTGCAAGCCTCATTCTCACTCATTCCTCTCCCCTGCCCCAGAACAAAAAGAAGCATTGAATGCTTCCTCGCGCAGTGAGTGCATGCAATCAAGAAGGTGGTGGGATGAAATTCTTTTTGATATTAGAAAAAATAATGTGAAAATCCTCGTCTCAGCCAAATAAAATTGACGCAGCAACCAAAGGCTGAAAAGAGAAAACTTGGAAGAAAAAAATCCGGTAATAGCTAAAGAAAATGGGAACTATGCAGGGGATCTGAAGGGTTCGTCTAGAGATTAGCCTAAACTATTCTTGCTTACCAAACCTGCATTGTCTCATTTGCATCCTGTTTCGATTCATAGAGCTATTATCTCCATAGTTTCGATCCAAATTTCTTTTTGCACATCAACAGTTTATTCTTGTTCGCAGACAATTTTATGTCAAACAAACCTCGCCTGAATGGCATATTCATCAAGTGCAGCTTTGAGGGAGTTCCCGAGGCGAATCCGAACAGTTTTTACCCTCGAAAACAATGAGGGGAGCTGATGGGCACAATTGAAACCGTCGTAACTGACATGATGGATCTCTGGAGAGAAAATGGAGATGAAAGGTTTCATTTTCTTCCAAACAATTCGGCCTGACTGTCGGATCATGCTTATGCTTGGTAGAGAGAAGCCCTGATGGATGGATAGGACGAAAACGTCTGTTTATCTCGGTCTGGCATGATACGTAGAGTTGTCTCGTTTTTGTTTTCATCAGCAATGAAGAATTTACAGCTGAAGCCTTGGAAATTGTCATTTATAATGTACTAGCAAAAATACCCGGCGTTGCCTGGGTCAGTAATAATATTGAGAAACAATTTATATACTCACCTTTGTTTCTTTTTTCCTGAACTGAAGGAACTCAAAACTTGCCGCTTTGACGATTCTTAAAATGTCGCCAAATTTTTGGGTAAACTGTTTTGGGACACCTAGGATAATTTTGCTCCCCTCCTTACTTTATGAAAATACATTAAGTATTATTATGTCACTAATTTTTGTCAGAGAAATAGTCATCAAATGCTGATATACTATTGCCGACTATAAAATGACGTTGAAAGTTTTTGTCTTAAATGATTTCGAAATTAATAGGAAACATTTTGCAATTATTTGTGCAAAAATGCAAATTAATGGTAATTTTAGTCTTGTTTAAGGGTTTTATTAATTTAGTATGTGGATTACTTTACTTTTTGACATACTTTTAAAAAGGTTTTTAATGCATACATATGGAATTGGAAAACAAAAGAAAAAAAAAACTCAACTTTTCAAATATGGGAGTATTATATCGATGATTAAGATTTTGCCGCAGTCGATAAATATTAGACAATAATCGTTTTATTTTGGTTACATCGTGTAAAAAGTAAAGTATTATTACGTAGTCTTTGGCACAAAAACTGGTGTCAGTTGAAAAAATCGCCGAGAATCTCAGTTACTAAAATCTTGCACCAAATTTGGCAAAATTCCTGTTCAATCGGATACTAAGAAACTGCCCTATTATAAGTACCCCGGAAAGTGACAAATCAACGCAAACAAATTTAAAAAATGCCGTTAAGTTGTATTTAAAGCTCCATCAAATTGGAAAATAATGAACCTAATCTATTTATTAGTTGCCAATCTCTTCTAGCGGTTACGTTATCGATACTCTAAAACACATATTTACAAAACTCGAGAAAATAATTAACGTAGTGAACAATCTTCTAATAAAGGAATACAATTTATTCTACAAAATAATATTTGCACGTCTCAAAGCAACTTAAAACTAAGACTACAAAATGTTTTAAGTAAAAATCTTGATAAGCTCATTAGAGAGCGGGCGCGCGAGCGTTTCCAATGTCTATGTAAAAGCCTGGATATTAAATATGAAGCTGAAAAAAAATTACATTTTGATTTGACTTGAGAAAAGCCTTGAACATTTAATGCGAAAAACGGAAATGATACAGGCAATTCTAGCTATCGACAGGGAGTTGAGATGATACACTAAATACTGAATTAGTTTGTTGAAAGCCTTCGCGGATTTATGCGAAAAATGTACCTTAAATTGGAATGAAAAAAGCGCTACCAATCGAACTTTTTCGAATATCGTTATAAATTATAGCCTATATGTTATTCTGATGCATAAGCTACATTATGGTAAAAGTTTCATGAAAATCCGTTCAGTAGTTTTTGCGTGAAAGAGGAACAAACATCCAAACATCCAAACTTTCGCATTTATAATAGTACTAGCAAAAATACCTGGCTTTGCCTGGGTTAGTAATAATATTGAAGAACAATTTATGCTCACCTTTGTTTTGTTTTTTTCCTCAAACTCAAAACACACTGCTTTGGTGATTTTTAAAATGTCGCCAAATTTGCGGTAACTGTTTATCATAAAACAGTCCGGCCTAGGATAATTTTGCTCCCCTCCCCATTTTATGAAAATACATTAAGTATTATGTCACTAATTTTTGTCACAGAGAAATAGTCATCAAATGCTGAGATACTATTGCTGACCATAAATTGACGTTAAAAATTTTTGTCCTTAATGATTTCGGGGGTCCTTAAATGTCCTTAATGATTAATAGGGAACATTCGACAATTTTTTGTGCAAAAGCGGAAATTAATAGTAATTTTAGTCTTGTTAACGGGTTTTATTAATTTAGTATGCGGATTACTTTACGTTTTGACATAATTTTAAAAAGGTTTTTAATAGATAAATACGGAATCGGACAACAAAAGAAAAAAATCTGAACTTTTCAAATGTGGGAGTATTATCTCGATGATTAAGACTTTGCCGCAGTCAATACATATCAGACAATAATAGTTTTATTTTGGTTACGTCGTGTAAGAAGTAAAGTATTATTACGTAGTTTTTGGCGTTTGGCACAAAAACTGGCGTCAGTTAAAAAAAATCGCCGAGAATCTCAGTTATTAAAATCTTGCAACAAATTTGACGAAATTCCTGTTCGATTGGATACTAAGTAACTGCTCAGTTGTAAGTACATCTCGAAAGTGCCCAATCAACGCAAACAAATTTAAGAAAAGCCGTTAAGTTGTATTTAAGCTCCATCAAATTAGAAAATAAGGAACCTAATGGAGTTTCGATGGTAACGACCTAATCCATTTATTTGTTGCCAATCTCTTCAAGCGATTACTTTACCGATACTCTAAAACACATATTCACAAAACTTGCTAAAATAATTGATGCAGTGAACAATTTTTCAATAAAGGAATACAATTTATTATACAAAATATTATTTGCACGTTTCAAAGCACAAAAAAATAAAAAAAAACATTGCTTAAGGATAAATATTCTTCATACATCCAAGACTGCAAAATGTTTTAAAATACAAATCATGGTAGAAGCTCGTTAGAGAGCGGGCGGGCGAGCGTTTCCAAATCCAATGTAAAAGCCTGGATATTAAAAATGAAGCTAAAAAAATTACTTTTTGATTTCACTTGAGAAAAGCCTTGAAAATTTAATGAGAAAAGTGGAAATGATACACGCATTTGAGTCATTCCATGTCAAGTGGACTAGTGGTCCCCACCCGACCATCTCCGATTTGGATCAAATTTTACAGAGGTATAGACATGCCTATAAAACTACCCTGTGCAAATTTTTAGCTTCCAAGATCCAAATATGGAGGAGCTAGGATCCCGCAAAAAATGTGGCCCAAAATGGCGGATGAACTTCATGAAACAAGTTGCAATGTTTAGGTCAAGGTTGCAGAAAATTTTATCACAGTGGAAGCCTAATTTTTTTTGGAGCTTAAAGTACTTTTGGTTGTCAACACTCTCCAGTATATTCTTTGAGATTGCGCTTATTAGATTTTGTGTAGCACGTGCCTAAACTTGCGAAAAAACGCGGTGGGCAATTTTTTTCCTGGATTTCAGGTTGTCATAAATTTTTAACCAAAAAACTTCTAAGGTTTATACTTCGTAGTTTTATTGTCCAAATACTTGTTTTTAATATTTTACAGCTACAGAGCTTAAATATTGTATTTGTAAAAGATATTGGCACCCTAAGTGTCGATGAAAACGCTTCTTTTGAAAAATCGCCTGTTTTCAACTCACTATATCTCAGGTTTGTCACCTAAGACCATTTTTTCTTTGGCACCATTAGAAAGAACAGATTTTTTCCTATCGAAATGAGTTTTTTTTTTCGATGGTGTTCTTTCGAATAAGGATGAAAAAATTAGCTTGAAATACTGTCTGTTATGAAGAATTGGCATAATTAGGTTAAGACTGCAGAAAATTTAATCACACTGGGGGCCTAATATTTTTGGAGTTTAAAGTACTTTTAGTATTCAATACTCTCCAGTATTTTTTGTGAGATTGAGCTAATTAAATTTTGTGTACCACGCATGTTAACTTGCAAAAAAACGCGTTAGGCAATCTTTTTCCTGGATTCATAAATTTTTAACCAAACAAATTCAAAGGTTCATGTTTCGTAGTTCTATTGTCCAAATACTTGGTTTCAATATTTTACAGCTGCAGAGCTTAAATATTGATTTTGTAAGAGATATTGTTGTCAAAAGTGTCTATCAAAATCATTTTAATGAAAAATCGCCTGTTTTCAACTCACTGTATCTCAAGTTTGTCACCTTCCACTGTTTTTTTGTTGGCACCATTAGAAAGAACAGATTTTTTCCTATTGAAATGAGTTTTTTTTTCGATGGTGTTCTTTCGAATAAGGAAGAAAAAAATAGCTCGAAGTATTGTCAGTTATGAAGAATTGGCATAATTAGGCTAAGACTAGAAAATTTTATTATACCAAAAGTTCGAATTTTTAACAACTTAAAGTACATTTAGTTGTTTATATAAATACTCTGATAAGAAAAAATCTGTTATTTATAGTAGTACTAACGAAAAGATGATGGAAGGTGACAAACCTGAGTTACAGTTCATTGAAATCAAGCTATTTTTCAAACAGGAATTGCCAATAATTTTCATGTATGCTACACAAAAGCTAATGAGCTGGAAATCACATAATTATTAGAATCTATTAACAACTAAATGTACTTTAAGTTGTTGAAAATTCGAACTTCTATTATAATAAAATATTCTGCAGTCTTAGCCTAATTATGCCAATTCTTCACAACTGACAAAACTTCCAGCTTTTTTTCCCCTCCTTATTCGAAAGAACACCATCGAAAAAAAACTCATTTCGAACGGTAAAAATCTGTTCTTTCTAATGGTGCCAACGAAAAAACGGTTGAAGGTGACAAACTTGAGATACAGTGAGTTGAAAACAGCCGATTTTCCAATAAAATGATTTCGATAGACACTTAGGGTGCCAATATCTTTTACAAATACAATATTTAAGCTCTGCAGCTGTAAAACATTAAAAACAAGTATTTGGACAATAGAACTACAAAATATGAACCTTTGAATTTGTTTGGTTAAAAATTTATGAATCCAGGAAAAAGATTGCCCACCGCGTTTTTTCGTAAGTTGACATGCGTGCTACACAAAATTTAATAAGCTCAATCTCACAAAAAATACTGGAGAGTATTGACCACTAAAAGTACTTTAAACTCCAAAAATATTAGGCCCCAGTGTGATAAATTTTCTGCAGTCTTAACCCTAATTATGCCAATTCTTCATAACAGACAGTATTTCAAGCTAATTTTTTCATCCTTATTCGAAAGAACACCATCGAAAAAAAAGCTCATTTCGATAGGAAAAAATCTGTTCTTTCTAATGGTGCCAAAGAAAAAATGGTCTTAGGTGACAAACCTGAGATATAGTGAGTTGAAAACAGGTGATTTTTCAAAAGAAGCGTTTTCATCGACACTTAGGGTGCCAATATCTTTTACAAATACAATATTTAAGCTCTGTAGCTGTAAAACATTAAAAACAAGTATTTGGACAATAAAACTACGAAGTATAAACCTTTGAAGTTTTTTGGTTAAAAATTTATGACAACCTGAAATCCAGGAAAAAAATTGCCCACCGCGTTTTTTCGCAAGTTTAGGCACGTGCTACACAAAATCTAATAAGCGCAATCTCAAAGAATAAACTGGAGAGTGTTGACAACCAAAAGTACTTTAAGCTCCAAAAAAAATTAGGCTTCCACTGTGAAAAAATTTTCTGCAACCTTGACCTAAACATTGCAACTTGTTTCATGAAGTTCATCCGCCATTTTGGGCCACATTTTTTGCGGGATCCTAGCTCCTCCAGATTTGTATCTTGAAAGCTAAAAATTTGCACAGGTTAGTTTCATAGGCATGTCTACACCTCTGTAAAATCAAATCCAAATCGGAGATGGTCGAGTGGGGACGATTTTAAAAATTGGTCCAGTTGACGTGGAATGACTCATTTCTCTATCGACAGGGAGTTGAGATGATGCACCAAATACTGAATTAGTTTGCTGGAAGCCTTCACGGATTTATGCGAAAAATGAACCTTAAATTGGAATGAAAAAAGCGCTACCAAACGAACTTTTTCGAATATCGTTATAAATTATAGCCTATGTGTTATTCTGATGTATAAGCTACATTATGGTAAAAGTTTCATTAAAATCCATTCAGTAGTTTTTGCGTGAAAGAGGAACAAACATCCATACATCCATACAGTGGCGGATCCAGCGGGAGGGGCACGGGGGCACGTGCCCCCTCTGTCATATATTCTCGAAGAGCCTAAAACCCAAACTGAAACAAGAAACGCCGATCAAATTATCGGGGACGATTCAATACATCTGTTTTGCATTTTTTAAAATATTTTCTAACAGTTTTTTGGCAACGGAATCGTAAAAGAAAAAAAATATTAATACCGTCACAGAGACCTATTTGATAACCAGCAAAAAAAAAAAAAAATGCAACTGTCACAATTGCTTTTATGCTTTGATTTACTTTTAGTAATGAATAAATACTGTCTGTTTGTGTTTTGTGCGCCTGGCAGCCACGGATTCTTCCATTTGAAAAAGGGGAGATAAGTTTAGGATGCGCACTTCCCGATTGCCTTCAGTTTCTACTCGCTTGCTACTTCCTCATTACATTTCCCCCCTATTTCGAGACAGTCTGAAGAGACTTGGCACGTGCGTAGATACGACGGAGGTTTCGTGAAAAAATGTTAGACAGTAGTTTCATTTTTCCGTATCGTTTTTTTTTTTCCTTTGATTTATTGATCTTCGGAACTTACGAATGTCTCAAACTTATTCCATGGCGCCAGATCGTTTAAAGGCAAAGGCACTCTGCTTTGACGTATTTTTGCTTACCTTGTACTTGCAAAAAAAAAAGGGGGGGGGGAGACGTAACAAGCGGTTGGGTGGAAGTATGTTTTTGCGTTCGCATTCCACTTGGCTATTACAGGCATTTAGTTTTTTGCTCCTTAAACTTAAATCAAAGGGAAAAACTACTCACTTAATACATTTTTATTAGGGCTACATTTCTTCAAACAATAAAATATGTTTTGATACTTGTCTGAATGATACGGCGCCATGTCTGTGCATTCTTCCGAATTCAGACTCATCAAAAAAGTTGTCATCTAAAGCACTTTAGCTATAATATTGTTATGTGTTAACCGTTATGGGAAAGTAGATTCAGTGATATTTTCTCATGTTCCGAGTTCTTTTTTATTCATTTACAAGCGCTTTGCAGAATGAAATAATGTTGTGTACGTATTCAAACTCAAACCAATAACGTTCCCCTTATGCAAGGTATCCACAAATAAATAAACACTTTCAAAGGACACCTTCTACTGTCAGAGTCATACAATACCATGACTGCTTGATGGAATGCCATTATTACCAGGAACCGAAAGGTAAGGAAAATACGATAATACATAAGTATACGACAGTTGTTTGTTTTTAGCAATAATTATTATTTTTTAGTTAAAAAATTAAACTGTGATTTTGTGCCCCTCCTGTAGATTTTTTCTGGATCCGCCACTGCATCCATACATCCATCCATATAAACTTTCGCATATATAATAGTATTAAGATTAAGATTAAGATTGTTGAGGCAAACCTATAACTTGTCAGCGTCGTAATGCTGCGATTAGGATCTCGTAATTCGGATAATAGATTTTTTTTCCAGCAATCTGCGACGAAGATTTGAAATCAAAAGATAGTCTGCAAGATAAACCAAACCAACATAAGATGTATCGCAATACATAAATTTGCTCCTCAGAAATACTTAAGAAATACTTCTTTATGCTACTTAGGAAAGTTTGACCTACACATTCTTTTTTTATTTTTTAAACATTTATTTAACTAATGAGCATCGTACGGCTGCCAGGTATCAAGTAGAATCACAAGTTAATTCTATTTTTTAGCCATTTTGAAGTAGAATCCAGAAACAATCGTATATGATGTCTCTTTTTCTGGCAGAAAAGTAAATCTTGTTGCAAGTTCATTTCTCCTGTACCATTTGTTGTTAACCTATACGAAATTGAATGGAATTATTTCTGTTTTGTACTAAAAGGCTGCATACATTTTAGAAGGAGTAAAACATGCGAAAAAGGTGAAGACTATGCAGTGGCGTATATAGGTTTTTATTTCGGAGGGGGCCCATATAATCAAGTTTACCCCCCCCCCCAACTTTCTTTTTTTTTTTCGCTATTACTTTAAGACGGGTGGAAATTTTCAAATTGAATTAAAATATTGTAATTTTTGGAAAAGATAGAAAATTACGACATTTTAGATTCCCTCCAAAACTTTTTTCAAAATTGAAATTATTTATGCTACCTTTGATGACGTTGGAGGATTAAGACTCCTCTGGGAAACTTACTGAAACTTAAATTCCAAACACGCAATTTCAGGCTATCTTTAGTGACGTTAAAGGAATTGAGAAGACTCGGGGCATCTCTCCTGAAATATTTTGACACTGAAGCACAACTCAGGATATATTTCTTCATGATAGAGTAAAAGAAAAGAAGATGAGTTTTTTTTTGAACTGAAGTCTCACATTTAAGTTATCTTTGAGAAGTAAAAGTTCAAAGACCCTCCCCTGAAAGATTTTCGAGATGGGCAATTTCGCGTTCTTTTTGGAGACGTTAAAGGACAAAAAGTGGTTCGGGATCTCCCTCCGAAAATTTTCAAAACTGAAACCTTAAGTCATCGTTACTTTAGACCATCTTTGGTAGTAACGTTAGCAAGGACTCTCTCCCGAAATTAATGTTTTATAAACATTCTTTTAGTTATCTTTAATACTGTCAAGAGAAGAAGCAGGATTCGGGCGCTGTGCCCCGAAATTTTGCGGCATTGAAGCTTCAAGAATGCAATTTTAAGCTCTATTTTTTTTAACTGAAAATTCAAAATTTTACTTTTAGCAGAGGTGCCCATTACCCCCAAGAGCAAAAACTTATCATCCTAGAATTCCACGAAGATCCCTCTAAAAACGAGAGCCACGTGTGAAAGAAAAAGAAAACAAAAACTTTTAAAAACGCCCCTTAAAAATAATTCAATAGCGCCGCTTACGCCATGATTCTTGATAGGAACAACTGCTTTTAGGCTTTGTCTGACGACATTTAGGATAATAAAAGGATTTATGGACTCTTCCGGAGTTTTTGGTCATAGAGACTAATTCAGGAGCTCTCTCTTTTCTAAAAACACATTTTAGAGCTAAAGACTATAGAAAAGTAAGAGGGATATCAACTACCGTTAACTGTTTGAATTTTAAATCTCTAAAATGCCATTTGAGGCAATGTTTGACCAAGGTATTGAAGAAGAAGCGGGAAAAGAACTCTCTTCCGAAAATGTTTGGATATTGAAGTCTTGAAACTGCATAAATTACACGTCGTAAAAGCGAAATTTTAAGATCTCTTTGGACTCTTTAAGGGGGGTCATGAGATCTCTTTGAATTCATGCTTGGCGGATATACGGGCCTCGACAGGGCCGGGATGGCGCCGGGGGGGGCGTGGGGGGGGGGGGGGTGGCGCGCGGGCGGGGGGGCGCGGTGGGGGGGGGGGGGGACGGGGGCGTGGCCCCTGGGCGAGGCGTTAGGCCGGCTTGAACATTTTACAAGCTCTTTTGAGGGGAGGGGGGGGGTGGAGTTAGTTGAGATGGGTTTGTAGGGGGCTGGTTTTGGATTTTTAAAGATGGGGAATGTTAGTTTGTGGGATGCGTGTTGGTTGTGGTTGGGTGGGGGATGGTTGGAATTTGTGTTTTTGGTGTGTTTGGTTTGTGGTGGTTAGTTGTGGTTTTTTATGTAGATTTTGATGGGATGGTAATTGTTTAATATGGGGGGGTGGTGTGTGGGGGTTAATTGTTAGTTGATGGGGTTAGTGGGTTTTTAGTATTGGGGATGTGGGGTGTGGTTTCTGTGGGGGTGTGGTGTGTGGGGGGGGGTGGGGGGTTGGGGTGGGTGGGTTTGGGTTTTTGTGGTGGTGGGTTATTTGGGGGTGTGGGGTATAGGTTTATGTTGTTGGTTGTTGGGGTATTTTGTGGTTGGGTGGGGGGGGTTTTGGGTGGGGGGGGTGGTGGGGTTTGTTGGGTTTCTTGTCTGAGGGGGGGTTTGGGGGAGGGTGTTTGGTGTGTTGGGGGTGGTGTTGGGGGGGGTGGTTGGGAGATGAAGGTATGTGTGGGTGGGGTGTGGTGTGGGGTGGGGGGGTGGTGGTGTGTTGGGTGTTGGTGGGGGGTGGGTGGTGGGGGGGTGGGGGGGGTGGGTGGGTTGGTGGTGTGGGGTGGGGGGGGGGGGGTGGGGTGGTGGGTGGGGGTGTGGGTGTGGGGGGGTGGGGTTGGTGTGGGGTGGGTGGTGTTGGGGGTGGGTGGGGTGGGGGTGTTGGGGTGGGGGGTGTGGTGGGGGTGGGTGGGGGTTGGTGGGGTGGGTTGTGTGGGGGGTGGGGTGGGGGGGTGTGGGGTGGGTGTGGGGGGTGGGGGTGGGTGGTGTGGTGGGGTGGGGGGGTGGTGGGTGTGGGGTGGTGGGTGGGGTGTGGGTGGTGTGGGTGGGGGTGTGGGGTGGGGGTGGGGTGGGGGGGTGGGGGTGGGGGTGGGGGTGGGGTTGTGGGGGGTGGGGTGTGTGGGGTGGGGTGGTGGGGGGTGTGGGGGGTGGGTGGGGTTGGGGGGGGTGGGGGTGGGGTGGTGGGTTGGTTGGTGGGTGGGTGGGGTGTTGGTGGGTGGGGGTGGGTGGGGGGTGGGGTGGGGTGGGGGTGTGTGGGGTGGGTGGTGGGGGTGTTGGGTGTGGTGGGGGGGTTGGTGGTGTGTGGTGGGTGGGGGTTGTGGTGGGTGGGGTGTGGGGTGGGGTGGTGGTGGGGGTGTGTGGGGGGTGGGTGTGGGGGTGGGGGTGTGGGGTGGTGGGGTGTTGGGGGTGGTGGGGTGGGTGGGGTGGGGGGGTTGGGTGGGGGTGGGTGGTGGGGGTGTGGGTGGGGGTGGGGGGGGTGGTGGGGTGGGTGTGGGTGGGTGTGGGGGTGGGTGTGGGGTGGGGGGGGTGGGGGGGTGGTGGGGTGTGGTGGGTGGGGGGGTGGGGGTGGGGTGTGGGGGGTGGGTGTGGGGGTTGTGTGGGGGTGGGGTGGGGTGGGTGTGGTGGGTGGGGTGGTGGGGGTGTGGTGGGGTGGGGGGGGGGTTGGGGGTGGTGGTGTGGTGGGTTGTGGTGGGGTGGGGTGGGGTGGGGGTGTGGTGTGGGGTGGGGGGGGGTGGGTGGTGGGTGGGGGGTGGGTGTGTGGGTGGGGGGGTGGGGGGGGGGTGTGGGTGTGTGGTGGGTGGGGTGGGGTGGGTGGGTGGTTGGGGGGTTGTGGGGTGGGGGTGGGGTGGTGTGGGGGGTGGGGTGGGGTGGGTGGGGGGTTGTGGGTGGGTGTGGGGGGGGTGTGGGGGTTGGGGGGGTGGGGGTGGGTGGTGGGGGGTGGTGTGGGGTGTGTGGGGGGTGGGTGGGTTGGGTGGTGTGGGGGGGTGGGGTGTGGGGGTTGGGTGGTGTTGGGTGGGGGTGGGGGTGGGGGTGGTGGGGGTGGTGGTGTGGGGGGGGTGGGGTGGTGGGTGGGGTGGGGGGGGTGTGGGTGGTGGGGGTGGGGTGGGTGGGGGGGGGTGGGTGTTGGGGTGGGGGGTGGTGGGGTGTGGGTGTGGGGGTGGGGTGGGTGTGTGGGGTGTGTGGTGTGGGTGGGGGGTGGGGTGGGGGGTGGGTGGGGGTGTGGGGGGGGGGTGGGGGGTGGTGGGTGTGGGGGGGGTGTGGGTGGGGGTGGTGGGGTGTGGTGGGGTGGGGGGGGTGGTGGGTGGGGTGGTGGTGGGGGTGGGGGGTGGGGGTGGGTGGGGGGTGTGGGGGGGTTGGGGTGGGGGTGGGTGGTGGGTGGTTGGGGGGTGGGTGTGTGGGGGGGGTGTGGTGGGTGGGTGGGGGGGTGGGGTGGGTGGGGGTGGGTGTGGGGGGGTGTGGGGGGGGTGGGGTGGTGGTGGGGGGTGGGGGTGTGGGTGGTGGGTTGGTGGGGGGGGGTGGGTGGGGTGGTGGGGGTGGGTTGTGGTGTGGGGGGTGGGTGGGGGGGGTGTGGGGTGGGTGGGGGTGGTGGTGGTGGGGGTGGGGGTGTGGGTGGGGGGTGGGGGGGGGTGTGGGGTGGGGGGGTGTGGGTGGGTGTGGTGGTGGGTGGTGGGGGTGTGGGGGGTGGTGGGTTGGTGGGGGGTGGGTGGGTGTGGGGTGGGGGTGGGGGTGGGGGGTGGGTGGGGTGGTTGGGGTGGGGTGTGGTGGGTTGTGGGGGTGGTGTGGGGGTGGGGTTGGGTGGTGGGGGTGGGGGGGGTGTGGTGGGGGGTGTTGGGGTGGTGGGGGTGGGGTGGGGTGTTGGGTGTTGGTGGGGGGTGGGTGGGTGGTGTGTGGTGGGGTGTGGTGGGTGGGGTGGGGTGGTGTGGGTGGGGGGGTGTTGTGGGTGTGTGGTGGGGTGGTGGGGGTGGTTGGGTGGTGGGTGGGGGGGGGGTGTGGGGTGGGTGGGGTGGGGTGTGTGGGGTGGGTGTTGGGGGTGGTGGGTGTGGTGGGTGGGGGGTGTGGTTGGGGTGGTGTGGTGGGGGTGGTTGGGTGGTTGGGTGGGGGTGTGGTTGGGGGTGGGTGGTGGGGTTGGTGTTGGGGTGGGGTTGTGTGGTTGGGGTGTGGGGGTGGTGGGGGGGTTGGTGTGGGGTGGTGTGGGTTGTGTGGTGGGGTGTGGGGGTGTGGGTGTTGGGTGGGGTTGTGTGGTGGGGTGGGGTGGTGGGGGGTGTGGGTTGGTGGGTGTGTTGGGTGGGTGGTGTGGGGTTGTGGTTGGGGGTGGTGTGTGGTTTGGGTGGGGGGTTGTGGGTGTTGGGTGTGTGTTGGGGTGGGTTGTGGGGTTGGTGGGTTGGTGTGGTGGGGGTGTGTTGGGGTGGTTGTGTTGTGGGGGTGTGTTGTGGGGTTTGTGGTGTGGTGTTGGTGGGGTGTGGGTGGTGTGTGGGGTTGGTGGGTGTTTGGGGGTGGTGTGGGTGTGGGTTGGGTGTTTGGGGGTTGTGGTTGGGTGGGTTGGGGGGGGGTTGTTGTGTGGGGGTGTGTTGGGTGTTTGGGTGTTGTGGTGTTTGGTTGTGTGGTTTGTGTGTTTTGGGTGTTGTTTGTGGTGTTTGGTGGGTGTGTTGGGTGTTGTTGTTGGGGGATAGGGTGGGTTGTGTTTGGGTGTGTGTTTTGTGGGTGGGTGGTGTGGGTGGGTGTTGTTTTGGGTGGGTTGTGGGTTTTGGGTTTTTGTGTGGGTGGTGGGGTGGTGGGTGGGGTGTTGTTGTGGGTGGGGGATTTTTGGTGGGGTTTGGTTGGGGTGGGGGTGGGTTTGTTTGGGTGTGGGGTGTGGGGTGTGGTGGTGTTGGGGGGGGGAGTTGTTTGGGTGGGTGGGTTGTGTTGGGGTTTAGGTGTGTTGGGTTGGGTTTTGTTGTGGTGGGGTTGTGGTGGGGGTATTAAGGATGTGGGTGGGGGTGGGGTTGGTTGTTTGTATGGTAGTTGAGGGTGTGGGGGGATTGGGGTGTGTGGTTGGGTTGGGGGGTGTTTGGTGGTGTTTGATGGTATTGTGGGGGGGTGGTGTTTGGGGGGGGAGGATGGGAGGTTTTTGGTGGGAAGGGTTAGGGATGTGAGATGAGTTGGGGTTGTGGGGGTGGGTAAGGGGTGGTGGGAGGGAGAGGGTGGGGGATGAGGGAAGTTGGGGGTGTTGGGGTGATTTTTAGAGGAGGGGTGTATTTTTAAAGGATTTGTTTTGGAAGGGGGGATTTTTGGGGATGTGAGGATTTGTTTGGGTAGGATGTTTTTGGGGTATGGTATGGTTTGGTGTGTTGAGTGTGTGGTAGTGGTTTTAATTGGCTTGTTTGTTCACGTGCTTTTTCTGTTACGTCCTCTGTATCTCGTCGATTGTTTTGTTTGTTTGGCGGGGGATTTCTTTTATTTTATATTTTTTATGTTGGTTCCTACTTTATTCTGCCATTATATGTATTCTGTATTTTACTTCCTATTTATAAGCGGGCTCAGTTTTGCCGTCAGTTCTTATGTGCTTTGCTGTAGAAATCTCGCGACAGTGACGTCAAAAAAGGAAAAAAAACTTAGTAAAAAAAGATATAAATATGATTTTCGGACTGCTGTAGCAACGGTATGCTTCCATGCTTAATCCTCATCCTAACAAACTTGATGTACTTTATTCCGAACTGTATGTCCGAAGAATTTGGCTCTTAAATGCTGTCTTGGCGCTATCTTCCTATTCACAAGCTGCTGTGCTCCTCGTCAGCCTCAGATCGTAATAATGCAATGGGTTTATGTGACAGCTTATCGAACATATGGAAATGTTCGGTGAAGCCTTTATTTTGTATGACTAAAGTTAAAGAACAATTGATCACTTATTTCTCGAGCTATATGTAAAAATGTGAATTTTTGAAAGTGTCCGGATACTTTTGGCCACCTAGTGTAGCTGAAAGTTCTAGGTTAGCCAAGATCAACAAAAGATCTCTTAAATAGCCGACTACTGGTGCTTTTACCCTACTATTTTTTCGAATTCACCAAAAACTGAAGCATTTTGCATTAAGAATATTAAGATAAATATATAACACAGCGTAAATAGTAGTAGATTGGGTAGTTCTATGGTATAATACATGATCATATCAGTTTCTTTATTATAAAACATCAACTGAATTGCAGACTGAGCTTTTCATGTTCCAAGTAGAGCTTCCTACTACTAATTTGCAATACAAAAATAGTAATGTCGTCTTTTCTTGTACTAGCAGTACAAAGCAAAACAAAACAAGAAAACTTTTAATTAGTGAAATTAATTTAAGAATGACTCAGTAAGCTGAAAATGTTGTGTAATACTAAGAACATTAAAATAAAAACAACCAAATAAAAATGAACTTTAATTAATAAGAATGCCACAGTAAGCTGAAAATATTGTGTAACGTTAACAATATTAAAACATATGGAGAAAAGTATAAAACTCTACGCATTTATTATGCATTTAATCCA
Organism: Uloborus plumipes; assembly: GCA_038373865.1. Taxonomy (NCBI): domain Eukaryota; kingdom Metazoa; phylum Arthropoda; class Arachnida; order Araneae; family Uloboridae; genus Uloborus; species Uloborus plumipes. The sequence goes on along the minus strand of JAXGGA010000363.1, from coordinate 215,868 downwards.
AAAACTTCAATATGTGCGCCAGCCGAAGCTTCGGTATTCGGCGCTTCGGCCAAATGCCGCTTCGTTCCATCTCGAGTTTGAACCCATGCTAAACAAGGTTTTCCATTTTTATCATATATTCTTTCTAGTCAAAATCTGCTTAATGTTGTGAGGAAAAACCTTCATGAAATAAAAAATAACTATGCTACACATTTAACACAGCTTATGTTTTTAGCTGCAACCGAGATTTTTTTTTTTTTTCTTTTCTGGGATTGATCATCAACATCACTTGGAATCGGCCCATTAGACGATTTCGAAGAAATAGAAGCGCATTCCATGGAGCATTATCGGTGCATAGCGTGGACGAAAGCTGATGACTGAACACTTAAGAAGGGTCTCCTAGGAAAGAAGACATAACAAAAATGAAACCCCAGAAAGAAAATGAAAAAGCTCGGAAACAAAATAACAGGGTACCGGTCCTCGTTCCATTTCGGGTGCCATTTTAATGGCCGATTCCTTTTCACACACACATTCTCTGCTGCCGCAAAAAAAGAACAAATCCACGAACGCCGCGGAACATTTCGAGGGGCATGACGGGAATCGTTTGCGAGGGAAAATAAAGAACACAAAAAAGGTCTCTCTCTTTTTGTTCTCCGCCCTCACGTGAGATCGGTTGGCGCCGGTCAGTGAACCCTATGGGCAGGTACGCTGCTAGCCATCAGCCGAAGGAAATAAGGTGCTGAGAGTTGGATGACCACCTGTCGCCGCTTGATTTAGTTGCTGGTTTATTTTGTGGGGAACTGGTCGGCTGTTGTTGATTGGGAAAGGGGTGGGACATTTGGGGAACTGTGCCGAAAATAATGGGTACTATGTGGATTCCATTTTTCTATGTCGTTTATTTATTTTTTAATGTCATGCATGCAATTCCTGAATCAGAACTAGAAAAGTTTTTTGAATGCATCTCTGCGTGTTGTTAAGAGTAGCCCATTTTCAATTTTTTTATCATATAGATCAAAGGTTCCCAAAGTCCAGACCTCTGCCGACCCCCTCTGGAAATTTAATAACTTTGCTGACCCCCTCCCCTCAAACTGAAAAAAAACCCCTTGAATTCATACTTTTTTTTCTAATATGATTTTATGCCCCCCCCCCCTCTTTAAATATTCATAATTTTGTAGATTTTTTAGAGCTCTTGTATAGTTTGCATTATTTAACACAATTATTTTCAGCTATGGAAGTAAAAATCTATTCGAAACTGAATTAGATGTAAAATATCTAAAAAAATCGATGGTTTTGTGGGCATTACTATTCCCTGCATGTAGGTAAACGAGATTTTTTAAAAATATCCTATAAATGTACTTTCGCTTAGAGGAAAAAAAAAGATGGTTACTCGTCCTTCAGTTTCAACTTTTTTTTACGTTTTAGCAGAATAGCATTGCAGACCACCTGGCATGAGCTAGGGGGAAGTCTGATGTAGATAATGCCCAGTTCAGTGTTCAGGAATTCTTCAAAAATGTTTTCCAAACCTAATCAAGGAAAAAACTCAAATAATTCATCATTAGGATGAAAAAAAAAATTTTTCATTTTTTAAAATAGGTGTCTGTTTCTCCGCATAGCATCGCCTAATCTGTCTACTATGCAACATTTTAACAAGTGGAGAAAAGTGTCTGCAAATTACTTGATGAGAAAGCTTACATTAATCTAAACAGCGAAAAAACTCAACAGAAATGTAATGAGTATACGAATTTTGTTCCACAGTGAAGCCTCGGTAAATCGACACATTAAAGAACCACGAAATTCTGTCGAGTTAAGCGGGTGTCAGCTTACCGGGGTACCATAATTTCGACTGCTGTGTTTTTTGTGTTCTTTACTTGTGCTTATCATCAAGGCTATAAAATAATTTCAGGTAAGGATTTTTTCTTTCTTTTTTTTTCATTTTTTTTTTTTTTTGTTTTTGTTTTTGTTTGAGAAGAACATAAAATAAATAGGACAATTTTTAATACCTTACTAGCTGCCAGGGCAGCTAGATTAGCTTCCTGCGGCATGTTGATGCATAACGTCCCCCCTCTCTAACTTTTACCTCATTCTGAAGTTATATTATTTGATATAATTTAATGTTCATTCGATTTCAAGACATACCACGCACGTGGCCCGGCGTTGCACGGGCACTTCGTGCCCTGAAAGTAGTGAGAAAAAAATTTAAAGAAACTACTCCCCGCCAAGGCGGCTCGCTTATAGGCGCTTCACGCCTTTACTTTTTTCCTATATAAAAAAAATCATTCGAATTATTGAGATGCTTCACGCCTTCAAGATGGTGAGGAAAGTTTCAGTAAGTTCAGCTCGCTCAAAGGAAAAAAGCAGACATAGACACTCAGTTTTTAATATAAGTAGATGGCTTTTCAAGAAATGAATGTTTCAAAATATTACCAGTAGCTAGCGATAAAAATTCTACGTAAGTGGCCCGCTTATGAGTTTCGTGTTTGATTTAGTTAAGCCTTCATTCAAAATTCTCATTATCATTGTTATTATACTGTTTCATAGCAACGACGGTTTGCAAGAATGGATTTCATATTTAATCATTTATTAGGCTTAATCGCTTTAAACTTGACTACTTATTAATTGATATCTTTGCTAATTAAAATCGTATAATTATATCAATTGAAACTAATGAAGCTTGAAAAATTACCTATCGATCGGTACCTGGTTCGACTTTCAGGTCATTGGCGTTCAGGAGAAAGAAGCGTGACATAGAAAGATAGAAAGATAGTTAGAAAGAAAGATAGTGAGAAAGATACTCAGTTTTTAATATAAGTAGATTATGGAAAAATCCATATTTTTTTAAAAAGAGATACTGTCTTCCCTGCTTAATCGGGTAACGGAGTAGCGAATACCCCGCTTATACGAATAAAACATCCCAGAACCCATGCCATAGACGCAATGTTAAAGTTCCCCGCTTAATCGAATACCCCGCTCAAACGAATAATATTTCTTGGAGCCGATAGTATTCATTTAAGTGCGGTCGACAGAAAGAGCTTCTTGTCAAAGAGAAGAGCTCTTCTCACACTTGCTTGAAAAACATGTGTCGTGCAGTTGCTGCCTCGTTTCTCTTCTGGGCTGTTCAGGGCGCATTTCTAGGCGATACTTTTGTGTAATGCAATTGAATTTTGAATCTTTCCAGAAACAATATTTAAATAATATGTTTCAAAAGGGAGTAAAATATTTTATTTATATTTTCTTTGCATATTGCTGCATTTCAGCATTTAAAAGTCAAATGTGTTTTCACTTATTGAAATCTTATATTAATGATGTTTGAGTTAGTTATATTCAAGCCTCTACGATTTTTCGAACCTATTGTCATCAGATTATGTTTTCAGAAACCACAGTAAAGTTACCATGCAAATAACCGCAACAGACCACAGACCTTGCCTTTAAAAGAAAACGAAACCGCGAAACCAAGTCGTAAAAGCTCACATCCTTGGTTTTTGGGGAGAAAACATCATCAATCCCATTTGTTTCCCATTGAAGAGGAATAAAATCTGCCCGAGAAAGATATTTGCAGTCTGAAAATTGCCATTTCGAAATACTTTTTCACAAGAAACGCGAAGCAGCGACATCGACTTTACGAATATCTGAGCTGAAGTTTGATTTATCGCCTGCCGGCTTTCCTCGTAACCGTAACTCAAACATCTTTCAACTGTATTATGGAGGAGTTAGCACAACGAAATCAAACAAATAAAAACTCTCCGCGCAGGGAATTTTTTTTTTTAATATTGTTATTTTTTCCCTTCGCTTAAATTTGTCAACGCCAAATATAATCTGTCATTTCGATAAACAATGGGAAGTCACGTCTCGCGTGATTGGTTGATGCGACATGCGACCGGACGTCACAAAGGAACCGATGGCGTTATGAGTAATTGAAAGTGCATGAAACCCCAAGAATTCATTAGAGATCCTCTTCTGGGAACTTCGGAAGATGCGAAGGATATTAGTCTTGGTTCGCGAACTTAATGAAATCTTCAGTGGAGGGACGCGCTTTGAATAATTAATTATTAAACGGAATTCTAGCGAATGTAACGGTTTTAGTATTGGCAAAATAGAACGGGATAAAAGCGGTGTCATATTGTTGTAATCATTCATTTTCTCTTTCTTTTGCTTAATTATTTTCAGAGAAGTATGTCAGAAGATAAGATTGCAATTATTAGTTAATTATTAACATTCTTCAAAGAATGCATTGTAATTTTCCGTGATCGAGTGTTCTAAGGAAAGGAACTTTTATTTCAAGGGACTTGATTTTTTCTTCTATGTTAGGGCCATGCTCCACACCAGCGTAAAACGCGACCGAAACTGAAGGCAGAAACCGAAAATCCGGGTACTTTCCATAGGAACACCATTGAATAAATTTTACGCTTCTGCCTAATTTTTCTGCTTTACGTCGATGTGGAGCATGGCCCTTACACCGTTTATGGGACACGGAAATTTATCTTTGTCACTCCAATTACAAAATAAATTTCAGTAAAACTCATAATCGTGTTAATCTACTTATATTAAAAACTGAGTATCTTTCTAACTATCTTTCTAACTATCTTTCTAACTATCTTTCTTTCTAACTATCTTTCTTTCTAACTATCTTTCTATGTCACGCTTCTTTCTCCTGAACGCCAATGAACTGAAAGTCGAACCAGGTACCGATAGATAGGTAATTTTTCAAGCTTCATTAGTTTCAATCTATATAATTATACGATTTTAATTAGCGAAGATATCAATTAATAAGTAGTCAAGTTTAAAGCGATTAAGCCTAATAAATGATTAAATATGAAATCCATTCTTGCATTGCAAAACGTGGTTGCCATGCCATGAAACAATAATAAAAATGAAAATGAGAATTTTGAATGAAGGCTTAACTAAATCAAACACGAAACTCATAAGCGGGCGACTTACATAGTATTTTTATCGCTAGCTACTTGTAATATTTTGAAACATTCATTTGTTGAAGAGCCATCTACTTATATTAAAAACTGAGTATCAATGTCTGCTTTTTCTCCTTTGAGCGAGCTGAACCAAGGGCGGATCCAGCTTCTCGTTAAGGAGGGGGTCATTTTCGGAAAGGGGGGGTCAAAGTGCAATTTTTGTGCAAAAATGGGGTGGTTTGGCAGTTTTTTCGTAAAATAAGTCCCAAAAATGCAATTTTTTGCTATATTTGGTCGGTTAAGGGGGGGGGGGGGTCATGATCCCCATGACCCCACTCTGGATCCGCGCCTGAGCTGAACTTACTGAAACTTTCCTCACCATCTTGAAGGCGCGAAGCATCTCAATAATTCGAATGATTTTTTTTTATACAGGAAAAAAGTAAAGGCGTGAAGCGCCTGTTAGCGAGCCGCCTTGGCGGGGAGTAGTTTCTTGACATTTTCCTCACTACTTTCAGGGCACGAAGTGCCCGTGCAACGCCGGGCCACGTTCGTGGTACGTCTTGAAATCGAATGAACATTAAATTATATCAAATAAAACTTCAGAATGAGGTAAAAGTTAGAGAGGGGGGACGTTATGCATCAACATGCCGCAGGAAGCTAATCTAGCTGCCCTGGCAGCTAGTCTTTACTAATAGCTGTAGAGTTTGTTTGTTTGTTTGTTTGTTTGTTTGTTTGAACGCGCTAATCTCAGGAACTACTGGTTTGATTTTGAAAAATTCTTTTTGTGTTGAATAGTCCATTTATCCAGAAAGACTTTAGGCTATAGTTTGAAAAGATTCGATAAGCGATTCGTTTTTTATTCGAATTCAAGGCAATTTTCTCATAAATCGCCGAATACTGGGGTTAAAAATTACTTACACATATTAATGTTATATATCGTTGGAAGCAGAAAAATTTTATCCGTCCTATGCAGTTTGTTCCGATTCTCTAACTTAAACACAGCACGAGTTATTCAATTTTTAAACTTGCCTTTTGCAAGGCTTCACCCGATTTCTTGCAATACTTGGTTCATTAAAACCATCAATAAAAAATAAACTAATTATTCCATAGTTTTGATTTTTACGCCATTGGATAGAGCGATATTTTTAACCCCAGAATTGATTCGACTTACAGTCGAAGAACCAAGCTTTTATCTCCACTAGAAAAAAAGTTACAAGCGTTTGAACTTGGAGTTCGAAAACCTCTTTCCTGATCAAACTATTAAAGTTTTATTGCGTTGCTATGGCGACATCTTTTAAATTCATTGTTGGTGTCCTTTTCTTCATTTCGTTTCTTAAAAGCATTTCATTTTACGGCGTTTCAACAAGGCAAATAATGCGATCGTCCGTGTTTCACTTGAATTCCTGCATACTTAATGGCTTATGAGCGATTCCATACCAAATCACCGAAAAAAAAAAAGTTGGTCGCACGACCGACTCGGATTTTTTTTTAATTTGGTACACAGATTGATGGTATAGAGGTATGAAAAAGCCCAAAAGGAAAGTTACCTGCTCCACTTATTTTCTGAGATACATGCCCTCAAAGTTTGTCCGCCACGTCAAAATACTAAAAAAGTGATGTTATTTAATCATTTTTTATAAAAAATCGTACTCATGCAAAACAAAAGTGGTAGATATCTATGGAAACTAGTTACTCCAGGCATTCTGAAAAAAAATACTAGAACGTTCATAATGAAAATTGCCACGTTACAGGGCTCTTTGAAGTTGTCACCACAAAAACTTGATTTTGCAGATTTTGCTAAAATTCAGGCATTTATTACAAAAAACGGCAAACAAAACCAAAGGTTTTCTCACTTTCTGGTAGTGTACAGGTCCTCCCTGTAAATTGCTACGCAATAATTTTTTTGGGTTTCTCACTCCTTCTTGGAAATATTTTAGCTTAAAGATAAGCCGTAAGGCAAAAAATGCGTTTTTGGCCATCTTGGCAGCCATTTTTCTCATAAAGGGGGAGCAGTAGAAACTTTAATTTTTTTTTTAAACAAGCCACTGATATGTTAGCTATTCACAAGAAAAGAGTTTACTTTTGGTTATTTCTCCCATTAAGAGATATCCTGCTGACAGTATATGCATGTTTTTCGCGACGACCATATGCTTTTGTTCCCCCTCTCATGGACTTAAAATTAATTAAACCAAAAAATAATGATCTACTTATATTAAAAATTGAGTATCTTTCTAACTATCTTTCTTTCTATGTCACGCTTCTTTCTCCTGAACGCCAATGAACTGAAAGTCGAGCCAGGTACCGATAGATAGGTAATTTTTCAAGCTTCATTAGTTTCAATTCATATAATTATACGATTTTAATTAGCGAAGATATCAATTAATAAGTAGTCAAATTTAAAGCGATTAAGCCTAATAAATGATTAAATATGAAAGCCATTGTTGCATTGCAAAACGTGGGTGCCATGAAACAGTAATAAAAATGATAATGCGAATTTTGAATGAAGGCTTAACTAAATCAAACACGAAACTCATAAGCGGGCGACTTACATAGTATTTTTATCGCTAGCTACTTGTAATATTTTGAAACATTCATTTGTTGAAGAGCCATCTACTTATATTAAAAACTGAGTATCTTTCTAACTATCTTTCTAACTATCTTTCTAACTATCTTTCTTTCTAACTATCTTTCTTTCTAACTATCTTTCTATGTCACGCTTCTTTCTCCTGAACGCCAATGAACTGAAAGTCGAACCAGGTACCGATAGATAGGTAATTTTTCAAGCTTCATTAGTTTCAATCTATATAATTATACGATTTTAATTAGCGAAGATATCAATTAATAAGTAGTCAAGTTTAAAGCGATTAAGCCTAATAAATGATTAAATATGAAATCCATTCTTGCATTGCAAAACGTGGTTGCCATGCCATGAAACAATAATAAAAATGAAAATGAGAATTTTGAATGAAGGCTTAACTAAATCAAACACGAAACTCATAAGCGGGCGACTTACATAGTATTTTTATCGCTAGCTACTTGTAATATTTTGAAACATTCATTTGTTGAAGAGCCATCTACTTATATTAAAAACTGAGTATCAATGTCTGCTTTTTCTCCTTTGAGCGAGCTGAACCAAGGGCGGATCCAGCTTCTGGTTAAGGAGGGGGTCATTTTCGGAAAGGGGGGGGTCAAAGTGCAATTTTTGTGCAAAAATGGGGTGGTTTGGCAGTTTTTTCGTAAAATAAGTCCCAAAAATGCAATTTTTTGCTATATTTGGTCGGTTAAGGGGGGGGGGTGTCATGATCCCCATGACCCCACTCTGGATCCGCGCCTGAGCTGAACTTACTGAAACTTTCCTCACCATCTTGAAGGCGCGAAGCATCTCAATAATTCGAATGATTTTTTTTATACAGGAAAAAAGTAAAGGCGTGAAGCGCCTGTTAGCGAGCCGCCTTGGCGGGGAGTAGTTTCTTGACATTTTCCTCACTACTTTCAGGGCACGAAGTGCCCGTGCAACGCCGGGCCACGTTCGTGGTACGTCTTGAAATCGAATGAACATTAAATTATATCAAATAAAACTTCAGAATGAGGTAAAAGTTAGAGAGGGGGGACGTTATGCATCAACATGCCGCAGGAAGCTAATCTAGCTGCCCTGGCAGCTAGTATATTTATTATTAGCTGTATTATCTACCCAATATGTCATGAAATTTAATTTATTAAATCATTGAACAATAAATTAGATAATTGATGAAAAAAAGAAAGTATTTCTCTGATGCCTGAGCATTATGCATTCATAATTATAAAGCACTAAATACTTTCTTGAGAAATTAATTAACATAAATGAGCTCTAAATAGTTATATTATAAGCAATACCCAATCTTGTGATTGGGATACTCCTGTTTTTAATTGAAGAATTTTTTGAATATCACATGAATATCAGGAAAATAAATGAGGTCTTTTCGTTTGATGTAGGATATTTTATGACAAATTTCATTTGATGGGCTACTAACTGAGCATGGTGATAAAGAGCTATTAATTTCAGCATCGAATTCCATTTTACCTTATTAACAGTTAAATATTTACAAAATAATTAAATAAATAATTTAATATAAAGCCATGATTGAAGAATTAAAATTAGTGCAACTAATTTATTCCCATACTGATCTTTATAAAATTGACATGCGTTGAGCACTGATAAGAGCTGACAAGAAAAAGTTTACTCACTAAAATATTAGTTCACAGATACTATAAAGCATACATTCTATTTTCCACAAAATAATACTGCAACAAAGAACAAGGGTATCCTCCTGTTTATAGCCATCAATCAGGAACATCCAATCACAAGATTGGGTATTGCCTATGAGATAAATATTCGAAGCTCCTTTATTTTAATTGATCTTTCAAGAAATTCTTTAGTACCTACCCCTTTATACCCTTGTTTTTTGTTGCAGTATTATTTTGTAGAAAATAGAATGTACGCTTTATAGTATCTGTGAACTACTATTTTAGTGAGTAAACTTATTCTTGTCAGTTCTTATCAGTGCTCAACACATGTCAGTTTTCTAAAGATCAGTATGGGAATAAATTAGTTGCACTAATTTTAATTCTTCAAGCATGGCTTTATATTAAATTATTTATTTAATTATTTTATAAATATTTAACTGTTAATAAGGTAAAATGGAATTCGATGCTGAAATTAATAGCTCTTTATCACCATGCTCAGTTAGTAGCCCATCAAATGAAATTTGTCATCATATCCTACATCAAACGAAAAGACCTCATTTATTTTCCTGATATTCATGTGATATTCAAGAAATTCTTCAATTAAAAACAGGACTATCCCAATCTCAAGATTGGGTATTGCTTATAATATAACTATTTAGAGCTCATTTATGTTAATTAATTTCTCAAGAAAGTATTTAGTGCTTTATAATTATGAATGCATAATGCTCAGGCATCAGAGAAATACTTTTTCTTGTTTTCATCAATTATCTAATTTATTGTTCAATGATTTAATAAATTAAATTTCATGACATATTGAGTAGATAATACAGCTAATAATAAATATACTAGCTGCCAGGGCAGCTAGATTAGCTTCCTGCGGCATGTTGATGCATAACGTCCCCCCTCTCTAACTTTTACCTCATTCTGAATTTATATTATTTGATATAATTTAATGTTCATTCGATTTCAAGACATACCACGCACGTGGCCCGGCGTTGCACGGGCACCTCGTGCCCTGAAAGTAGTGAGAAAAAATTTAAAGAAACTACTCCCCGCCAAGGCGGCTCGCTTACAGGCGCTTCACGCCTTTACTTTTTTCCTATATAAAAAAAATCATTCGAATTATTGAGATGCTTCGCGCCTTCAAGATGGTGAGGAAAGTTTCAGTAAGTTCAGCTCGCTCAAAGGAGAAAAAGCAGACATTGATGCTCAGTTTTTAATATAAGTAGATGGCTCTTCAACAAATGAATGTTTCAAAATATTACAAGTAGCTAGCGATAAAAATACTATGTAAGTCGCCCGCTTATGAGTTTCGTGTTTGATTTAGTTAAGCCTTCATTCAAAATTCGCATTATCATTTTTATTACTGTTTCATGGCACCCTCGTTTTGCAATGTAACAATGGCTTTCATATTTAATCATTTATTAGGCTTAATCGCTTTAAATTTGACTACTTATTAATTGATATCTTCGCTAATTAAAATCGTATAATTATATGAATTGAAACTAATGAAGCTTGAAAAATTACCTATCTATCGGTATCTGGCTCGACTTTCAGTTCATTGGCGTTCAGGAGAAAGAAGCGTGACATAGAAAGATAGTTAGAAAGAAAGATAGTTAGAAAGAAAGATAGTTAGAAAGAAAGATAGTTAGAAAGAAAGATAGTTAGAAAGATACTCAATTTTTAATATAAGTAGATAATTATTTTTTGCTTTAATTAATTTTAAGTCCATGAGAGGGGGAACAAAAGCATATGGTCGTCGCGAAAAACATGCATATACTGTCAGCAGGATATCTCTTAATGGGAGAAATAACCAAAAGTAAACTCTTTTCCTGTGAATAGCTAACATATCAGTGGCTTGTTTAAAAAAAAAATTAAAGTTTCTACTGCTCCCCCTTTATGAGAAAAATGGCTGCCAAGATGGCCAAAAACGCATTTTTTGCCTTATGGCTTATTTTTAAGCTAAAATATTTCCAAGAAGGAGTGAGAAACCCAAAAAATTTATTGCGTAGCAATTTACAGGGAGGACCTGTACACTACCAGAAAGTGAGAAAACCTTTGGTTTTGTTTGCCTTTTTTTGTAATAAATGCCTGAATTTTAGCAAAATCTGCAAAATCAAGTTTTTGTGGTGACAACTTCAAACAGCCCTGTACCTTGGCAATTTTCATTATGAACGTTCTAGTATTTTTTTTCAGAATGCCTGGAGTAACTAGTTTCCATAGATATCTACCACTTTTATTTTGCATGAGTACGATTTTTTATAAAAAATGATTAAATAACATCACTTTTTTAGTATTTTGACGTGGCGGACAAACTTTGAGGGCATGTATCTCAGAAAATAAGTGGAGCAGGTAACTTTCCTTTTGGGCTTTTTCATACCTCTATACCATCAATCTGTGTACTAATTTAAAAAAAAATCCGAGTCGGTCGTGCGACCCCCATTCGGTGATTTGGTATGGAATCGCTCTTATATTTTTTTTCTGGTACCATTTTGAAAATGTGTTTCAAATTAAATTGTAATTCATGTTTTTAGCAGGGACTTTTTTTGGCTGCGATCTAAATATTAAAACAACTTTTTTGTTTGGAATTTTGCAATTAATGTTACAGGAAGAGAGCGGTTTGGAAATATTTGTTTTTGGTAGGGAATTGTATTTGTTTATTAGGGAGAGTGTTAAATATGTGCTAAATGCGATTGACTTTTTTATGCGGGAAAGTCTTTTAGCGAACCGCTTTAGCGGGGAGTAGTTTTTTGTAACCGGTTTCGCTAAAACTTTCCTCCCTCCTTTAAATGCGAGCCGCCTTGGCGGCGAGTAATTTGTTTTAAGTTTCCTTACTACTGTAAAGGCGAGCCGCCTTGGCGGCGAGTAGTTTGCTGAAACTTTCCTCGCTACTTTAAAGGCGAGCTGCCTTGGCGGTTACATATCATTATATACCGCCTTGACGGCGAGTAGTTTATTTAAATTTTCATCACTACTTTAAAGCCCGTGCAACGCCGGGCCCCACAGCTAGTCCTTTATAATTCGACTTATGCTTTTCTAAAACAGTGGGAGAAGAGAATCATATCTGTGCGGGACGGAACTGCATGAATTTGTATTATATTATAGTTTTAAACGCAACAGCATCATAACATCTTCAAGATGTCTGCTGGAGCAAAGTTGGCGTCATATGAAAGAGAGCCCTTTCTAAAAGCCGGGCCGTCGAGAGCGACGACGGGCCCCTTGCCAGTTTGGTCCCCTTGCCCCTCCCCCCCTCCCATCCTATCAAACTAAAAATTATACTATTCCGAATCCTTGCCGAGCCCCCAAAGGGCTGGGCCCCTAGTTTCCGACTTGCTTGACGTAGCCTCTTGTCGGCCTTGTCTCCAAGGGAAAAACATGTTAGGAAAAGCTAGAAGGCATAATTTTTTATTCGTCATAAATGCTATTATGTTTAAAAAAAGTTTTACCTTATAAATAGAGCTCTGCATTAACAATTTTTTTAATTTCTTTGACAACTATATCTTTGAACAAATAACAAAAAATCTGTTTCAGTGAATTGCAGCAAGATTTGGATTTACGGCATTTTAAATTATGACGGGAGAAATATGAAAACATCTCTTCTCTTCTCTACTAATAATAAAGCTGAAGGTTTGTCTTTCTTTCTTTCTTTCTGTCTGTCTGTCTGTTACGAGTGTAGCGCCAAAACCGTTTGGTCGATTTTCATGCCACTTGGCACAAAATTAGTTCGTAGCATTTAGTTATGCACCTCGAAGCGATTTTTCGAAAATTTCATTTCGTTCTTTTTCTATTCGAATTCTTAGTGGAAATTCGATAAAATAGGGAAGAAATATTTCATACACATTTTCAAGTCTTATGTCATTCGAAAGCTTGAAATTTTCTGCACAAAATGAAGTTTTTTCGAAGTTTCTACGATCATCAGGAGAGCTGTAACAATTGTTTTTAGAATCCCGGAATTCAAGGCTTACCTTCAGTAAAGCAAGCCAAACAATTCTAAAATGGTTGGGCTCGAGAATAAAATTTGTTTGAAAAGAGAGATAAAATTAATTATTTTATCAACGGATATCAACTTTTCACGTTGTTACCATGGTTACGTGTTCATACTTATTTTTGTTTCGTTCTTTTTCCAGCGTTGCCAGACGTAGTGTTTTTGATACTACGATAGTATGTTTTCAGCCCAAATAAGGAGCGCAGTATTTTTCTGGCAACCCTGTTTCCAATATACTAATGACTTAATTAAAAGATTTGGCGGATTTTTTTTTTTTTTTTCATTTTCATAGATTTCGCATTTCAGCAATATTGATTTTGGCAACGTTTGGAAATAGTAGTAGGCGCGTCTATCGCCCATTCAGCGAGAAAGGGGTACCCAAAGCAAAGATTAACCAAATATCGTATAAATTGCGACATTGCAACGTTCTTTTTTAAGTGTTTCATTTCGGAAAATGTATTGTTTTGCTTTTAAAGCTAGGAAAGGAAACTTTCTTCTTCTTCTTTCAAATTTTGGTAAGATTTCTGTTGGTTTCTGTGAGCAAGAAAATTGTTCTTATTTTCTCTTTTGGCTTATTTTTGTGCATCTCCCCTTGGGGTTTCATTTGAATGTCACAATGGGATGCTTTACCCTATTTATGGAGTAAATCAGTATTAATTTCAATGCAGATGAATTGGTACGGCCACTTGGCGATATATCGCCAAGCCTTTGGTCGCCAAGTATTTGTCACCAATTTAGAGACAAATTTGGCGATTTTTTAAAAAATTTTTTTGGGTTCAATTTGGCGCTATTGGCGACATTTTGCGAAAAATCTACTAAATGATGTTAAAATCGGCGATATTTAGGAGATTAATCACTGAAACATTTTTTTGCATTGTTTCGTGGCAAACTAGGGATATAAATGTTTGAATTGTTTTCTTGATCACTCCAAGCACTATTTTAGCACTTAAGTCATCTTCTAAGAAATTCACACGTAATAGGAAGTAGTGTGGGGTCCGTACCAGATTTTTATATCATACTTTGAAGGAATTATAGTTGAATTATAACTAAAATAGAGCATTTTTCTGCTATATCAATTATTTTACGTATGAACTTTTAATTTTATACCACGAGCAAAGCCGTGCGGGTACCACTAGTTAAAACATAAAGATGGACAAACTCAATGTTATAAGGTACAGATTACATAGAACATTACGTATGAAGTTGTTTCATAATTTAACCCTTAGTTTGGCAATGTATCCTACGGGATACATCACTTTCTACATTTTTTAAATTTGAATTAGGCGCCCTCTTGGGGGCTGGCTTTTAACCTATAGCATTATTCGAACCTTCTTTTTCAACATCTGTCTTTACTGTGGCTATTTACAAAGCAACGCGTTCAGTATTAAGTTTATAAAGTGTTACAGTGTGTTCTACCAAAACAACATGGCGTCACGTCGATTACAGGTATGTTCTCTTTTATTTTTTTATTATTTGCTTATTATTTTTATTGTTTATAAAATCTATAATAGTGCCAAATTAGTTGATATTGTGATTGAGTGAGCCACGTTTTATGTATTCTTATTTGCTACTTTGGCAGTGTATCCTACAGGATACACAATTTATAAAACCGGTTTTCTTTTAATTTTTTCCCATGAAATTTTTTAAAAATATATGATATTTATGCATTTTACCCCCCCCCCCCAAAAAAAACTAAAATAAAAAAATGTTGTCAAAATTTTTAAATTTTTGATATGTGCCTAACTAAGGGTTAAAGAAACTCTATCTAGGCAAGGAAAATAAGCTCTTCGAGTAAAGCTCTTTTAGTTTATCCTGGAAAAAGTTATTCCCTGTAACTTTGAAACACACATTTACTATTTTATTTTGTGAATGTGTTTCATACACTTAAAAGATAGATGTTGTTTTTACAGTATAATACAGCTAATTTTATAGTAACAAGCTAAAAATTGCTAATTTTACAGTAATAAACTGTAAAATTGCTAATTTTACACTAATAAACTGTAAAATTGCTGCTTTGCAGCAATAATAAATATAACATTGCTAATTTAAAATATAAAATTGCTAATTTTATAGTTTATTACTGTGCATTTTACAGTTTTAAACTGGAACCTCTGTTGCCAGTATTTTTCTGTTGTTTTTACAGAATTTTGTGGTAATAAACTGTAAAATTGCTAATTTTACAGTTTATTACTGTGCATTTTAAAGTTTTAAACTGGAAACTCTGATATCAGTATTATACTGTAAAAACAACACTTTATTTTTTGCAGTATACAATGCTGGATTTCTTAAACTTCATATAAGTGGCAAATCCATTCATTTACTATTAACCTCTTCTCGGCTTTTCCCGAGCTGGACTCGGGCAAGCGAAATGTTCCATTCTGACTCATCCCGAGTGTAGCTCGGGCACTGTGAAAATTAACATTGCACAACCAGTCTTTCTCGAATTATTTCACATGTCTCTTTTATGGTTTCGGATGCTTTTATTTACTATTGTTGCTACTAAATGGCAGCACTATACAGTGTTTTGAGCTGTAGATTTAAGATAAGAGTAGGCACCAACTCCAAAGTATAATGATTTCTGCCACACAGAAAGCCAACTTTACAGGTAAATACTCATTTATTACTCATTTATTTAAATAGATATTTTTACAGGAAATGTTGCATGCGAATGATGCTATTATGTTTAAAAAGATATGTATGTATGAAAATAAGCATAAAAAAATTGACATTTTTTGACCCGTAATCCCGAAATTACTCATTTATTTAAATAGATACTTTTACATTTATTTTTAGGAAATATTGCATGCGAATGATGCTAGTATGTTTAAAAGGATATGTATGTATGAAAATAAGCACAAAAAAAATTGACATTTTTTGATCCGTAATCCCGAAATATAATGAGCCAGGACCCCAGCAGCACCAGAACGTTCAAATTTGGTGCAAAAATGGTGTTATTGATCAAATAACGGTGTTAAGGTGCCTGCCTACCTTCGGAGGGAATTTTTTGAAATATTATCAAAAACTATTTTTTAAATAAGTTATATGATAGAATTCGCCTTTAAAAAATGGAGAAAACACCAAAAATAGCTGCATCATTTTTAAATTTTGTTTTTTGAGGGAAAACATATGTGAAAATAGCAATGAAACGGTATTTTTGCAAAACATCAAAACTCAAGTTCAAATCAAGCTATTTCTGTTCTGTAATTTTTTTTATCATTAGTGACACCCATTGCAGGGAATGACCCTTGCTCAGAAATATAAAGACACAATTTAAAAAATTGTGAAAGTGAACATTTCTATAAATTAAGAAATTGTCGAAATATGACTAATTTTAACATGATACACATTACAAATCATTAAATAATGATGTTTCAATCATCAGAGAGGGTCATTCCCTAAATCAACTCATTAGTATTGACAAAAAAAAGTTTCAGAATATTACAAACATAACTTTTTGAGTTATGCTGTTTTGCGTTAAATCAAAACATTAAAAATTCAATTTCGAGAAAAAGGCAAAGGAAAGCTGCTTTCGGTTACTAAAACCCTTAGACCTTTAATATTAAAATGCCTGTAGCTTCAGTTCTGAGCAAGATAGAAGCAAAATTCAAACTGATTTGGAAAGCTAAGAATTCAAACTTCAATACTAAATCATAAAATAAAAATTCATTTTTTGAGTAAAAATTGCATTTTAAAGGTAGGCAGGCACCTTAAGTGTCCCTTGAACGTTATATTCGACGTGCAAAAACAGTAATATTATCACGGTGTCATTTCAGTGCTTAAAGAACGTGATGTTTGACGCGCAAAAACAGTAATATTATCACGGTGTCATTTCAGTGCTTAAGGAACGTGATATTTGACGTGCGAAAACAGTAATATTATTACGGTGTCATTTCAGTGCTTAAGGAACGTGATATTTGACGTGTAAAAACAGTAATATTATCACGGTGTCATTTCAGTGCTTAAGGAACGTGATATTTGACGTGCAAAAGCAGTAATATTATCACGGTGTTATTTCAGTGCTTAAGGAGGTGCTTAATTTCTCAGAATTGAGGTCGTGAATTACTGCTTTTTAGAAAGGGGGAAGGAATCATATCTGCAGAAACTTTAAGTTTTATCCTAAACAACTCTTTCTCCCAAGATCCTAATCAGATTTGCATGCATTTCAGTAAAAAAACATATTCATACTAATAAAATGATATGATTTACGCCCTTAGTCTTTCATAGATGGCGCCTCCTGCAAAAAAAATTTCTTTTAAAGTATTATTTTTCTCCCTTGATGTGATGAAGTAGCGTCTAGTGGTTAGCGTGTCCGGCTAGAAGCGCAAGGGACCAGCGTTCGAATCCCGCGGAATGAATATATTAAATTCAAAGTAATCAAACAATCAATAATTAAATTAATTAAATAATTAAAACCAAGATGGTGACGATCTTGGATCTAAAACGTCGGATCAAAAATGACGTCACAGTTAAAATACCCCGGATAGTGGGATATACATTGTATACGTTTTTAGCTGGGGAGCACTGAAAACAAACGTATTTCCAGAACCTAAATATAACCTATCATTCCACGTTCAAAACTAGGACAAAAAAAGGTGGTTAACACCAGATTTCGACCTGTCATATTACCATCGATCGATGAGACACATAGACGTTGACAACACGTGCTGCGAGAACGTGTTTTGAACGTGCCGACTGGTGCGCTCTGTACGTGTTGCAGAACGTGTTTTGAACGCCTTTGTGCTGCTTGGGGAAGGGGTTAAAAAAGCATTTATTTATTTATCTTTCCTCATCTTTGAAATTTTCTATTAGAGTTCATAATGTTAGCAATTCATATTTCGAATCTGCTGTTGTCGTTCTCTTGTTCCAGCTAGGCTGACAACATGAGGTGCGCTGCTTCACTTTTCAAACTGTACCGTAATTTGGTACGAAGTCCAACTTCCACAGTACACACATGCCACAGGAACCCGTTTTATAAGGTAGTAAAAAAATTATAGCTCAACAACACATGCACACAAAGAAAGCACTGAAGAGAGAAAGTACCTCCATGCCCGAGCAGGGATTCGAACCCGGTACCCCTCCATCCCGGTCAGATTTCTCTGACCACTGGACAAGGTGACCGTCTTCGAATCTGTTGTTGGAAAGGTTATTAAATGTGTAAAGTTTTCCTGCTAATTATTTCTTAACCCATTTATGCTCAGTAGCCTAAAAACGGAACGCTTGTTAGTTACGGCATACAAAAACCTGTAATGAGTATATCATTCTACTAAAGCTGTTTTTCACAAGTGAAGTAGTCCTTCTTCATGAGAAAATAGAGCCACTATTTGGATATCAGAATTTATTTATTGACAACTTTTTTCAGACAAATCAGTCAAGCAACGATCCAGCATGGGTAGTCATAGAAAGTTTTTTTTTTTTTTTTTCGAATTTATTTTTCATAAAAATTAAATTATTTACAATGTTTTGCTTAAAATTGATCACAAATGCCTTCTGTAATGTTACTTTGCAAAAGTGAAGTCAAGTAAGGTCGTATTTTGCTCACGTATCTGCAAAATATCCCATAAACAGGACGTTAAATAACGTAATAAATATGACAACGGCGAACTATTTTACGCCTAAAATGTATGTAAACCATTCCAAGTTATAGTTTTAAGCAGATAAAAATTGAAAAAAATGTTTAAAAAAACTTGGACATAAATGGGTTAAAGTTAGTTTTAAGCAGAAACAAATAGTGAGCCTTTCTACAGAAAGTCAGGCATTTTGTCCCACACGTGGCTGCTCTATGTTTCAAGTCAAAAGTAAAATTCAGAAAATGTAATAAACAAAGCTTTTAAATACGCTTTTATTAGTTTCACGTGTGGGCTTGTCTGTATGTATGTAACTCTGAATAAAGGATAAAATTCACGTTCTTTACAAACAAAAAGTAATATATTTTATACTATTACTAATACTATTACTATAATACATGCTGATATATTTAAGTGTTTGACTTGTTTGTATGTAACTCTGAATAACAGATAAAATTCACGTTCTTTTCAAGTATAAAAGTAATATATTTAATAATATTATTATTACTAAAGGCTAAACTATATTACGTGTTGATGCGCCGACCACCTCGTCTAGTGGTCTGCGACGTCTGTCTGTGATGCGGTGGCCCCGGGTTCGAGTCCCGGCTGGGGCATGGGCGTACTTTCTCTCTCTCATGTCATTGTCCTTTCTGTGTGTGTGAAAGTGAGTTATGAATGAATGGCCTACCCTATGAACGGGTCCTTATGGCATGTGTGATGAGCATAAAATCGGTCTTCCACCTAAAATGGTGCTCTTAAAAACGGAAGCCGTATCTTTACCCCATCCTTCATGGACCTGGTCTAGCTCTGCTGACCAACGGGGGCATGTAACAACAACAACGTGTTGATGCATTATAGTGCATGTAAACTAAGCAGATTTTCAATAGTTTTGAAACTCCTTTTTAGTTTCATTTACTCTAAAAGAGTTATTTTAGTTTTTTAAACTATATTTAGGATTATTCTCCTAAGAAACCATACATGCACGTGCTATTTCTTAAGTAAAACTTTTTTTTGCTTATTACACGAATTACAATTAAATATACTAGATACGTCACGTGTGTGGGACAAAATGTCTGTTTTTCCATGGAACTACTATACTTTTAAGAAATAAAATGCTGGCTTGTAAAGTAACTACGGAAATATGTTTTATCTGTTCTCTAAATTCCTAGGAATCATCTTATTCTATTTTTCCGGTTTCTCAGGAAGTTTGAGTTCGAAATATTTCGAAGCCATCAATTGATCTAATCTGTAGGATATTTGTCGGGGTGCTCTGTCTCCCTCTCTGATCTTTTGATATCTTCCATTTGCATAATAGAAATTCTCTGGAAGTAGAGCGTTCCGAGAATAGATGGGGAAGCATTGCTTTTAACTTACTGATTGATTAAAGTATTTCTGATACACACGAATATCTGCTGACTTATTGTTATTCTTGCGATAAAGCTCGAGTTGAACTTCACTGATAAATCTATTCTGATTAAAACTCATTGATTGTGGACGATACAAGCTGCTTCTGGGCAGTGGTCGGAAGTAGCGCGCTACAAGTAGCGAAACTACTGTAGTAGCTACATTTTTTAGTAGTTTGTAGTGTAGCGCACTACTTTTTTAAAAAAGTAGAGTAGTGAGTAGCGCGATACAAAAAAATAGTAGTTTGTAGCGATTTCTGTAAACTACTTTTAAATTTAAAAAATAAATAAATAAATAAATAAATGTAAAAAATTAAAAAAGAGAACAAAGAAAAAAAACAAGGTTTAATTGACTCTGACTGGTGCAAATCTTGCACCATAGCAGCGAACGCAATGAGAAATAAGAACCATAAAAATATGAGTTGATTACAGCTCTTAGATACATCATTTTGATGAAATCCATTCTGTTTGATGTCATTGGCTTATTTGGCATCACAATTTTTATATTCCTTCAAAAAATTTTTATGTTCCTAAATACTCTCTGGCAAAAGAAATTGAAAAAAAAATTTGAAGGTTGAATTTTTTCAATCTGTTAACTTTTGAATCCTTTCTTGTGGCGAATATTCGTAAAAACTGTAAAAAAAGCAAAAAAAGACAAATTTTAGTAAAGGAAAAAAAAGGGAACAAAGAGGAAAAGTAACAAATAAGTTCAAAGACAATTCTTAGTTTATAGTTATTCCATATTCAAAAAAAGTAAATTTATTAATGTAAACCACTTTTCAAATTTTTTCGGTCAATCCTCAAACGGGGCTTTTTATTTATTTATTTTTTAAAAAGTAGCGAAGTAGCGACTACAATTCAAAAGTAGTTTGTAGTCGCTACATTTTAAGAAAAGTAATTGTAGTTGTAGTTAACTACATTTATAACAAAGTAGTTGTAGTTGTAGTTCGCTACGAAATAAATGTAGTTTTTCCAACCACTGCTTCTGGGTCGATTGCAAAAGTGCTTATGGAGGGGTCAACGCATTTGTGAGGCGGATTGAATACATTGACTGAGATTTTTCATGGAGAAGGTTTTAGTTTATTTTGCAGATAGAGAAATAGATATAGATTGATAGACTTCTCTACTAATAATAAAGCTGAAGTTGGGTCTTTCTTTCCTTCAGTCTGTCTGTTACTCGCGTAGCGCCGAAACCGTTCGGTCGATTTTCATGCCATTTGACACAAAATTAGTTTGTAGCACGAGGTTTTGCACCTCGAAGCGATTTTTCGAAAATTCCATTTCGTTCTTTTTCTATTTGTTTTCTTAGCGGAAATTCGATAAAATAGGGAAGAAATATTTCATACACATTTTCAAGTCTTATGTCATTCGAAAGCTTGAAATTTTCTGCATAAAATGAAGTTTTTTCGAAGTTTCTACGATTATCAGGAGAGCTGTAATAATTGTTTTTAGAATCCCGGAATTCAAGGCTTATCTTCAGTAAGGCAAGTCAAACGATTCTAAAATGGTTGAGCTCGAGAATAAAATTTGTTTGAAAATAGAGATGAAATGAATTATTTTATCAACGGAAATCAACTTTTCATGTTGTTACCATGGTTACGTTTTCATACCTTTTTTTTGTTTCGTTCTTTTTCCAGCGTTGCCAGACGTAGTATTTTTGATACTACGGTAGTATTTTTTCGCCCCAAATAAGGAGCGTAGTATTTTTCTAGCAACCCTGTTTCCAACATACTTTAATGACTTAATTAAAAGATTTGGCAGATTTTTTTTTTTTTTTTTCATTTTCATAGATGTCGCATTTCAGCAATATTGATTTTGGCAGTGTTTGGAAACAGTAGTATTTTGTAGTATATTTTTTTAGAGGAGGCGTAGTATTTTTCTGTTTCAATTCTCTGGCAACCCTGTCTTTTTCCCGGTGAAAATGTGTTTTGGGACAATGCTTGGCGCGTTTTCAAAAAGTCACCAACTGGCGCGTTTTTGCTTGTCTCGCGGAGTTGAAAACTCCGAGAGAAACTACGCAAAATAGTCAGGGTTACCACGCTTGGCGCGCCTATCGCCCATTTAGCGAGCAAAGGGTACCTAATGCACATATTAACCAAATATCGTATTAATTACGATATTGCATCGTTCTTTTTAAAGTGTTTCATTTCGGAAAATGTATTGTTTTGTTTTTCAAGCTAGGAAAGAAAACTTTCTTCTTCTTTTAAACTTTGGTAAGATTTCTGTTGGTTTCTGTGAGCAACAAAATTGTTCTTATTTTCTCTTTTGGCTTATTTTCGTGCACCTCTCCTTGGGGTTGCATTCGAATGTCCCCAAGGGGGTGTTTTACCCCTTTTATGGGGTAAATCAGTGTTTTCAATGCAGACAAAAGTGATATGAATTGGCGCGACTACTTGGCGATACATCGCCAAGCTTTTGGTCGCCAAGTGTTTGACGCCGATTTGGCGAAAAAAATATTTTTTTTTGATTTTGGTTCGATTTGGCGCTATTGGCGATATTTTGCGAAAAATCCACTGAATGATGTTAACATCGGCGATATTTAGGAGATTAATCATTGTAAAACATTTTTTTGTATTGTTTCGTAGCAAACTAGGGATACAAATGTTTGCATTGTTATCTTGCTCACTCCAAGCACTATTTTAGCACTTAAGGCATCTACTAAGAAATTTACACGTAAAATTAAGTAGTGTGGGGTCCATATCAGATTTTTATATCATACTTTGAAGGAATTATAGTTGAATTATAACTAAAATAGAGCATTTTTTCTGCTATATCAGTTATTTTACAAATGAACTTTTAATTTTATACCACGGGCAAAGCCGTGCGGGTACGGCTAGTAAATAAATAAAGAAACAGATAGATGAGTGGTTCCCAAAGTGGTCCACAGGGACCCAAGGGGTGCCCACGGACGACGGGGATTATGGCGCAAATTGCGCCATCAAAATGGGGGGAGGGGATTTTTTTTAACTAATTTATTCATTTATTTAAATTATTTATTAAATATTTTTTTAATTTAAATTATTTACTAATTATTTTTTTAATTTAAATTATTTTCAGATTTTTTTAAATAAAAATTATTCATTATTTTTTTTTATTTTAAATTATTTCTTTTATTTCTTTATGATTATATTTTTATTTATTTATTTATTTATTTTTGGTGCGTGTGTATGTGCTTGGATTGTCTAGAAGAAAAAAAAAAAGCGAATCTATTCTGCTCATAATTCGACTTTTAAAAAATTAATAATATATAAAAAAATAAGTTACAATTTAAAAAAAAGAATAATATTTTTTAAAAATAAATAAAAATTATTTAAAAAATAAATAAGTACTATTTAAAAAAATAAATAAAACAAAAAAGATTGGTAAAAATAAAAAGCACAAGAGGGTTGTGAAAATTTTTGAAGGGGGATTTGCGTCACAGAGCTTGGGGGGGATGGGTACCTCTGGAGACCCCCAGGGTTCCGCCGCAGTCTGGAGACTTGCAGATTCGGTCAAATTCACCCTGTATACCTCAAAGTTAAAATGACTTTTTGACATTTGTTTCTTAGTTTTCACTGCATACTTATTCAAGATTGATGGAATTTGCTTGTTACATAGCAATTGTTTTTGTTTTGCATATATTTTTAAATTTTGCGCTATCTTTTTATTTAAGTAAATACTACCCATGTCGCAACAGTAAATGGCATGACTATCTAAAACTTGTAAGGACTTTTTCCCCCATCAGAATCAAGTCTCCTTTTTCAAAAGAGATTTGATCCTTTCACCAACTTTTGATATGTCTTAAAAATATTTTATTCTAACATAAAACTTTCAAAAACGCACGGCATTTTTACGGGGCAAAAACTTTTCTAAACATGTAACGTGAGATCTTTTAGTTCCATTGAATCAAACAAAAAGTTACAAGCTCCAACGAAACAATTGGATCAACTGCAGCATATTCCGATATGTGGTTTACTCAAAAATAGTTAAACAAAGGTTCAGCACATTCTGAATTTCCTGGATAAACAGTAAAAAGAAAAAACTCATAAGACTATATAATGCAAATAATGTTGTATATTTAATAAAGAATATTCTTATTAAACACGGCATTATAGCTTCGTACAAAGTATGGTAATGTGTATTTCAAATGATTGTGAGCTTAAGTTTTGAACAAAATGAAAATGTTTTGCGCTTTTTTAGCCTACTTTCCCGTTAAAAATAAAAGAAAGACGAAAAAAGTATTAAAAGTAGCTTAATGCATCTAAAAAATATCGCCAAGTCTAAAAAATATCGCCAAGTTAAAAAAATATCGCCAAGTCCAAAAAATATCGCCAACTTAAAAAAATAAAAAGGTAAAATAAATATCTAAAAATTAAAAATTTGAAAGTAGGGTATTGAGATGGGGAATTTGTGTGTCGGTCTGTCGGTCTGTCGGTCTGTCTGTCCCCCCTAATAACTTTTGAATGAACATTCCGATTTGGACAAACTTTTTTTTGTTGGAAAGATCTCGGCGAGTACAGCTCGTTCCCATATTTGATTTTTCAATTTGAACAATTTTTGGTTCAAATTTGAACCGTTCAAACAACCTGTCCAGCGATGCTAACTTTTGAATGAACAGTCGGATTTGAACAAACTTTTTTTTGTTCGAAATATCTTATCAAGGATACTTCATTCCCGTATCTACTTTTCCGATTTGAACAATTTTTCGTTCAACATTGAACCGCTCAATCAAGCTGTCACCCCTAATAACTTTTGAGTGAACAGTCCGATTTAAATAAACTTTATTTTTGTTCGAAGGATCTCAGCAAGGATACTTCATTACCGTATTTAAATTTTCCATTTGAGCATTTTTTCGTTCAACATTGAACCGTTCAAGCAACCTTTCCCCATCTAATAACTTTTGAGTGAACCGTCCGAATGGAATAAACTTTTTTTTGTTTGAAAGATCTCGGAGAGGCTTTCCCATACATTCCCATATTTCGCTTTTTGATTTGAACCATTTTTCGTTCAATATTGAACCGTTCAGAAAAAAATTAACATTAGCGCCTACGGGGAATTTAAGTTGAATGTTGATCCTGAACTTAAAGTCGGATTTCCTTCAAACTAACTTTGTAAGAAAATGGTTTTGATAAATAATGTTTGTAAAGTACTTTTTTGAGTAATCTTCTGTGAGGACTCTGATTCCGACTCCGACTCCGCGAACATGGCGGAAATCAGGCTCAGAAAAAAAAATGACTGAACGTGCAGACGATTTTTTGCTTATTTGTTCATTTGTTTTATGTTATTTATTATTATTATTATTATTATTATTTTTTGCAGACGATTTTTTTTTGTAACAAAAATTTTTCATTCACGAGAACATTTTATTCTTTATTTATGTTTAACAACTGGCAACGGATTAAAAGTGAAATTCGAGACATTTTATTAACGGACGAGTTTTTTTTTTCTTTCATTGATAAAATGTGTTTTGATGCTCTTTGTACTTTTATTTATTTATTTTATTATTATTATTATTATTATTTTTTTTTTTTTTTGAAAACGATGGAGGATTTTTTCTACGTAGGAACTGTAACAGTTACACTCTTTAAAAGGTGCGACAAAACTTTATTTATTCGTGAATTACTTTTTACGTGTCTATTTCATCTGATGAGAGGAGTATATTTTACTTTTCGAAATCAGCTCTAAGTGCTTAAAAGGTATGTTTGACATAATTTTCAGTCTCAGATAATCAAGAGAATAATGATCAGATGCGAGAATACCGATGTCGATGTACGGGAAAGTAGGCTCGTTTAGTTCTTGACAGAACTTCTTGTTATTTTCTGTAACTGTTCTATAACACTAAATTGTTGACTACTATTTAGTTTTTAAGACATCTTCAAGAAATGGATTAACAATATGATCCATAATGAGTTTTTCCATAATAAATTATGAACTTTGAAAAAAAAAAAACAATTATAAATGCACAGACATTGTGCTGTTGATTTTCTGACCTAACCTACATTTGTGGGAAAGGCGATTCATAAAAAATCAATTTTTTAAAAATAACAAAAACTGATACGTAACAAATACAATTATCGAAAACAGGAACCGAATGATAGCTTTTTAAATACTATGTTTTCATGAACAAAATTAACCGCAGTTTTAACATCACTGCGAAGGAAAATAGAAATTTTTTTTCTCGTGCAACTGGGGGCCTCAGTCCCCTGCTCACTTCCCTCGGCAACCCCCGTTCGTTTTTCGAAAGATAAATACCAATGATTAATAGGAGCTGAACACTTTTTTTTTTTCAATGGAAAAACTTCCAAAGGGCTCTTATATAATCAGGTATAGTAAAATATACCACTTTGACCATTTACGACACATACTATTATTCGTCGTAAGAATACGAATTAGTATAATTGGAATAATGTCGCATTATGAGTCGCGACCAAATTTGGGTGGCGACTCATAGCTTGGAAAACACAGCAGTTTTTGAGTAGCAAATATTCTGCAAAAATGCTTTTAAAATTTATCGTTTCGTCAAAAGCCCTATTGAAAGGAAAAAAACTACAAACAGTCGAATTTCAACTTTCAGGCAAAACAAGCGATTCGATCTCAACTCTAATTGCGAAGCCATTTTTAATGCCAATTATTATCCAAAAGCTTTTAGACCGGCCGCCATTTGCATTCGAATAAAACATTCCTTTCCGAAGAAGGCTTATCGTGGAACCATTTATATGTTAATGTGGAGCAGATGAACATTATTCGTCTTTATTAATGAAAACGGAGCTGGAAAAAATAGCTTTTACTAAGAATTCCGTTGATTCCCTCCTAATCATCTTCTCGGAATTGAGGTTTTATATTGCAAGCAATATTAAATTTAATCATCCTGTGGACAAACCGGTGTTTTTTTGTACGCATCAACGGAAAGGGGAGGAAATTTTTATTCTGTTTCTTTCTCGATATTTTTGAGGTTTATATGCATTAAAGCGTTCTTTATTCTCGATTTCGTGGAAATGATTTTTAATTATCGACTGAGTATTTATTAGTAACGGAAACAAAAGCGAAGCAAATATTTTCATCTGGAGAAAAATCCCTTTTTAGCTTACTTTCCCGTTAAAAATAAAAGAGACGAAAAAAGTATTAAAAGTGGCTTAATGCATCTAAAAAATATCGCCAAGTTCAAAAAATATTGCCAAGTACAAAACAAAGTCAAAAAGAAACAAAAAAAAAAAAAAAGAAAAGAAAAAAGAAAAAAAGAAAAAGAAAGAAATATCGAAAAATTAAAAATTTGAAAGTAGGGCATTGAGATGGGGAATTGGTGTGTCGGTCGGTCGGTCGGTCGGTCGGTCGATCTGTCTGTCCCTCCTAATAACTTTTGAATGAACATTCCGATTTGAACGAATTTTTTTTTATTGGAAAGATCTCGGCGAGTACAGCTCATTCCCATATTTGATTTTTCGATTTGAACAATTTTTGGTTCAACTTTGAGCCGTTCAAACAACCTGTCCCGCGATATTAACTTTTTAGTTAACAGTCCGATTTGAACAAACTTTTTTTTGTTCGAAAGATCTTTTCAAGGATACTTCATTCCCGTATCTACATTTTCGATTTGAATAATTTTTCGTTCAACATTGAACCGTTCAAACAAGCTGTCACCCCTAATAACTTTTGAGTGAACAGTCCGATTTAAACAATTTTTTTTTTGTTCGAAGCATCTCGGCAAGGATACTTTATTACCGTATTTAAATTTTAAATTTGAACATTTTTGGTTCAACATTGAACCGTTCAAGCAACCTTTCCCCACCTAATAACTTTTAAGTGAACCGTCCGAATTGAATAAACTTTTTTTTGTTCGAAAGATCTTATCAAGAATCTTCATTCCCGTTTTTACATTTTCGATTTGAACAATTTTTCGTTCAACATTGAACCGTTCAAACAAGCTCTCACCCCTAACAACTTTTGAGTGAACAGTCCGATTTAAACAAACTTTTTTTTGTTCGAAAGATCTCGGCAAGGATACTTCATTACCGTATTTAAATTTTCAATTTGAACATTTTTTCGTTCAACATTGAACCGTTCAAGCAACCTTTCTCCACCTAATTACTTTTAAGTGAACAGTCCGAATTGAATAAACTTTTTTTGTTCAAAAGATCTCGGAGAGACTCATTCCCATATTTCACTTTTCAATTTGAACCATTTTTCGTTCAATGATGAACCGTTCAGAAAAAATTTTAACATGAGCGCCTACTGGGAAATTTAAATTGAATGTTGATTCTGAACTTAAAGGCGGATTTCCTTCAAACTAACTTTGTAAGAAAACAGTTTTGATAAAAAATGTATGTAAAGTACTTTTCTGAAAAATCTTCTGTGAGAACTTTGATTCCGACTCCGACTCCGCAAACATGGCGGAAATGCAGGCTCAGAAAAAAATAACTGACTGGGCAGACGATTTTTGTTTAATTATTCTTTTTTTTTTTGTTGGTGTTGTTTAATTTATTATTATTATTTTTATTTTTTTGGCAGACGATTTTTTTTTGTTTACAAAAATTTTTCATTCACGTGAGCATTTTATTCTTTATTTATATTTAACAACTGGCAACGGATTAAAAATAAAATTCGAGACATTTTATTAACGAACGAGGTTTTTTTTCTTTCTTTGATAAAATGTGTTTTGATGTTCTTTGTACTTTTATTTTATTCATTTTTTTTTTCTTTTGAAAACGATTGTGAAATTTTTCTACGGAAGAACCATAACAGTTACATGCTTTAAAAGGTGCGACAAAACTTTATTTACTCGTTTATTTACTTTTTACGTGTTCATTTCATCTGATGAGACGAGTATATTTTGCTTTTAGAAATCAGCTTTAAGTGCTAAAAAGGTATGTTTGACATAATTTTCAGTTTCAGATATTCAAGAGAATATTGATCAGATGCTAGAATGCCGATGTCGATGTACGGGAAAGTTCGCTCGTTTAGTTCTTGACAGAACTTCTTGTTTTTCCTACTATTCGACAAATCTGAGAAATTTGCTTATTAATTCGAACGTATATGGCACACTCGGGAAGTTTCGACCTTTTAAATATTCCAACTTTGATAACTAGACATTGTTAAGAGACTTACAAAACACAAAAATTCACCATCGCCGAATTCTAAAACACAATGATTGATTTTTAATGAACTTTTATAAAACCCACGAGTAAAAAAAGCGCGCCTCAAAAGCGAAACCAGTGACGTTTAATTGCTCTAATTTCAGCCTTTTACCCGCAAAAATTGTACTGCAGTAATATCATCTTTTCATTGCGAAGTATTTCTTTTTTTTTTTTTTTGCTATAGTCAATATTTAGAAAAAGTAGTAAAATAAGCAGTAAAAAAATATATTTATTACTTTTAACTGAACAGTATTGGTTATGATAATCGCAGTTGCATTTAAAAAAAAAAGGGGGGGGGGGTTACAGAAGTCTTGATGAATAGCCAGGTTTGTAATAAGCTCACAAAAGAAATTTTGTCTTCTTTTAATTCTCTAAAAATTTTATAAGGAGCATTTTTTATGAACTGAAGTCCAGGAACTATTATTTCTAAAGTATCTAACATTTAATTTTTTGTCGACTTAAAAAGCTTTGCCTTTTCACTGAAGATTAGCACATTTTGAATAAAAAACAACTGTAATGAAAAAAAAGAGAGCCAGAAATGTAATGTTACAGGACAAGTGAATCAAAACCGATTTGATCGCTTTGTTAAAAAATTCATAAGTTTCCTCATTTGTTTGTCCACCCCTTAGCACCTCAACTGACTAGGGATGCACCGATAAGCAAATTGCCGACATGGTCTTTACATAAAAATTTCAGTATTTTTTTTTAATTTCTTCGAACCAATTTTCATATTATTGTCAATAATATTATTAACATAGTGTTAGTTATGTTAATTGGACATAAAAATTAAAAAAAAGGGGGGGGGGAGTCTGTGGTGAGCACTTCAATGTAGGAGTACTTTTAATTCATTTTAATAATTAGTAGAAATTTCATTCAATACTTTTATTCTTTGAAAATTAGAGGTTATCTAAAAGCACTGTGCTAAGGAGAAAACTATTGCCACATGAAAAATATTGCAACATTGTCCACGTATATATTTATTCAAAATGGGAGAATTGATTTAAAAAAAAACTTTATATCAACTGTGAGGATTATTATTACTGTTAATAAAATTATTCATCATATTTTCTTAGTAAAGGTATACTTTAAAAAATGTTTGAAAAATACTTTTTCGCCGATTAATCGACCCGATGTTTTGCCGATTATTAATAAGCGGCAAAGTGGCCGATTAATCGATGCATCCCTACTCCTGACTTTAATTTTTGTGAAGCAAATGATCTAAAGTCGAATAAAATGACCCAATATGTCCAAAAACTAAGTTCGAGGTATGGAGATTTGAAAACGGAAGTAATTTTTCTATGTAATGAACATGGAGATTTGTTAAATGTTCGATATAGAGAAAATTTCTATACGTGGAAGTTCGATACATGGAGGTTTGACTGTATATTAATTAAGCTTGCCTTCGCGAATGATCTTATCAAGACCCGTCTGTTGGACGTTTACCGAGATTTTAGGAACGTTAAATTTTTGTTGCATTTTTATATGAAGTTATATGCAACAGTGCATTCTTTATTCGATTTACGTTTGATGTTTCTCCGATGTCGATATTTTATAATTGGATCAAAATTACGAAAAAAGAAAAGAAAAGAAATCAACCTGGAATGATTCAATTCAGGAAAATACAGTAATGATAAAAACTGCATCAGAAAAATCAGTGGTTGCAACATGCATCACACTTAAAGCTCTAAATCGTGTTTTAAGTTGCGACACGTCCGCCCATTTTGGGCATAAGAGCCGATTTCTTGCTATGGCTGCTATGATGAAGTAGCGAGTTTTGCTTCTTGACTGTGGTGCTTTTTGACTGAAAATTAACAAGTCAATAAAAAACCACAATCATGATGCAAAACGCGCTACTTCAGCATTGCAGGCATAGGAAGAAAGCGGCTTTTAGCCCCAAGATGGCGGACGTGTCACCAGTTAAGACATGATTTAGGGCTTTTATCACACTAGTAAAAGTTTCCCATCATTTGTTGTCCAAAGTGAACTCACACTGCAAAAAAACTGACAGTCATATTTTCCAACGAACTGTTAACGAGAGTAATTGACAATTGCTATCTATTCCCTCTAATAGTTTTCTCCCAATAAAAGTCGTTGATTCAACCATGGCTACTGGGGGGCGACATCTAAGGCAAAACATCGACGTTTTAAGACATCGATGTTGGAAAATAAGGACACCGATGGTATTGATATATCGACAAAAAAACATCGATGTTTTCCAACATCGATGTTTCAAAACATCGATCAGTTTTTCTTCAATTTCTTACATATTTTAATGTAGTTATTAACCAGTTACTCCCCATTATAAGCGCCTCTTTGTATCACTCAATTAGATACATCTTTTGTCTCCTGGAAAAACATTAACCGTAAGATAACGATGTCAGTTAAGAAAACTTTTTTCAGCTAGATATATACTGCAACTGTTGATTAACTGTATAACTTTTTTTGTCGCATATTTTTATATATATATATATTTTTTTTTTTGCTGAAATGTAAAACATCATCGAAAAAAAATTAAATGCAAAACAACGATGTTTAAAAATCATTGACTGTAAATCATTGCTAGTTATTAAAAAAAACTTTAATTGCAACTAGTGGTTAGAGAAATATGAATCTATTTTATCGCATATTTTTATTATTTTTTGTTGAAATGTAAAATGGACATCGAAAAAAAAAAAAAAAATAAACACTGAACGCGAAACAATAACAATTAAAAGGTAAAAAAAAAAGTGAAAGCAAATTTGAGATGTTTCAGAAACATCGAAAACAAAACATTGCTAATAATTATAGAATTTTTTCCCAAATGAGGTTAATATTGCAACTTTTGATTAAACATGAAAACTTTTTAATGAGTATGCTTATCGTATATTTTTCTTTGACTTTCTTTGCTGGATTATAAAACATCGACATCGAAAGCAACATCAAACCCAAAACATCGATGTTGGAAAAACATCGACCCTCAAACATCGATGGTAAAAATATCGATGTTCTTCCAAAAACATCAATGTTTCCAAAACATCGACATCGATGTCGCAGCCCTAATGGCTACCTGCGATCCTTAAGCGGCTAGCCAGACGGGCGAAAAAGAGCGTACATGGAGAGCTTACAATTTCGGCCACTTCAGTCATTTGGCGCTGATCTCCTAGGGTTCGGTGCGGCTTTCTAAAGGGACGGTTATTCCAGGAGTAAAACTGTTTCAGTCTTGATGAAAAGAAAAAAAAAACATCAAAATACATAGTGTTGTTATGTGTTCACAGTTTAAAACATTTATAATGCACATGAAACAATTTAAAGATTGTTTAAAAGTTCAATTAAAATGCAGTTAGATGCAGGCCCGTCCTTCCAAATTGGGGGAGGGGAGTCAATTAAAATACAGTTCTGTATTTTAATTGACCCCCCTCCCCTGAATGGGGGGAATTTCGAATTGGGGAAGGGGGTCAGAGGGGGGTCAATTAAAATACAGTTTTGTATTTAAATTGACCCCCCTCCCCCGAATTGGGGGGGGGGAAATTCCAAATTGGGGGAGGGGAGTCAGAGGGGGGGGTCTCAATTAAAATTAAAATACAGTTTTGTATTTTAATTGACCCCCTACCCCGAATTGGGGGGGGGAATTCCGAATTGGGGGGTCAGAGGGGGGGGGTCAATTAAAATACAGTCCCCCCCCTGGGGGGACTGTATTTTAATTCCTCATATGTTTAAGAAAATTTTATTTTATTTTAATTTTATTTATTTATTTTATTTTAGGGTGATATATATATTCAAATAATCATGCAACATAAAAATGAAAGCAATAACCAATGAAAAACCTTGTGCCACGAAAATAGCCCGAGAACGAAGGAAAAATAAAAGAAAGAAGGACAGATATTGAAATCTTAGCATGTGCAGCTCAGCTAAATAATTCATTTTTCCCCCCAATCAATTCAAATTGCTTTCCTATTAAAATTTTGTATTTGTCAGAAAATTAATGAATCTCAAAAAATAAATGAAGAAAAAATTAAAAAAAAAAGTTTAATAAATCAAATAATATAATGAATATATGAATAAATTTAAACTTTTCAGAGATTCAGATTATTTTTAAGTGAAGACAATGAGCACACCAACGTTCTTATAGCGCCAGTACCAGTTGTGAATTAAATTGCAAACTAAAATACAAAACAAAAGTGCCTGCGAAAAGAATGAAAATGATTTTCGTCAATACTTTGCAATAGACACTCTAAAACAACATTCACAAAAAAAAAAAAAAAAAAGGAACACATGAAATTAATGTGCAATCAAGTATCGTTTGATGTGTTTCGATGAATAATGCATGAAAAGAAAAATCACTAGAAAGAAATAACGCGGTTTTCACTGAAAAGCAAAACTAAATCCAGATTTTTGTAACAGAAATACGCGTAAACCAACCCTAGGAGATCAGCGCCACAAGCGGCGACAACGATAATTTCGCCCTGTACGAGATTTCCTTTGTTCTCCGGCGCGTCTGGCTAGCCGCTTAAGGATCGCAGGTAACCATGATTTAACTAAACAAATTATAATTTATCTTACATATCCACCATTCTGTTAGTAGTTTTTGTTTCAAATATATCATATCATTTGGAAAATGTAGTACAGTCGACGCTCGTTATAACGACCACACGTTATAAAGACCATCCTAATATAACGACCGGTGAGAAAACCCCCAACTGTATCCCAATATACTCTTTTTTCTACCTCTTATAGCGACCACTCGTTATAAAGACCGTTTTTTGTTGGACGGAGACGGTTGTTATATCGAGCGTCGACTGTATTATTATTTCAACTCATATGATTCCATTTAGTTGTGTATTTCAGAGCTCGGGTAACAGGAATTACGAAGGTCATTTACCACGAAAATAATGTATTTATTTCGTGAATATAAACTTCCGCTATACTAATGTATGCTTTAGTATATTCTTGTTGCTGTTGATTCTGTTTCTCAGTAGAAGAAATTAAACATAGCTCATTCCTGTTCACTCAAATTCAACTACGCTCCAAGCGCTTTGAATTTTTTTTCTTTCCCATTCTAATAAGAAACGAATTTCCACCGCTTTTATTCACTGTATCTGCAACGGCTATAAATTCGGAGAAAAAGTGAAGAAATCAGTTGATATATTTTCTTCCTTTTATAATGTTTGTTATCAAACTCTGTTATTGTTTCTTGATAGTGTTATCTGACTGGGAGCGGTTTCTGAAACTATAAAAATTTGCTTGGAAGGCAGATAATATTGTTTTTTGTAATAGTGCATGGCGGAAATAAAAAAATTAAGTTGTCAGATTTTTTTCCGTGTACAGTGGGTACGTGTAAATGTCTTGTGACATCTACTACCTTCTTTTTTTTTAATCGACTTATATAAGAACATTTTTTGAACGATATGTGATAAAATTTACAAAATTTCCACGCATCTTGTACTGTCAGACATTACTAAGATTTTCTAAAAATGGTTCCTCACTTTTGAGAACTGAAGTTTATCAATCAATAGAGATTTCAGAAATAACATAACGTCATCATCATTCAAGAAAAGAAAACTTTATTATTGCTTTCATATTGTTCCATATCGTTTTCGAGATACTATCCTTTTACTGACATAGGCTTTCCAGAATCACCTCCTCCACTTTGAGCTTAAGAGTAAAATTTTGCTACAGACCACAAATATGAAAACGATTTATCAAACGTACAAAATGGCCGTTTTTCTACGCTCTGGATCCCCTTACAGCACTCTGTAGTTCAGAGATTTGGCGTAAATTGGTTTGGACCCTGAAGAAGGGTCCTCTTTTTCCGTGTTCTTCGAAACGATTTTTATTTATTTATTTGTTGTAATGATTTTGTAAAAATATTTTTTATCAAGTGCTTTTTGCCTTCGGGTTGGCTTAGGACTGAAACATTGCTCTTAGGATCTTAAAGATCAGAAACGATAATGTTCACTAGTTTATTGTGTCGTTATGGGTAGGGTTAGAAATACCCTGTTAACACAAATGAATGTGTCGACCGTCAAAAAAAAAAAAAACATATCGGTATTGATAAAAATTTGTCTTATTCCCTTTTAACAAAAACCAATTGAATTGTGCATTGTCTGTACAGGTGAAATCAGTTGCACGTGGTTTAAATAAATGTGTAAATCACATTTTTTTTCTTTCATCGCGAAGAATACTGCAAAAAAAGTTTTGCTGAATCACAAAAGAATGGTGTCATTTTGTCACTGACTAAAGTGAATTAGCATCCACATCCACCCGCACGTGCTTGGAAAGAAATAAAAAGCTTTTTTCACTGTTTATGTTATTCAAATGATTTTCTACCGCTTTTTCTGGGCTCACAAAATAAAAAGAATCGAATGTTGTTCCAGTGTAGGATGAATGAATGATTCAACTGTGTTTTTAAAATAGTTGTTCGGCGCAATGCAGTTCCGTTCTTGGTAATAAAAACGAAAATTACTCCGAATATGTTGTTCCTCTTTTAGCTCTTTTGCAAAAAAAAAAATTCCCGATTCCAGTTCCTTCCCACGAAAAAACAAGTTTAACAATAAAAACCGAGGAAAAATAAAGATGCTTTGATGAAATAAAATCGATATTGCAATTTGGTTTTCCCCACGTATATCGAATTTCCAACAGAGATAAATCATCTCTGGGAATTCTAATTTTCCTTACAGATTTAGGTTCATTTTATTTTTATTTTACTTTTTTTTTTGTCATGTTTGTCTTTAAAAATACATAAAGCTACCAAAAGGATTAAGGTTTTTCTTTCCTTCCGTCTTTTTCTTTATTTTTTATAACTTTTAATAAAAGAATTTTTGTAGTTACATTTCATGAAATGTGAAAAAATATTTCTAGCTGGTTCAGAACACATGTAGCAGATTAGAAACAAATCTGTACTGGATACACCTGAAATAATTTTTCACATCATATTTCGTCAAATGAATGTAATTATCCCATTTCTCCCAAACTCTCCCCTACAAGCAGAAATTCAAAAGTTTCTTTTCTGTCTGGAAACAAGTTGTTCAAAAGAGTTTTGGCGCAGATCCTTTCGCTGACGCAAAACACAAACAACAGCCCTCGTAAAATTCAAAATCACATAACCGGATACGAAAAATGTCTTTATTCCAGCAAGTGCCAGTCACTCAAATCCACTGACCCAAATGTCCAAGGAAGTCGGCTGTCATCAATTTCCCAGCCTCCATTGTCTTCGAGAGAATGACGAAAACTCCCGATTTTTGGAAGGAAAACACTAAGACCCATACTGACATACGGATCGTAAATTTCAGCTGCGATAGAGAATAATAAGGTGTAGCGGTGGCGGGTGAAGTATTGGATCATTTTTGACAGTACTGTTTTACTATTGTGTTATTCCCTCCGCTTTTCCGCGTTTGAAGACGTAATGTATGACAACAAGATATGCAAGAATCCATGCGTTTGCCTCTTTCCGGATTACCAAGAACTTTTGAATGTATTTTTAAGCATTGCAAGATAGATGACATAAGTATACTAACATTGTATTTTGAGCTGACGCCAAGTAAATATTTCTGGGCGATTCTCTGTAAACTCGTCATTTTCTATACAGAATCTGTCCAGGCATGTATTTTTGAAATGTTCGTATAATATTAATACTATGGCTCGGGAAATGAATCTATTACTTTGGTTCGAAAGAGGGCCAATTGAAGTTGATCTTTTTCAGATAAGTCATGACAGGGGACTGTGCCAGTTGACTGTGTATTCGCACTTAGTAGCGTAATATCTTCAAAATTATTGGAACGTAATTTGTTACAAAACTACACATACATGTAGACATAAATCATGGACATATTGAATAATATGTCACAAAATTAAACAAAAAGCATTTGAAAGAGTAATAGATTGTTTTCTACTGCAGTTTCAAATTTGTGGCAGGGGACTGTTTGAAAAAACTCCGGACAGAACTTACATGACAATATTAAGTTTTAGAAATATATAAGACCATATTTTACAAAAAAGATATTAGTTGCATTATTCTTTTTTTAGATATTAATTTCCAAATTTATGTACTGTTAATAGGTTTTTCGAAATTTTCCTTTTAAGTGTAGGACTATATAACTGGGACAAGCCAGGGGACTGTGTTTTCAAGCTTAGATAATTTCTAGAAAAAAAAATATTATCGCTCCAAATACCATTGGGCTACAAAGTATTAATGCTTTACTTGAATAAAGAGAGATAATTACTTTAATCCACTTTATTATTTTTAAAATAATCGGTCCGGACAGCGAATTACGAGTTTTCCGAGAAACGATCTTCTATAGCTTTGTTTTTTAATAACGGGAATGCTTGAAATACTGAAATACTCATTGAACAAGCGACTAAATAAGAAATTTTCCTGATTTTGAATTTGTTTCACATTTTCTTCCTCATCTTGTTGAGTTAAATATCGCCAAATTTGATTTCATTGCGTATAGTAATGCATATCACTAAAGTATTTTTTCTGGTAACTATGCAAGGATAAAGGGTAAGGGGGGGGTATCAAATAAAGTTCGTACCCAGTGACGCCTAAAGTCATAGTTGGGCTCGGTGTACCCTAAAAAAGTCAGTTTAATTCATTGTCTCGATGTTGTTACGTATACTTAAACTAAAAAACAAGAGATAAATAAATGAGAAATCGTGTAGCTCTTGGCAGTTTTTCAAAAAAGATAAAAGAAGTTCTGAGTATCGTTATTCCAAAGAAACGATTTCGTAGAAGCAATCTATTTGCCTTGTAATATAACAGTGTTTGCAGCAGTGTTACGTCAAAAAATTACGATAGATACAATAATACAATAAGCATTTGAGAAGAAAACTTCCCATAACATGTCAAACCCGTGTATGCTTCTCAGAAACTGATAACAAGTTATGATTTCGTTTTA
Source organism: Uloborus plumipes (assembly GCA_038373865.1). Taxonomy (NCBI): domain Eukaryota; kingdom Metazoa; phylum Arthropoda; class Arachnida; order Araneae; family Uloboridae; genus Uloborus; species Uloborus plumipes. The sequence goes on along the minus strand of JAXGGA010000363.1, from coordinate 177,826 downwards.
GGACAATGAGAAAATTCTGATGTAGAAACATTTTAAACAAACAGTGCTTGGATGTTATAATTGCGATATCACTGTTCAACTGGTCTATCATAAATTCCTTTTTTCTTTTTTCTTCTTCCCTTTTTTAGCCTACTTTCCCGTTAAAAATAAAAGAGACGAAAAAAGCATTAAAAGTTGCTTAATGCATCTAAAACATATCGCCAAGTCCAAAAAATATCGCCAAGTTCAAAAAATATCGCCAAGTCCAAAACGAAGTCAAAAAGAAAAAATAAAAAGGTAAAATGAATATCGAAAAATTAAAAATTTGAAAGTAGGGTACTGAGATGGGGAATTTGTGCGTCGGTCGGTCGGTCTGTCGGTCGGTCTGTCTGTCCCCCCTTAATAACTTTTGAATGAACATTCCGATTTGGACAAACTTTTTTTTGTTGGAAAGATCTCGGCGAGTACAGCTCATTCACATATCTGATTTTTCGATTTGAACAATTTTTGGTTCAACTTTGTCCGTTCAAACAATCTGTCCCGCGATACTAACTTTTTAGTTAACAGTCCGATTTGAACAAACTTTTTTTTTGTTCGAAAGATCTTTTCAAGGATACTTCATTCCCGTATCTACATTTTCGATTTGAACAATTTTTCGTTCAACATTGAACCGTTCAAACAAGCTGTCACCCCTAATAACTTTTGAGTAAACAGTCCGATTTAAACAAACTTTTTTTTGTTCGAAGCATCTCGGCAAGGATACTTTATTACTGTATTTAAATTTTAAATTTGAACATTTTTGGTTCAACATTGAACCGTTCAAGCAACCTTTCCCCACCTAATAACTCTCAAGTGAACCGTCCGAATTGAATAAACTTTTTTTTTGTTCGAAAGATCTTATCAAGAATACTTCATTCCCGTTTTTAAATTTCCAATTTGAATAATTTTTCGTTCAACATTGAACCGTTCAAGCAACCTTTCCCCACCTAATAACTTTTGAGTGAACCGTCCGATTTAAACAAACTTTCTTTTTGTTCGAAAGATCTTATCAAGAATACTTCATTCCCGTTTTTAAATTTTCTATTTAAACAATTTTTCGTTCAACATTGAACCGTTCAAACAAGTTCTCACCCTTAATAACTTTTGCGTGAACAGTCCGATTTAAACAAACTTTTTTTTGCTTAAAAGATCTCGGCAAAGATACTTCATTACCGTATTTAAATTTTAAATTTGAACATTTTTGGTTCAACATTGAACCGTTCAAGCAATCTTTCCCCACCTAATAACTTTTAAGTGAACCGTCCGAATTGAATAAACTTTTTTTTGTTCGAAAGATCTTATCAAGAATACTTCATTCCCGTTTTTAAATTTCCGATTTAAACATTTTTTCGTTCAACATTGAACCGTTCAAAAAACCTTTCCCCACCTAATAACTTTTAAGTGAACCGTCCGAATTGAATAAACTTTTTTTTGTTCGAAAGATCTCGGAGAAACTCATTCCCATATTTCACTTTTCAATTTGAACCATTTTTCGTTCAATGATGAACCGTTCAGAAAATTTTTTAACATGAGCTCCTACTGGGAAATTTAAATTGAATGTTGATTCTGAACTTAAAGGCGGATTTCCTTCAAACTAACTTTGTAAGAAAATGGTTTTGATAAAAAATGTATGTAAAGTACTTTTCTGAAAAATCTTCTGTGAAGACTCTGATTCCGACTCTGACTCCGCAAACATGGCGGAAATGCAGGCTCAGAAAAAAATGACTGACTGGGCAGACGATTTTTTGTTTATTTATTTATTTATTTTTTTGTTTAATTTATTATTATTATTATTTTTTCTTTTGCCAGACGATTTTTTTGTTTACAAAAATTTTTCATTCACGAGAGCATTTTCTTTATTTATATTTAACAACTGGCAACGGATTAAAAATAAAATTCGAGACATTTTATTAACGAACGAAGTTTTTTTTTCTTCCTTTGATAAAATGTGTTTTGATGTTCTTTTATTTTATTTATTTTTTTTTTCTTTTGAAAACGATTGTGGAATTTTTCTCAACGAACTGTAACAGTTACATTCTTTAAAAGGTGCGACAAAACTTTATTTACTCGTTTATTTAATTTTTACGTGTCCATTTCATCTGATGAGAGGAGTATATTTTGCTTTTAGAAATCAGCTTTAAGTGCTAAAAAGGTATGTTTGACATAATTTTCAGTTTCAGATATTCAAGAGAATATTGATCAGATGTTACAATGCCGATGTCGATGTACGGGAACGTAGCCTCGTTTAGTTCTTGACAGAACTTCTTGTTATGAACTAAAGCGAGCCTTCATTTCGGAAACATAATTATAACCTGTTTGACTTCGACTTTTAAAATACTGTCGGTCCCGCTTAAACGAATACTGTTGGTTCCAAGAAATACTATTCAATTAAGTGGGGATCTTTAACATTGCGTCTATGCCAGGGGAAGTATTCGGTTCCGAGATATTTTATTCGTATAAAGCGGGGAATTGGATTATCCGTTACTCGATGAGACGGGTTCAACAATAATAATATGGTATTTATAGACGTAGTACAGTATAGATCATGGGCACCCATAATGAAGGGTAAGGGGGATTGGCTCAACCCCCCTTAAAAATGAGCATTTCCTTGCTTTTTGCACTATTTTTTCGGGAAAAATGTAAAAACATTTTTTTTTCAGTCATTAATGAATAAGTTATTCAAAGTCAAATTTCAGTAAGTCTACAGGCCCTGCTCCACATCAGCAGAAAACGCGACCGAAACCGAAGGCTGAAACCGAAAATCCGGGTACTTTCCATAGGAATAACCATTTAATTCATTTTATGTTTCTGCTTTATTTTTCTGCTTTACGTCAATCTGGAGCAGGGCTCTAATCGTCACTGAACTTTGCTTTTCCCTCATATTATTCTAAAACCCGGGTGTGATCCTTTAACTTCGATTTGGTAAAAGGGAATCGCTCAAAGGCGGATCTAGAAGTGTTTCAAGGGAGGAGTGATTTTTCTTCGTATAATTTACTACATATCTTAGTTCACAAATGCTGGTCTCGAATGTTTTGGACATCAATAGTGAAACGTATTCTGGTTATAGCCCCAATCCTCCTTTCTGCTACACTGCAAAAAATATACCGTCGTTTTTATAGTATAATACTGGCAGCAGAGGTTCCAGTTTAAAACTGTAAAATGCGCAGTAATAAACTGTAAAATTAGCAATTTTTACAGTACATTACTATTAAATTAGTTGTATTATACTGTAAAAACAACATTCATTTTTTACAGTGTAGCATCACAGATAAAATGCCTCTCTTGAAATTCAATACTAAAAATTTACTAGTGATTAGTCACTCAAGTGAGAGGCGATCAGTCCTATCGCTGTCTCTTGTATTCGTCTTTTAAATCATTTTATAACCCCCCCCCCCTCCGTCTCTACTCTGTGAGCAATACTTGGCTCTGTACTCATTGTTTCTCCCACATAAATGTTCCCATGCTTTACCCTTGTATAATTCGGGGAACCGGGTATACGAGCTTTTAATTGTATCCAGAATATGAGGTTGTTGATCTATAAAATGATTTGAATTAAATAACTTAATTATCTCTTAATTCTACGAACTGGAACAAATACAGTAGTAGAGAAAATAAAATTAGAGCCATTTTAATATCCGCAAGGAAAACATGAAAGCTAAAAATAAATTTATCGAACGAAATAAGAAATTTCCAGGAAAGGTTGGATAAATATTTACAACAATGAGAAAATATTTCGCTGAAATTTCGCAGAATTTACTGTTTTTCAGGAGCAAGTGTTTTCTTGGAAATTTTAATCTATTTTTATTAATCTTTTGTACGCTAAAAATGTGCCTATACTAATGATGCGAAAAGAGAAAGAAAAAAAAGTCTTTACGATATGCATTTGAGCCATCATAAACAGCTTCTTCTTAATTGGCTTTTCAAATCTTATTCTCAAAACTACTCAATTATTATTATTGTTATTATTATTTCTTTATTTCAGTAGATATTCGCTCTTTTCAGAGCTTACTTATGCTTTCAATTTAACATTATCATTAATATCATGAAAACTTTTTCTTAGAAGCACTATTTTCACATTAAAATCTCCTCCATTTTGCTATATTTTTTTTTCCTTTTAGCTATAGTATTGTTACAAATCTTGTAAATAGTTGTTGTTTTTCCTGCCTTGCATCATTTTCATTAGTTTTGGTTTTATCTGACGTCATGTTGCAAAAGTATCTGAAGATATCACCTTTATCACTAGTATACCGGCCCTGTAACACTTTGTAGTTTTTACACTTGCCCTAACTTTAATAAGCGTGAAGACATTTTCGCGTGGTTTTTTTTCTTATCGCTAGAATTTGTGAATGGATTACGTAATGTTAGGAATGAAACAAAATATTCCAGCTTTTTCTCGAATATTGTGGACATTTCTTTCCGTGTATAAATAGCTGGCCTTGAACACAAGTCAGTCAGTTCTTTTCAGATTTTGATTTCTGGAAGTGCTCGTTTTTATTCGCTTTGGGCGAATGTTGTTTTGCTTTTGTAATTGCTTAATTACTGTTCACGTTGAATACGTGGTGCTGAGTTACTGTTGAGAGTACAGTGTACTGTTTTGCTACCTAATTGCTGGATGTTTAGCAATTGTTTCCCGCTTTATTGTAAATAGTGTATATACTTGTAAATAAATTTATAGTTACTTCCTCAAGATTGGACTGCTCATTTGAAGAAAGTTAAAGGTGCTACGGACTCGTTACAATTTTGGCGCCCAACGTGGGGTATCTTCAAGGACTTTCTTGGAATTATCTGTGAACTTGGACTTTTCTTCCTGAGGACTTTTTGACTGCAGAATTTTATGGTGATTACTCGAGCAATGGAGGAACAACTAAAAAAACTCCTTGACGCGATCAACGCTGTTAAAAGTGACATGGCTGCGAATCAAGAACAATTAAAGAGTGATTTAACCGCAAGCATAACTTCAAATCAAGAGCAAATAAAGAATGATATGGCGACTCTGGCTACTAATCAAGAACAATTAAAAATTGATCTGGCAACTAATCAAGAACAATTAAAAATTGATCTGTCAACTAATCAAGAACAATTGAAAAATGATCTAGCTGAAGAAATTAAAAGCGATTTAACGTCAATGAAAAGTTTGGTGGAAAGTAATTTTACCAATGTGGAAAATAAAGTGGAGGCTCTGGAAGAGAAAGTTGACAGCGTTGAGAATCGAATCACCACAGTAGAAAACAATGTTGAAAAGAAAATTAAAGAACTTGAATCGAAGTTATCAGCATCCTCCAACAACTCAAGTGACTGTGTAGCTGCAGCTGGAACTTCTCGTCCATCCATCAAACTGGCCGCGTTTGACGGGAAGACCTCGTGGAATATTTACAAGAAGCAGTTCCTCATCGTTGCAGAAGCAAACTCCTGGGACTCTTCCACGAAAGCCTGTCAACTTGCAGCTTCGCTGAGAGGGGATGCAGCTGATATACTACAGACCTTCCCAGAGGACAAGCACCATGACTTCGAAGCCTTATCATCGGCCCTGGAGCTTCGCTTTGGCGAATCCTGCCAAAAAGAATTCAGCCAACTCCAGCTGAAATCCAGACTCCAGAGGGCTGGAGAGACTCTACAAGTTTTTGCAGCAGACGTTGAGAGGCTTTCCCATCTCGCCTTCTCGGACTGTCCTTCGGGTGTTCGCGATAGCCTGGCCCTGAACTACTTCATAGATGGAGTGCGAAATCCAGAAGTTCAGACGGCTCTCCGGATGGCGGACATCAAGGATCTTAAATCCGGTCTGGTCTACGCAATGAAGTTCGAGGCTGCACAGCAAACATCCAGCAAGGATCGCCATACAATCAGAGGCGTAGAAGTGAGTGACCCGGATTTGAACTCAACTTGTCTCTCGGAAATTAAGCGACAAATCAACGAGATCTCGGGGACCTTGAAGAAGATTACTGCTCGCAAAGACCAGAGTAGACAACCACTGAAGTGCTGGAAATGTGGCGGTGAGGGCCACGTACGAAGGAATTGCGAAGCTCGCCAAGAAAAGAAGACGTCTCACAAAGTTTTCCAGATTTCCTCAAGAAGTGGCGGCTGCAACGGACTCTTCATTTACGCTTATGTGAATGGGTTTCCCTGCGAAATGATTGTGGACACAGGAGCCAACGTTACCATTATTAAGACTGATGTGGCTCGTCAATTTGGACTCAAGATCTTATGGACGCCGCCCTGCGTTACTCTCCAAACTGTGACAGGTGACAAAATCGAGATTGAAGGAAAAGTGAACTTAGAAATAATGTTCGGAAGCGCCACTTACCATCACACGGCATTCGTCGCTGACATTACAGATCCCTTCATTCTCGGACTGGACTTTTTGAGAAAATTTGATTTCTCTATCGACTTTAAAAATTATGAGCTGCACTCGATGAGGGAAGACATAGCAATTTTCAATGCTGAAAATAACTTAAAATCCGCTCATCAAGTAATAGCCCAAACAGATTTATTGATTCCCCCAAGATCAGAAATACTAATACCTGGCTCCATCAAGGAAAACAACAGCTTTAAATTCGGCCTAATTGAATATCCTAACCAGAGTAATAGCCCAAAAGGAGTACTAGTGGCATCTACGCTTGTGGACCTTTCAAGGAATGCAGTTCCTGGGAGAGTCGCCAATGTGAGTGAAAGACCGAGGAATATTAAGAAAGGAGAAGTGTTGGCAACTTGTACTCCCGTAAACTGCATCATCAGAAGAATTGATTCCTCCGAGACTGTGTCTTCCGAGTCCTTGACTTCGAAATTAATTGGGAGTGCACCATTATCGAAGGATCAAAGATACGCTGCGGAAAAATTGGTGGACAACTTCAAGCAGGTGTTTTCATCTACATCCGAGGATGTTGGTCGCACGAGTTTAACGCAGCATAGGATCGACACTGGAGATCATCCCCCTATCAAGCAGCATCCAAGACGACTACCGTTCGCCAAGAAGGAAGAGGTTGAGATCCTCTTGAAAGAGATGCAGGAGAATGACGTCATCGAACCCTCATCCAGTCCTTGGGCATCCCCTATCGTCTTGGTCCGAAAGAAAGACGGCTCCACCAGATTTTGTGTTGACTACCGACGCCTGAATGACATCACCAAGAAGGACAGTTACCCTCTTCCACGGATCGATGACACTCTGGACACCCTTTCCGGACACAAGTGGTTTTCGACCCTGGATTTAAAGAGCGGCTACTGGCAGGTGGAGATACACCCCGACGACCGAGAGAAGACGACGTTTACAACCGGACAAGGCTTGTGGCAGTTTAAAGTGATGCCCTTCGGCCTCTGCAATGCACCAGCCACGTTCGAGCGTCTTATGGAATCAGTGCTGCGAGGACTCTCTTATGAATCCTGTCTTGTCTACTTGGACGACATCATCATCATAGGACGCAGTTTTGAGGAACATTTGGCTAATCTTAGGAAGGTGCTGCAAAAGCTTAAGGAAGCCAACCTGAAGTTAAGCCCCAACAAATGTAATTTGTTCCGTCGGGAGGTGAACTACCTTGGTCACATTATCTCTTCTGATGGTGTGCGAACAGATCCGGATAAGGTATCCGCAGTCAAGAATTGGAGCCGCCCCGAAAATGTCCATCAGCTGCGAAGTTTCCTGGGGCTCTGCACGTACTACAGGAAGTTTGTGAAGGGTTTTTCCAACATTGCACGACCTTTGCACAAGCTGACGGAGAGCAAACAAAAATTTGAATGGTCCAAAGAATGCGAGGATGCATTTCTACAACTGAAGGAGGCTTTAACATCAACGCCTATTCTCTCTTATCCTCAGCCTGGAAAATCCTTCATACTTGACACTGATGCGAGCCACGAGAGCGTTGGAGCTGTTTTATCTCAAGAAATAGACGGTAACGAACATGTCATCGCCTACTGGAGCAAATGCTTATCCAAGTCGGAGCGAAATTATTGTGTCACGAGAAAGGAATTGCTCGCCATAGTTAAAGCTGTAGAACATTTCCATCATTACCTCTACGGCCGTAAATTCCTGCTCCGGACCGATCATGCCTCTTTAACTTGGCTTTTGAATTTCAAGAATCCAGAGGGCCAGGTAGCCAGGTGGATACAGCGGCTTCAGGAATATGACATCGAGATTAAGCACCGAAAAGGTTCGTCACACGGTAATGCTGACGCATTATCAAGAAGACCTTGTTCCGAGAACTGCCATTATTGCTCCCGAATTGAGAAACAGTACGGGATGACAATCCCTACTGCCTGTCAAGTTACTGCTACTTCATCATCTTCAGATCCTGATCCATGGAGTGACGACCAAGTTAGAAAAGATCAGCTTGAAGACCCAGACCTAAAGCCTATCATAGAGTTAATGGAAAAAGACAGTCGGCGACCTAGTTGGCAAGACGTTTCTATCTACAGTCCTGCAACGAAGAGATACTGGGCTCTATGGAAATCTCTCCAGTTGCGAAATGGCGTCCTGTATCGGAAATGGGAATCTGACGATGGTAAAGCATTCAAATGGCAGTTACTCATTCCCAGATCAAGAATTCCAGACGTTCTAAAGGAATTGCACAGTAGTCCGACTGGAGGACACTTTGGTATCCTGAAAACCCTCCACAAGGTTCGAGAGCGCTTCTTCTGGAGCAAGGCGAAGGATGACGTGGAGAAGTGGTGTCATTCTTGTGACGCCTGTGCTGCCCGTAAAGGACCGAAGAGAAGAAGCCGCGGGAAGCTACATCTTTACAACGTAGGAGCTCCTTTCGAACGAATCGGGATCGACATTCTTGGTCCTCTACCGAAAACTACTGATGGGAACAAATACATCCTCGTTGCCATTGACTATTTCACCAAATGGCCCGAAGCATATTCCATTCCGGATCAAGAAGCTACCACTGTAGCAGAGACTCTAGTCCAGCATTGGATCTCGAGATATGGGACACCTTTGCAGATCCATTCCGATCAGGGAAGAAACTTCATCTCTGCTGTGTTTAAGGGCCTATGTGATATCCTCAAAATTGAGAAAACTCGAACGACACCACTACACCCACAATCGGACGGCATGGTGGAGAGATTCAACAGGACAATCCTTAATAATCTCTCGCTTATGGTCTCCAAAAATCAACAGGATTGGGACAAGAAACTTCCTCTGTTCCTGCTGGCCTACCGCAGTGCTGTCCACGAGACCACCGGATATTCCCCATCACAGATGCTCTTCGGCCGAGAGCTTCGGCTGCCTTGTGATCTCGTCTTCGGTCTCCCTCCAGATGCGCCTTCATCGCCTGAGGAGTACGTCCAGGATCTCCAGGCCCGGTTGGAGGACGTTCATCACTTCGCATGGGAGCGAATCAACCTCGCGACGGAGAAAATGAAGACCCGATACGACACAAGGTCCACTGGCCATGACTTTCAAGAAGGTGACAAGGTGTGGCTATGGAATCCCATCCGACGTAAAGGTTTGTCACCCAAATTGCAGTCGCATTGGGATGGACCCTACACAGTCCTTCACCGGCTGAACGACGTCGTAGTGAGGATCCAGAAGTCATCACATTCAAAACCTAGGGTTGTACATTATGATCGGCTAGCCCCATACTATGGCCATAGTTCGTAAAATAAATCTAAAGCTACCATGGTAATTTGTTTGTAAATTTTGTAAATAACTTTTGCCTTTAATTGTTTGTAATATTACTTTATTAATGTTATTATTTCTTTCATGTTCTCATTGTTATTGTTTATCATGTTTATGATTGGTCATCATGTAATGTGTGTATCTGTAAGTTTTCCCTTGCTTCCTTTCTGGGGATTGTACTGCCCGGGACGTGCAGTCCTTGGGAAGGGGGCAATGTTACAAATCTTGTAAATAGTTGTTGTTTTTCCTGCCTTGCATCATTTTCATTAGTTTTGGTTTTATCTGACGTCATGTTGCAAAAGTATCTGAAGATATCACCTTTATCACTAGTATACCGGCCCTGTAACACTTTGTAGTTTTTACACTTGCCCTAACTTTAATAAGCGTGAAGACATTTTCGCGTGGTTTTTTTTCTTATCGCTAGAATTTGTGAATGGATTACGTAATGTTAGGAATGAAACAAAATATTCCAGCTTTTTCTCGAATATTGTGGACATTTCTTTCCGTGTATAAATAGCTGGCCTTGAACACAAGTCAGTCAGTTCTTTTCAGATTTTGATTTCTGGAAGTGCTCGTTTTTATTCGCTTTGGGCGAATGTTGTTTTGCTTTTGTAATTGCTTAATTACTGTTCACGTTGGATACGTGGTGCTGAGTTACTGTTGAGAGTACAGTGTACTGTTTTGCTACCTAATTGCTGGATGTTTAGCAATTGTTTCCCGCTTTATTGTAAATAGTGTATATACTTGTAAATAAATTTATAGTTACTTCCTCAAGATTGGACTGCTCATTTGAAGAAAGTTGAAGGTGCTACGGACTCGTTACAGTATTTTAAAAGCAAAATCAACAACATTTTAGGGGCATAAAAATTGCAGACACGTGCAGCTGGGTTTTAAAAATGAAGCCACTTTTCAAATGTGAAAAGGTGTTAGTTTAAAAACGATCCAAGAATGATTTGGAATTCTGAGAGTAGGAGTCTATCATTTTTTTCCCCCGAGCTTGAATTTATGATATGACTACTGAGTCAGAGCCGGAATCGAGGAGTCGGAGTCGAAGGTTATAAAATTGTAAGAGTATGAGTCAGCCATTTTTTCCGAACTTCCCTTTCTTCTACAAATGCTGAGTCGGAGTCAGAAGATTTAAAATTCTTCGATAGGAGTCCGTCGTTTTTTTCACGAATCCGTATTTCTGTCATGTCTGCAGAATTATAGTTGGAGTAGAGGTGTCGGGTCATTTTTTTGTTTCTCTGCCATGGCTGCGGAGTCAGAGTCGGAGTCGGAGTCAAAAGCTATAAAATTCTAAGAGAGTTATTTTCTCCGAACCTGCGTTCCTTCCACAACCGCGAAGTCAGAGTTGGAGTCGAGGAGTCCGAGTCGAACTCAATGGCTCCAAAATCCTATGAGTAGGAATCAGTCGCTTTTTAACCAAACCTGCATTTCTGCCATATCTGCGGAATCAGAGTCAAAGTCGAGTAGACGGAATCCATGTACTTTTTTCCCAAGCTTGATTTTCTGCCATGGCTGCAGAGTCAATTCAGAGTAGGAAGTGAAGGCTCTAAAATTCTTCGAAGTCTGTAGTTAGTCATTTTCTTATTTTTCGACAGTCAGCCAAGGCCGTATCCAGAAAAAAATTTCGGGAGGGGCCCTGTTTCGCAATTGCCCAAACACATATACATTTTTGTGTGTGCTATGAGTCTAATTTCTAGCTGACAGCCCCCCCCCCCCCCACGATGTTTGATGTGTTGTGTGTGTGTGTGTGTGTGTGTGTGTGTGTGTGTGTGTGTGTGTGTGTGTGTGTGTGTGTGTGTGTGTGTGTGTGTGTGTGTGTGTGTGTGTGGTGTGTGTGTGTGGTGTGTGTGTGTGTGTGGTGTGTCTTCATTTCTTTATTCTTATCATTTTCTTGAACTGACCTTTATTGGAGATAGAGAGGTATGCAATGAGAACTTTTTTAAGTGGGGTAGAATATCCGTAATTTTAGGGGGTCCGGAGGTTCCTTCCCCGGGTAAATTTTAGAAAAAAAGTTTTAAAATTCTGCATTTTGAGGCCTTATACGGGGCAATTGGGACTTCAAAAACATGTTGGAAAAGTAGGCAAACAACAATCTCATAAATTTTCTGCATTCTTTTGCAAATTAAGATTAATCAAAGCATAAAAAAATGTTTAGTTTAACAAACGATTAACATTAAGCGACAGAGAGGAAGGACAAGGGAGGAGAAAAGATTAACACCTTATCACTTGCTTACATCGGTTTTCACTATAGTTGCATAGTAGTTTTTGATCAGTTCCCCAACTCACCGACAGACACAGCACTTAGTAACATAAAATAACCAATAGTATAAAACACATAAAATTCTTTAAAAGAAATAGTATAGAGATTTAAAAAATAATTAACGAGAGAGTAACATTCTGGCCATTTAGTTAATTCATAGTTTAATTATTTGATAAGAAATAGGATTGAAGCACTTTTGAAGGAGTTTCAAAAAGGTATTTAATGATTTTCAAAGACTCTAGAACAGTTAAAATTCTTTAAAACATTTAATTTGCACTTTCCTGTCTCTGACGTTTTAATAGTTGATTGGACAGTCTTACGGAATTGTTAAAACTTTGAAAGACACATCTTTTAAAGATTAAAAATAGATATTAAAAAATACTTATAACGACAATTTCTTTTTCAATCACTAGTACTGCAGAAAACGAAAAAGAATACAGGTAGGGTAATATTTTTTTCGTGCTTAACATATTAATAAAGGAATCAATTACAAAGTAACTTCTAAAATACTGAATTAGGTATTTAATGAATAGTCAGAAATGAAACAACGCACGTGAAGTAAGATATAAGAGAATGAAGTTGAAAAGTGGGCTATGTTCATGTTGGTTTTTCTGCCAGACTAATTATCGGAGAAATTTGGTTTTTGTCTCGAAGGATACGTGTGATAGGACGAAATGCCACGCCGTCCTCAACGAAGACACTTCCAGCATATAGACGACTTTACAAGGGGTATGGTGATCGGACTGAGAAGGGGAGGTTGGTCCATACGTCAAATTGCAGCTGATACCCACATGGATGCAAGCACTGTGCATCGGCTGTGTCGGAGATGGTTGGAAAGAGGAAATGTAGCCACATTGAGGGGTGCAGGTGCAGCCAGAGTGACGTCAGACCGCTTGGATCGACGGATTCACCGACAAGCTGTGGCGGACCCGCAAGTCACTTGTACGTCGATTCTGCAGCACGTGCAAGGTACCCTGGATGTTCCTGTGTCGACCAGAACCATTTCCCGTCGACTGGTTGCACGTGGCCTGCAATCACGGCGCCCGCTAAGAAGACTGCCATTGACCTCACAGCACAGACTCCAACGTTTGGAATTGGTCCGGACCAGAGCGACGTGGATGGCAGAATGGCAAACAGTAGTGTTCTCAGATGAATCCCGCTTCTGTTTGTCCAGCGATAGTCATCGCATACGTGTGTGGCGTCGACGTGAAGAAAGATCGAATCCGGCAGTAACTGTGGAACGCCCCACAGCGCGACAACGTGGCATAATGGTTTGGGGCGCTATTGCATACAATTCCGTATCACCTCTAGTTCGTATTCGGGGCACTATGACGGCCCAACGATATGTAGATAATGTACAGCGGCCGGTGGCAATCCCCTACCTTCAGGGTCTGCCAAATGCAATTTTTCAGCAGGATAACGCCCGGCCTCACAGTGCTCAAATCAGCCAACATGCTCTACGAGGTGTACAGATGCTTTCCTGGCCACCATACTCTCCTGACTTGTCACCAATCGAACATGTGTGGGACGTGATTGGACGCCGTTTGCAGAACCTGTCACTGCCTCGTTCAGAGGACGAACTGTGGCAAATGGTTGAAAGGGACTGGAGTGCCATCCCTCAGGACACCATCCGCAGGCTTATTGACTCCATGCCTAGACGTGTTTCTTCGTGCATCGCTGTCCGCGGTGGTCCTACTTCTTACTGAGCCGACGCCGTCCTCGCTCTAAATTTTGCTTATTTATTTTGAAATAAATATAACTTATTGTTCCATGCTGTCTCTGTCTTCTTACCAAATTTCATCAATTTCTGACCACTCCTTCTTGGTGTTGCATTTTCAATGTCGAGCAGTGTATAATGTTTCAATAGAAACGAAAAACTTTATTTCCGTTATAGAGATCAACTTTATATAAATATAGGTGACCCGGCGAACTCTGATCCGCCTTAAAGGCAATAAATAAGCACATTTTTGAATTTATTAAGTTTTTTTATTAGAAAATACAAAAAAAAAAAATAAATAATAATAATAAGTACCTACATTAATCATCCATTATTGTTTCTGTATTTACAACCTATTTTACAGCGCTCCAGAAGCTGTCAGAACATGTGCTTTATGTCGCCCGGCGACAGAGGCTCAAAAAGGGCTTACTTAAAAAGATAATTTTTTCGGACTGCTTATCAACTGACTGCTCCATCCATAAATCCATCCAAACAAACTTCTGTATATATAATAGCAGTAAGAAGAACAGCCGCTTAAATGCAGTCCAGGAGCTATTCCACCAAGCGCTTTCTTCCTCTCAGCCTCAGACCCTCAGAGGCGTAAAAACTCTTAAGTTTCGTTTCGTTTCGTTTTGAGGCTATATGTCCAGGTTTTTTGATGAGGACTACATTCTGGTGTCTTGCCTCCATTGCCCATGATTTTTTTATTACATATATCTTGTACAGACAAAGTATGAAAGAGTTGCATCACAAAGGAAGGAGGGTGCATCCGGAGCGAGGGTGGGAGTCGAACCCACCGTCTCAGAGTTATCGGCTACACGCCTTAGACCGCTCGGCCACTGAGATCCAAAACTCTTAAGTGACAATCGTTTCTGACAGCTTATCTTAATATATAAAAATTACGTGTCCCTGTGTTTGTGGCCAATGGACTCCTCAGCTACTGAACCGATTTTAACCAAATTTTGCATGCACTTTTAGTTTGGTCCAACTTAAATGATAGGATAGTTTTTATCTCAATTTAGGACCGCAATATATTTTTTATTGCAAATTATCTATTTAGCTACCAGCTTTTCTGTATTCTTGGCTAAGCCTTTTTACTAAGCCTTTTTTGACACCTCCATGGCTGAGCGACATAAATCACACGTTCTGGCAGCTTCCGGAGCTCAGTAAACAGGTTGTAAGTTAGCGGTGCGTTGAGTGTTGTTTGAATTTTTTTTTATTTGACATATTTGTGGCTGTTCTTCTTACTACTATTATATATACAAAAGTTTGTTTGTGTGAATTTATGGATGGAGCAGTCAGTTGATAAGCAGTCCGAAAAAATTATCTTTTTAACTAAGCCTTTTTTGAGCCTCTGTCGCCGGGCGACAGAAAGCACATGTTCTGACAGCTTCTGGAGCGCAGTAAAATAGGTTGTAAATACAGAAACAATAATGGATGATTAATGTAAGTACTTAATTTTTTTTTTGTATTTTCTAATAAAAAAACTTAATAAATTCAAAAATTTGCTTATTTATTGCCTTTAAGGCGGAACAGAGTTCGCCGGGTCAGCTAGTCACATATAAATTTCAAGGGAAGTAACGCGTTTGTTTATAATTTACTTCACAAAAAAGTCAAATAACACTCAACGCACCGCTAACTTACAACCTGTTTACTGCGCTCCGGAAGCTGCCAGAACGTGTGCTTTATGTCGCTCAGCCATGGAGGTGTCAAAAAAGGCTTAGTAAAAAGGCTTAGCCAAGAATACAGAAAAGCTGGTAGCTAAATAGATAATTTGCAATAAAAAATATATTGCGGTCCTAAATTGAGATAAAAACTATCCTACCATTTAAGTTAGACCGAACTGAAACTGCGTGCAAAATTTGGTTAAAATCGGTTCAGTAGCTGAGGAGTCCATTGGCCACAAACACAGGGACACGTAATTTTTATTAAGATGAATCAGAAATTTACTCAACAGTAAGCTCTTTTAATACTTGGTTTTTTAAACAATCAAAATCTTCTTAAATGCCTGATATCTTTTTAAAAGATTCAGTTTGACTGTTTTACTGCAGAGTAAAAGATTTAAATTCAAATTAAAAGAAAACAGATAAAAAGAAAAGCGTAAAATTTTTATTCATATTCTTAAAAATAATGGCACAAAATCAGTTGATATTTCTACATAGAATTAGTGTACAAGAAAAAAAGGAAGACTGTTTTTAGTGAGAGGGGTTAATTTGATGCATCGACAGCAAATTTTTAATATTTGGCTTAAGATTTGTGAGGCAATTTTAAAATCTCCCTGATCAGGGACTGCCTCTAGCCTGTTTGTTAGTTTAGAAGAAAATTGGTGACTGAACTGATATTTGCTTCCAAGAGGTGTGACGATGTAAAAGCTTTCAAACATGATCTTGAAATATTCCGTAAGGTAGGATAAGTTAATTTTATGTATTTCTGAAGCCAGAAATATTGATACCCTTTCCTGAACTCTACCTCCTTAAGTTCTTCATAAATGCTTATTCCAGGGCGAGGACACAGTCACCTTTCTCACCTTTAGTCACCTTTTGAAAGTTTTGTTACTTTTTTTCACCTTTTGGAATTTTTGTCACCTTTTTAAACCTTTCTTGAAATGTATTTTAGAAAAATATAGTTTTGATAAATAGAATTTTTGAAATGTATGAATATTCTTTTCCTTACCTGAAAATAAATGGAATTTTGAAAAAAAAAAGCAAAAATCTGTCATTCAACCATTAAACTAAAGTGTTTCAACTGTGGCTCATTCACAAAACAAAGCTTTTAGAAGCACCTGTTTAAAAGTTTCAAAAAAAAAAAAAAAAAAAACGGTGCACCTTTTTCAAAAATACTTGGCAGATTTTTTTTTTTTTTTTTTTTGTTTTGTTCTTGAAACAAAATTCTGTTGGTGATTTGAATAGAGATGGGATTTTCACCCATTCTCTAGTGTCAATACTTTTTAGTGAACATTTATGCTTTTTATTCACAGAGAAACAAGAAAAAGCATGCTGATGATTTTGTGATGAGCTATTAAAAATATAAAAAAAATAAAATATGTTCATTAAATACATCCTCATTATCTTTACTTCATAATTTCAGGTATTAATTTAATTGATTTTAAAGAAAAATCTTAGAACATAACTAGGGGTGATTGTGTTCTGGTATTTTACCGGATTTCCGGTATTTTCATGATCGATTCTGGTATTTTCATGTTCGAAAATACCGGAAATAAAATATTTTTAATTGTGCTTTTATTTTCCCACCTCCGGATTTTTTTTTGCTTTTTCGAATTTTCGATGATTATACCAATAATTATTAATAATATTCATTGAATAAAAATGTTAAAATGCCATTCTAATTGTTTTTTTGCTATAATGAATTATTTTATTTGCATCTTTTTTCGATTTTGATGCCTTCATTTAAAACAATGCAATCGATTTGCATCCGATGTGTGAATCGAATTTTTCTCATTTTTGATGCTTATTACCCTTAGTTAGGAGACAAATAAATGAAGTATATTAAAAGTAAAAAATCATTAATTTAAAATTTTCGAGCGAAATTCTGCATCTTTTATGAAAATCAAAATGTCAGTTGAAATTTGAAGATCTGATTTAATTTTATTTTGCTTCAATTATGTGGATAGTAAAAATAATATGTTTATCGCAGAGCTTTTAATTGTAAATCTGAAGCAAGTTTACTTGAATTCTTTTATATGCTACTTTCATACTTTTAAAGCCTTACTTTTGAAAATTGAGATTTCTTTGGGTCCACTGAGGATCATATTTCGCATTTTCGATGCTTGCTAATCCTTGTTGAAAGACAAACAAATAACATTTCTTTTTATTTTGATTAAATCATTAAAATAAAAGTTTAAACAAATTCTGTACTCCTTTAAAGTGTCAAATGTCAAAAACATAAATGTTGAATTTGTGGCTGAATTTTATTTTTGTCTCAATTATTTAAGTTTTTTGACACATACATAATATCTTTAAATAGTATTTCACTTCAGTATTAATAAATATGAAATCCTTGACTCAGGTTATATGGTACTGATTAGGAGATTTATGGGTACTGCAACTAGATCAATTCTTTGTCATATTTTCAGTAACAAATGCAACTTTCATTACTTTATAAATATTTTCGCACAATAAACAGTAATTCTGTATGACTTTTACTTTTTTCTTTAAATATTTTTTTGGAGATAATTTGTTCAACACCAGCTCAAACGTAACTTTATTACCCATTTACAATTTAATTAAATTCATGAACAATATGTTGACTAAAACCTATTTGAAACTATTCGAATATATGAAATGTGTTAGTTTATGAAAGGAAATTAATTATTATATATGTATTGTTTTAAAATTAGGTGTGCTTTAGTAATAGAGGCCTTGGTTTACCCCCCCCCCCCCTACACACACACATTTTCTCTTTAAAACTTTCAGGTATTTTTTGTGAACTCACGATCACCCCTGCTAATAGAGTTTACACTGAAAGTTTTTTGAAAATATGTCCTAAAATGGTTTATTTTGTTACTTCCAGCTCTATCATATTCATGTTCGGAATCTGATAGTATGTAGGCTATTTTGGTAGAAGTCAGAAAAAATGATAATTGTTTTTTCCTTTTTGATTTCTTAAATTACTTTTGGTCACCTTTTAGAAACTTTTTTGTCACCTTTGTTTTAAAATTTGTCACCTTTCTCACCTTTTTCAAAGACCATCAGCAGTCCTCGCCCTGTTATTCCAATCAGCTCTTTTCATGAAATTTTGATTCTTCAATGTCATCATCATACGGATTGATAATTCACGAAAACATTTATGCAATTAAAATATCTCCATACCTGGTTTTAAAGACTGTAATTAGCATCAGTGTCAAAAAGTTCTTAAAAACAATTATAAAAACTTTGTCAAGCTTGATCATTTTAAAAGTTAGCATATAGTCAAATTGAAAAAGTAATGATTAAAGTTCTCATCATTTTCTTCACACTACTGCTCAAACAATTAAGAATGTTAAGTATTATTAATAATTTTGTTGATACCATTTATTACAAATTGTAGAGATTGATACAGGCTGCTGCTCAGATTTTTGCTACAAATGATCTTGGCTCGAAGCATGGCTATTTGCATCTCATGGACACCCCCCCCAACTTTTTCTTTTGTTTGTATGGACCCCTTGCAAACTCCGGGGGACCCCTGGGGGTCCCTGTGGACCACTTTGGGAACCACTGCTATACAGCAAAGAACAACTTGATAACTGTTCTCTCTTCTGCTCTACTAAAATAAGTTTCCCCCGGAGCCCTCAAAATGCATTTTTTCAATATTTACTTATTCCCCAAAAAATTTACTCGGTTCGATTTTACCTTATACATTGGGGAAATTAGCATGTGAGCACGAAAGGTCTAAGGAGTCCCATTTTCTCTGACAAAAGCGAATAAATATTCAAATTAGTAAATATTTCCGTCTTTCGATTTTTCTCATTGTCTGCCTCTGTCGGGAAAGACAGTATTCTAGTGAGAATGGAGCGAGAAGCTTAGAATTGTGCCAAATATTGTTAAGAACTCGGGCGGAAATGTTCATGGGTGGGTTACTTCCAACAAATTAATTTAAATTCATAGTTTTTGAAATGTTTGCGCGGTTGTGATTGAATTGATTTTACGATGCGTGAGAGAATTAAGATTTGAATTTTTTTAATTTTTTGAATTGGAACAAGAATTATGTTTTAGTTTTCATAAGTTTCTCCATGAACAAGCCATTGGGATTTTTTACAAAACCCATGATTTGAGCTCATGAAATTCCTGAAATTGATGAAGACCCTAGATCAGGGGTGGCCAACCTTTTTAGGGAAAGTGCCACTATCTGGAGAGAAAAAGCTCAGCGTGCCACATTGTATTTTTCCAACAAACAGTAAATTTTTAAAAAGTTAAAAATAGGTTTTAGGTTGCCTGACTATGTAGTTCTTACTCAAATGAAACATTTTTTTTCTCGTAAATGTGAGCCATTGAAATCTAAATGATAATAAAGATATAGCAGGTCCGAACTTAAGAGTTATCATTAATAAACACTTTTATAAGTTCTGTCAGTTGGCTTATGCTTAAAAAAGAAACAAATAACATCAAACATTCTATTCTAAAAATTAATCAGTCTGTACTTTATGTGGTTTATGAGTCTGTATCTTTTTCACCAAGTCTTTAATTTTAGGATTAGTTCTTGAGAATCCTAAGAAAATTAAGTGTTTTAAGTGCTATCAATCGTTAAGTGCTATCAATACCGTTGAATATTCAACTGTATTTAGATTTTTCTGCATTCATAACAAAAAATATTTATTTAGAAGAGTATTTTGAACCAAATCTACAAAAGCATCAGGCGGCTAAAGTGTGTAAATGTGAAAAAAATTTATTGGTACAAATTTCCAAATTTCTATATAACGTAGATGACTCGTGAGTAAGCTCTTATATTTGATTACCAATACAAAAGGTCAGTAATTCTGATTTAGATTTCAGAAGGGTAACAAGTAGTGTCTTGCAGAGAAATAGACAAAGAATTTGAAAATATCAGCATTTTTTTTTAATGATCCTGAAAATCATCAAACCTAAACACTGAATGTAAACTTAAAATGGGTGTAAAATTTGCCCCATATACCATTGGAGAATTATTAAATTTAGGTTGATACTTTCAGTATTAAATTTAATGTTTTTTTCTTTTTTCTCCAAAGTAGAGAGAAAGAAACTGAAGTTTCATCATAAAAGAATGTAGAGGGCCATGGCCTATATCGATTTAGGAAACATTTTTTTGCACTGTCTTAAATTTAAATTACTTAAACGCCGGATAATAAGAGATGACATAGCTGAATTCATTTACTATCCTTCATTCTTAAGTAGCAAGTCCTCATTGCTTTCCTTCCAGACATTTTGAAAAATACACTCCCTATAAAATTCCAAAATCTTATGACTATTTTTCTTTGCACAGCTATTGCACATTTCAATGAATTAGTAATTTGCCATGCTCTCCTCTTTCACCTGGGAAAAGTTTACAAAACATTCAGAACTCTAATTCGTAGTTTGTTACTACAGTGAACTCTACAGGGTCACTAGCAGAGAAAAAGTCTCATTTTTTGGCAAAGAGTTTGTGATAAATAATTCGATGATACTTTTGAAATTTTTTTCCCAAATTATTTTCAAGTAATGTAACAATAACAAATTAAGGATCTTCATTTGTGCAACCATATCGAATTTTGTCCAATCTGGTTTCTTAATTTTACTTGCAAAGTTAACTTTTTTAAAAAATTTCATCACCCGTAGCTGAAACTATTGCAGATCAAGAATCCATTCTGCAGCATCGAAAGTTTCATTCGTGTCAAGCACAAATATGCTTTACAAAGCATTTTCTGTAGCGTCACAGCTTTCTTTGGATGTTCGAAGCTAACGCTTTTGCAATGTTGTAGCTAAGACAATTTGTAAGCCAGCCTCCTGACACTTAATCGTCATAATATCATTATATTTATCAGTTCAAGGGCTTTAGTTTTTATCAATATTTCTGAGATCGACATTTTCTCCTCAATTTTGGAGTTTTTTTCAAAAAGTGTTCGCGTGCCACTGATACTGCTCATCCGTGCCACATTGCAGCACGCATGCCGCGGGTTGGCCACCCCTGCCCTAGATCATGCAAACAACAATTTTTATTTAATTTTTTTTTTCTGTGGGGGAATGTGGGGGAATGTGAAATGGTAAAAAAAATTTCAGTTTGCAGACCCACCTATCTAGCAACATTTTAACTAAGTTCTTCGACATACAGTTCATTCCTGTCAAAAAATAAATAGTTCCAAAGATCAACGAAGAAAATTATACTAAACAATTTTAAAAATTTGATACACATTGTAATATTTGTGGTTTTTTAAAATTATTTCTTGTAATTAGAAAATGATAAAAATTTTGTAATTATTATTTCAACTAGGGATGCACCGATAAGCAAATTGGCCGATTACCGATTAATTGGCGAATGAGAATCGGCCGATTAATGTTCGGGTTTATTATTTTCAATATTACCAATTTCACCCTAAGTTTTTTCTCTTTCTAATACAATGCTGATTTTTAGAAATAGTTACTTATATGTTTTTGACAAATGATTTGTTTTTCTCCATTTTTCATGTTAAATAATTTCAAAATTTTATCAACTTCCCTTGAATTTTTTAAATATTTTTGTAAATAAAATTACATTAACACACTAGACATAATAGTTATTAAAACAAATGGCGGGGGGGGGGGGAGCTGTGATGAGCACTTTAATTTAGGGGTGTTCTTAATTTAAATTTATTTTTCAACTATAAGTGGCCATTTAATTCAAGACTTTTGTTCTTTGAAAATTAGAGGTTATTTAAAAGCAATAAGCTAAAGAGTAAATATCGAGACATGAAAAATGTTGCAACATTGTCTATTAGTGTAGATTTATTCAGAATAGAAATATTAAATTATTTAATCATTTTATATCAACTGAGAGGCAACTTGTTATTATTATTTTGTATTTCATTCTTTGAATTATTTGTTTTGTTTTTACTCGCTACACTTTCGTAAAACGTGTAATTCTTGTGTTTGCAGAAAATTATTTATTTCTTGTTTATAAATTTATCCATCGTAATATTGTGTTCAAACATCATTGAATTAATTTTATTTAAAACATCTTTTCCGTCGATTGTTCAACAAAATTTGACGGATTATAAATGAAATAAATATTCATGTTTTTGAATTCCAATCTAAAATTTCAGGAATTTGCAGAGGATTATCTTTTAATATTCCAATTAGTTTTACGTTTGTTTTTACGTCAACTATTTGTTTTGTTTTTACTCTGTACACACTTTCATACTGTATGTTATAGTAAGGATTTCAGAAAATTATTTATTCACTGTTAGTAAAACAATTTATTATAGTTTCTTGGTGAAGGTATACTTTAAAAGATAATATAAAAAACTAAAAAAATCCGCCGATTAATCGGCAAAGTGGCCGATTATGTCCGATTAATCGGTACTGCCGATTAATTGGTGCATCCCTAATTTTAACTATTAATTGAGATCTACGGAAGTCCAGTGCTGCCTTTATTTAGTTTATACTAGCTGACCCGGCGAACTCTGTTCCGCCTAAAGGCAATAAATAAGCAAATTTTTGAATTTAAGTTTTTTTTATTAGAAAATACAAAAAAAATTAAGTACCTACATTTATCATCCATTATTGCTTCTGTATTTACAACCTATTTTACTGCGCTCCAGAAGCTGTCAGAACATGTGCTTTATGTCGCCCGGCGGCAGAGGCTCAAAAAAAGCTTAGTTAAAAAGATAACTTTTTCGGACTGCTTATCAACTGCTCCATCCGTAAATCCATCCGAACAAACTTTTGTATATATAATAGTAGTAAGAAGAACAGCCACTTTAATGCAGTCCAGGAGCTATCCCACCAAGCGCTTTCCACCTCTCAGCCTCAGAGGCGTAAAAACTCTTTTAAGTGACAAACTTGAAGTAACGCGTTTGTTTATAGTTTACTTCACGAAAAAGTCAAAAAACACTCAACGCACCGCTAAGTTACAACCTGTTTACTGCGCTCCGGAAGCTGCCAGAACGTGTGCTTTATGTCGTTCAGCCATGCAGGTGTCAAAAAAGGCTTAGTAAAAAGGCTTAGTCAATAAGACCTTTTAGCTAAATAGATAATTTGCAATAAAAAATATATTGCGGTCCTAAATTGAGATAAAAACTATCCTATCACTTAAGTTGGACCAAACTGAAACTGCGTGTAAAATTTGGTTAAAATCGGTTCAGTAGCTGAGGAGTCCATTGGCCACAAACACAAGTTCACGTAATTTTTATATATTAAGATTAGGCATGTTTGATTTTTAATGTTCAATGCAATTTGTCAAGTGCACGCGGGGCAAAGTGAAATAATTCGTTTTGTTTGCTTAAGCATTCATTTACTAAATAGCGTACGTATTTCTTCATTTATTAATTTTTTCACATTCGTTTACTGATTAATTCACTTATTTATTAACTCACTCATTAATTTTGTTATTCATTCTCTATTTTATTCACTTATTTATTTTCTCATATTTTAATTAATTCGTTTATTTGTTTACTTATTTATTCGTTTATTTTTTTTATTAATAATTCATTTGTTCGTTTATTTTCGCATTCATTTGATGAAATTACTGTAACTCATCAAATAAAAAATGTTTTATTACAAAAACATTGTATTTTTCACTTTGTCCCATGGTTTTTTGAGGTGAAAATTTTTTACCTTTTTTTGAAGGTTCAAAATAACTGCAAAAAATGAAAAATAACACTTCAACGATATTTTTTTTCCAAATTCATTAATCCTTTATGTGCAATGATTTTCAGAACAAATTTGAAAGTTGTTCGTTTCGAAACAGTTATGTCATCTTAACTATTTCACTTTGCCCCACATTCCCCTACTATCATTGTAGTTGATCTATTATTGATCTTAAAAGAACCAAAGTGAAAATTTTTGGTTTTAATGCTGAGAAAAATCTCTCAATTATTACATTTTCTGACCTTTTTAAAAAAAAAAAACGGTGAAAAATTGGTCACTTCAAAAAGAAAAGAAAGGATCCCAACAACGGGAATTAGTTGGGATGAAAAGAATTATTGAGTGAATTTGATCCATTTCAAGTAGATCACTTAAAATAAATTGGATCCCAGTCATGATCCCAGCTGTATTGGTTTATATTGGCATATAGTTCTGCCTTTACCATGACGTATAGCCTGTAACTTATTGTACATTACTTTCCATTGCCTGAGAAATACTGGTCTCAGGGCCGTAGCCAGACCTTAGTTTCGGGAAGGGTTTTACCAAACCTATTTCTCGTGAAATCTATAAAGTCAATAAAATTTGATTTCATGCTCTACATTCTGTTGATTTTTGCGACCATAGATGTTAATAGGGTATTAGCATGGAAAATGTTTAAAAAAAAAAAGACTCATTTTTTCAATAGGAAAAAAAAAAATCTGGGTTGATGAGTTTACTCATATACGCGCATTTGAAAGAGTACTTTTGAAATTTCTATCTTGGACACCTATAAGATGTGTTAAATGTAGAGTTTGGTACTTACAAATTTGAAGAATTTTTGTATTTTTTTAATTTTTTTATTTTATTTTATTTTTTCAGTGGTATTAAAAGTTCAAAGGGAAAGGTGTTTTATAAGAAATTATGTTTGCAATAACTACAATGAAAGTAAATACTGTAGAAAAAGCACTTAATTTGCACATTATTCAGTAATGATAATTTTATTTTTCAAATGCAGTTTCATAGTAAATAAGAAAATTAAAATAAAGTTGTAACAATAATTTTATGAGTGACAAGTATGAAAAGCATTTTTGTAATGGTTTTGAAAAATTGTAGAGGGGGGGGGGGGAGGTTAAACCCTAAAAACCCACCCCTTAAATACGACCCTGACTGGTCTATAAAATATGAACGAGATGCCGTTTTCATTTTGGAGCCAACAGGAAAATATTCGAGACTGTTGTGATTCGCAGTTGAAAAACGTTTTCTAACGACTAGTTGAGGAGGATTTCAAAGAATTTATCCACCTGTAATTTATTTCAAATCATGCGAGGAGGAAAAACAGGAACCCATTCATCATAGAAGAGCTTAGAAATTCTCCGCGATTTCTAAACGTATTTCAAAACAGCATTGGTAATTGCAGCAGTAGAAATGGAATTCCATTATTTTCACTGACATTTCTAATGAACGATCAGTTATCGTGGTGACATTAGAATTCAAATGGTTCATACTTAATCCAATTATATTCTTCAAACTCGCGATTCCAAATAAGATCTTTTGGGGTTCAGATAATTTCCTGAAAATCTTTTTGTCGTTCGATAAAAGAATCAAATTTTCTTCTCGGGTTATTTGAGAGCTCATATGATAAAAATAGCTGCAAGGATCGTAGATTAGAAAATATCTTCAGTGTTAAGTCAACTCATTTTGAGAATTGTTACCCGAGCACGAAGAGGAATTCATGACAACACGTAAAGTAAATGTACGAGGATTGGGAAAAGGACGTTAAGTCAGTCACAATAAAATTTTAAATAATTCTTTTATATTATTTATCCATCATTGTTTTTGCATAATTTTTTTGAAAAAGAGTGCAATCTAACCTCGGTAGAGCGAACCCGGAATATAGCGATCTTCCTATTGTAGCGAATCTTTTAAATATCCTTTCAGGGACCAAAATTTAGTGCGGACCCTTTAAAAAAAACTTTTAACCTGAAAAAAATTATGTCACACTTTTTTTCAACTTGTTTAAACCCCTTGTCATAATGTCTCACATTTCTCCTTACTGCCTCTCTTTTCTTCCGTCACATGTTACTTTCTCTCTTTTTCATAATAAAATTGTTATAATAATATGTGTGATGTTACACTTATTGTTATCTTCTTATTTTTTTATAGTAATAACTCTCGCGATTTCTAAATCCCTCCCCCACCTTCAAAGCGAGTCATCATTTATGGACTGCAGATAGCGTACAATACATAACTTTATTTACAAATTCTAAAGTACAGAGATGAAATTGTGCTCAGACTTGAGTAATAATGTCCTCAATTAAAAGATCCTTTCCCACGCTTGCATGAAAATGAAGAAGAACTATTGCAAAGGCCCATAAAAATTTTGATTTATATCAGATTTTTATTATAATTATGTTGTTATTTTTTTACTAGAAGAGTCAAAAAGAGAAAGGAAATGATTTGGTGTCTTGGCAGCAGTCCAGCAGTTCAAACAAAACCTTGCAGGATTTGTTCTCTCTGCGGAATATCTCATTTATGTATAAATCTTGATTAGATCAGAGATAATATTAACATTTCCCATTTCAATTAAAAATCAAATGGCGCCCTTATCGATCGGCTGGTCTGTTATAGAAAAAAAATATTTGGTCTCAAAAACAGAACCAAGATGGCAGGCCCGACATTTCAAAAATTTCCAGAGAGAGGTAAAGAGAAAGGTGTTTTGCTCAATGTATCAAAATCAAAAAGCAACAAAAACAGAGCCCATATTTTTGTAAATATATTGGTTTCTTCAAGCCAATCGCCCCCTCTGGACCAAATGACTGGTCAGCAAAAGGAAAATTCAAAAATCTTTTGTTGATAGAAGAGATCTAGGTTATGGAGCAAAATGGAATTTAATGTGTTAACAAAGACGCAAAACGGCAACAGAAAAAAATTTAAATTCATTGAGCTTTTTCTGATTGCTTACGTTTTTCGTTCCACAAGGAAAGCGCGTAGTTTGAAAAGATTAATTTGTTTTTTGATATTCGAAAACTAGGAAATCACTCGATCTTCAAAAAAGGCGTACGACGCGTTTCTTTTAAGATCGAATGGATTAATCCAATTCAAGAAGTCGCAGCGCTGCGAAGCCTTCGAAGTAAATTTTTGAGAATGAAATGGTTCTAGTGGTGAGCTACAATGAAAACCCAATTGCGCAAACCGCCTTGGCGGCTAAAGTTGACATGATTTCAGATTTGGTACTAAAAGAGAGTATAAACCCAGTTGAAATAAACTGAGAAGCTTCAAGCAACGAGGGTAGAAGAAAAAGATTAACTGTTCCTCCCTTGTCTCGCTCTTTGTTTCTTCGCTGAAATTTTTATTCACCCATAAAAATACACTTCTTCAGTAACTTAGCCCAATTTTTTCAATCTTACATTTTTTCCACCAAAGTTTGAAAGGTAACACGAAATAGAGCAGATTGTAATATTTTAACTATTTATAAATTTAAAAATTTTCTTCACATTCTTACACTGCTTTTAGTTTGAGTTGAGTATTTAATGCTATTTGCTGGTTTGAACTTTCAGCAACAACTATGCCACTGGGTCCAAGAAAATGGCAATTTTTATTCTTTAATGTTTTGGTGGAGACGAATTACTTCGTCCTTTTACGTGTTCGCTTCTTTTTTTTTCTTAAGTAATTATGTCAATTTTCCGCTTCAGACAAACATCAGTTTGAGAAGAAAAAAAGTCGGTAATAGGACACCTATTTTCGTTAAAAAATTAGATTCATGTTGCGTTACGTTCGAATAATTTCATCGCAGAAAAATTGCCTGCAGTGACAACAAAATTCTCTCTCCAACCGAAAAGATTCAATACATTTTTCACGGCCTTTTACCTCCCATGGCCCTTCTCTCTCTCCCTCTTTTTGCAGACTTTAAAAAATAAATATTTTCACTGTTTTAAACTCCCTTTTCAAAATATTATGCCATAATAAGTTATGACTAGTGAATATTTGAAATAAAATTTAAATTGCTTTGAAGCGGGTGACCCCCATCGCCTTCACGTCATGCGGCTCTGCTTGCCCCTCCCTTACATGAATCCTGGCTACCCTCATGCTTCAAACAATATTCATCTTTCTTAGAAAAACCAGTTCCTTTGATTGGTATCAAAATTTTAAATATGTTAATACGTTTACATGTAATTTGCAAAAGAATGCTAATTCGTTTTTAATTTATATCTCAGTTAATTAAATCCTATAAAGACGATATCGTACCAAATGAGATCTTTGGAAGATCTTTTTCTTTTCCTTTTGGTGCTCGGGTTGACCACCAATTCCCCGGTTGTTCTCAAGTCAATAATAACTTGAGGAAAATATTTAAATTTAAGGCACCTTTCGTATTGGTATTTAAGCTGATTATAAGCTCGCACAAACGATGACTAACAATCACCCCCCCCCCCTTTGGAATGGTTGACGCCAAAATTGTATCAGCTCCTGCGCCCCCCCCCCTCCGCTCCGATCGATTTGAATATAAAATTTTGCTTGAAACATTGTGTTCCAAACAACGATTAAGAATGATGAATTGTTCAACCCTCCACGGATTTATTTGCGCCAAAAATTGAATCAAAAGTTGTCTCCTTCTGGAGGTCTATCCTACATACAAAATTTTGTCTGAATCCGCTCAATACATCTGGAGGTTAGTCATTAAGGTTCAATTGGGGCTACGTGGGCCTAGAGGTAGAGTACTCTCCTCGTAAGCAAGTGGTCGCGAGTTCGAATCCCGCCCTGCCCATGGATGTTATTTCATCCTCCCTGTGCCGTAAATCTGTCCTGTGTCAGGAGGCAAAGCGCATAGTACGCAGTCCTCATGTATGTTGAAGCTGATGGCTTCTGAAAAAAAAAAAAAGAAAAAAAGGTTCAATTGCACCCAGAGGCGGCTTCCCACTATGGGCCGGGCACCCAGAAAAATTGGAGGAAAAAAAGACATTACTAATAAAAATATCGTTTTTTTATTTCAATTCACAAAACAAAACAAAACAAAACATAGGGCACAAACCGTATTGTGCAGTATGATGCTTATGGGGAACAGCCATGGAGGCCGACAGGGAGTGCAAAGGGGGGCACTTGCAGCCCCCTTCCTCCTGGATTTTATTTTTAAAAAAAGCAGGATTTTTTTAGTGTTCCTGTGGATTTTTTTTTTTTTTGTAAAAAAGCGTTCGTTAGCCATTTTTTTGTTTTAATTTCTGCAAATTTTTTGTATTAAAAAAATTTTGTTTGCTTATTTTTTCGAAAATTGTTTTGTTTAATTATTTTAGTGAAAAATTATTTTTTCGATTTTTTTTTAAAGTTTTGGTGCACCCCTACACATAATTCTGCCGGAA
Organism: Uloborus plumipes; assembly: GCA_038373865.1. Taxonomy (NCBI): domain Eukaryota; kingdom Metazoa; phylum Arthropoda; class Arachnida; order Araneae; family Uloboridae; genus Uloborus; species Uloborus plumipes. The sequence continues at coordinate 148,596 of JAXGGA010000363.1, read as the reverse complement.
CCCATGGAAACAGCGTGACAAAGGGAAGAGGGGATAAGGTGAAATGTTACACTTTGTTACAGTTTTTTTGATAAGTTGCTTGACATCATTTCTCTCTAAGTCCGCTATGGCTTAGCGGATTTTAATATAACGAATTGCTCTATTTCTAGGCACCATTTGGAGTCTTGGAGCGACACGTTTCCTTCACGCATGAGCTTAAAATAAAAGGATAGCACAAAAAAAGAGGTAGTTTAAACAATATGTGGATCTAGCTCTTTTGCAGTACAAGCCATAAAAATTCTTTTGGAAAATATTTGGCCCAAAATATGATTTAAAAAGAAAAGTTAATAAATTAAAAAAAATGAAAAGAAAAATGGAAAAAAAAAAAAAAATCCTTGAACGTCTGGGGGAAAAGAAAAAAAACCTAAAATGAAAAACTGAAATAAGGAGACAAATTTAAAAAAGAGACCCCAAATCGCTTCGCGCTCTTTTTTCCCCCTCAACCAAAAACGCCACCTAACAGACAGAGGCTGTGTTCGAGAGAGTGAACACGGATTAGTGGTAAATGAAAACGAGCTCGGCAGCAGACGATTCTTGGAAAACGCGAGGAGAAGCTACGGTTCCGAGTAAAATCTCGGCGACTAAAAATCGTTGCAAGTGTTGAAAGACTAGCGTAGTTTTTATAATACTCGCGTAGCTCTGACTGACGCTCAGTTCTTGGCTCGGCGCAGAGGCGAACAGTCGTGTGTTTGGCTTCGTCTGCGTTGCTTAGAACTTGCTAACTGTGATATTTATTTTCTTTTGCGTTTGTGAAAACAACTTCGCCGCTTATGAGAGAACATATATTTATTTTCAAAACGAAGCTCATTTAATATCCATAAGTGTCGTCAGTAATTGCATCCCGGTTTAATATATTCATCGAAATATGGATTACTCGAACAGTTTTAGTGTTTAATGGGTAAGTATTTTTGAAATGCATTTTTAGTTTCCAACTTTTTGTTGCACCGAAATAATCTGCCTTTAGAAAAATGTATAAAGTGTGACAACTGTAATAAATCGTTTGTTTTTTGTCTGTTAGAAATTATCTGATAGTTCAGAGCGTAATGAACATAGTAAAATGTTTTTAAAAAAAGTGCACCATTGTGTCAGTTGTGAAAAGTTGGGATGCATCGGTAAACGAACACTTTGCAGATTACTTATAATCGACCAATTTTCACTCATTAATCGGCATAAAAAATTGTGGCATTTTGTTTAAACTTTAAGGCTGCCTAAAGTAAGAAACAATGCCGAATGAGTTCATTAACAATGGAGGTAATTTTCCGCAACGAAAGGTAATTATTAAGTTATAATAATAAAAGTGAAAATAAGAATAAAGAAAGGAAAACTAGACATTAAAAAATGTTTTCTTAATTTCTACGAACTAACTAATTTGAATTTTCACGTCAAATAAACAACCGAATATAACTTCGTTAACAATAACAGGAAAATTGCTTTGTCGAATTAGAATAAAATTTTGCAACCTTATTTTGAAGAAAAAGTATGAAGTGGAGAAAAATAATCATTGCTTCATTGAGATAAACAAATTAGAAACGAATTTTGAAAAGTCGAATACGTATTTATTATTAAAAATCATTAGCATCGGACAATTATCTTTTGCCGATTAACCGGTAATTGGCTAATTTGCTTATCGGTGCATCCCTAGTGAAAAACAAACTTTACTGTGGTGAATTTTGTGTGCGAAATGCTTTTTAAATTGCTAGTTGTTTGTAAAGAAAGTTCTGACAGCCGTCCAAAAATATTTTATTTACTTTATATTCATGCACTAATTTAGTGCATGAGCGTGAACTAATTAAAGCCGACTCATGAACCTGAAATTTTGATATCTGCTATGAGTTACCATCAACACTGCGTGAAAAAGAGAGAAGTGTTAACATTGCTTGAAATTTGACTTTCCGTTACTTGTGAAAAATAATTGCATTGGCAATAATTGTTGCTATTTATTTAAAAATTCATCGTTACTTTTATTCTCTTTCAAACAAGTTGTATCAACTTTTTTATTAGATATTTATTGTCAAATTCTAAAATGTTTTCTCTGCAACGAGCGTTGCATCCCATTCCAACATTAAACTTTTCATGAGCACGTGTTGTTTTTAGCGGATCGTTTCGGTCTTGGACGCTTTTTTATCGGGGGGGGGGGGGGTACATTCCTTAATAAATAAACGTTTTATTTTATGGATGAATTTTTTTCGACTATATATTTTATTGCCCTGCATGCTTAGCTCCGTTGAATTCTATTGTTTATTTTAATTAGTTTAGTGTGCAATCAAAAAGCATGCTGTTGAACTTTTTGATTTATCGAACCTTTTCTTTATATATTTTATTTGCTTAATTTTTCTGTTTGGCAATAAAGTGAAATTTATTATGTTCATCCAAGCATTAATTAGTGCTAAAGAAATTATAGCATAGTTGTACCTAAATATAAAAGCAATAATATACAAAAAATCTGGTATGAATAGCAGAATATTGAAGAAGAATGCTTTAAAATAATAAGTTTTTATACTTAGGGGACCGGAAATTTTGCTAATGATTCCTCGAATCAATCAACCAGTCCAGTAAGTAGGGAAAGGAGTCAATGAGCATAAAACTAAAATCGATTTCTGATAATAATCATCTTCCCCCATGCTTTTCTCGAAATTAATGATAAGAAGGAAGGGGACGAAATTTCACTCTCACTGAAGACTGATATTCCATGCAATAATGTGAGTATAAAGCAGTGAGTATCCGCCCCTATACTAAGGCATGTTTGAAATTAATTTAAGTAAAAAAAAAAAAAAAATCCACACGCAGGCCCATGAGGCCTGCGTGTGGAGGATACTGTCTGATTTTCTTAGGTAAAACCTTCCGTGTATTTACACATGCGTCAGGTCTTCCCTGATCTTATCACAATAGGGGTGATAGGTAAGGGGAAGAAAAATAAGAAGCATTTTCAGCCGAATCCAACAACGTTAAGTGGAATGGTTCGCGAGTGCTAGGCGCGGTTTTCAGGGATGGACGGAAGTCATATGTCGTAGACAACGTAATTAAAATTTAAAAAATAACAATTCGGTGAAAATTTTTATTTTGAAACATTAAAAATTACTGATTTGCAAAAATTTGTTTTGAAAGTGGCATTTGGAAAGAGGGAACGAAAAACAAAACAATCAAAAGGTAGAAATATTTTGCGAAAGCTTATTTCAATAAATACCAACACTTCGTTGTTTGAAATTCGTTGAAGTTTTTTTTTTTCGCTAAAAATTTAATAACTTCTTCAAAGTGACGAAAATTCCATGTTTTGAAAAATTCATTGGAGGAACATTCCTTGTAATAAAAATTAGAACTCGCTACAATTTATTCTTTCCAGAAATAAAAAACTGCAACAGTAGGCCATGTTCGTGTCACTGTGCGATACAACCTAGACACAATTTGCATGGAATGTATTCCTAAAATTGAAATTATACTGCGGCAGCCTTGGCTGGCCCGCTGCGTGACCTGCCCTCATGACGTCACTGGCTTAAATGAGTTCAATGCCAGCACGCTTTCGAGTTTCCTGACGACGTGGTGATGAGTGAGACTCTTCGGAAGCGTAATTTTATCTGCAAGTTAATTTATTGATAAAATTTGCAGCGTGTAGGTCTATCACGTCCCGTAATCGCTCCAGTATCTTTCAGCGTTGCCACTGCTAAACGTAAAGTCTCGTCAAGAAAGGGCTTTATTGTTTTGATGAGAACAAATGCAAAAAATAAATGCTATTTGCATCCCTTATAAGGCATGAAGTTTTCTGCTATTTGTGGATAAATTAATTAATGAGAGACAGTTAAAGTGCAAAATAATAAAAAAATCGAAAATGAAATAACTAGGTATTCAATAAATAAACTAATGATAGATAATTAAAATTAAAAACAAGCAATTTATCTAATTTATGCAGCGTATAAATGGTATTTATACGCTGCTTTACACTTCACTTTTATTTTACATTTTAGTGGGTTGTAGATCGTTATTCTATGAAATAACTAGTTAAACCATGAAATACAAGAGTTTTACATTTTAAAGGACACGATCAGTTATTTCATGGAATAACTGGGTATTTTATAAAATGACGGATTTCATACTGTAACGGGAACATTGACAACTCTGGTTCATACCCCCCCCCCCTCCCGGCTTGTTTTTTTAGTTCTGTTAAACATTAGTTGTGTTAAAACTTAATTACATTTTAAAAATTATTATATAATCTAATCACTCACACCTACCGAATTGTGGCTTGCAATGGAGAGAAAATTCTGGCTTTAACAGTCGTTTTAACCAGTTCGAGTACTCTGTTTAATGCGATTTTAACTGAATAGTTCTTCTTTCATTAAAACGAGACAATGTATTGTGCAGGAATGATATTTTAGGGTCATACTTCTAACAGCTACAAATTACGTTTTGAACCAAAGATCAACAATCAATTGTTGTCGCATCAGAGCATCAGTGAGGCATTTTATCCTAAGGATAACAGTACTGCTGTTCTGAGGCGGCAAGGTAAAAAGAATTTTTATTTAAAATTTTAAATAATTAAATATATCATTTCCAAATTTAAATAAAAAAAAATTTCTGCCTGTAATTTGGCCTTTGAAATTGATTTTTTTAAGTGCCTTCCACAGCATCAAAATATGTTTAAACAACCCCTGCGTTTCATAAGCAAATGTCGACTGTAATATGTCGTAAACATTCAATCGAAATATATTTCTCGAAAACGTTCCACAAAAGTTCACGATTCCAGTGATACAACTGTTGAATAATTACAAAACCGGAAGTAAAGTGAAAAAACGCTTTATGAAATGCTCGCTATTTAAATAGATAGTTATTCCGCTAAAATTTCTTTTTATACAACTCGTTAACTTTTACGGCTTCTTTTAACTCGTTTGTTTTCCTCTGTGTTTTGTTCCTAATAATACGCATTATAACAATAGCGGTAACTAAGGAAAGTTCAAAAGAGCTGAGACCGCGTTTGGTTTGTGAGGTAGCGACGTTTTTATTTCTGCTCACTTATTATTCTATTCTGAGTATTCCTAGTAACCAAAGGCTTTGAAAGTTACCAACCATTCGTAAATTTCATCGCAAACTTGTGTGCTTAAAACTAAAATACGTCAGGGGGAGAGGGGGCTGATTTATTAGTGTTGCACGTTGCAGAGAGTTTTTTCCTATTACTAGGAATTGTTTAGGGGTTTTCCACAAATAATGTCACGCTTTGTTTGTTCGTGGAATCGTGACAGTTAGGGACAAGTGATTGACATCACATATATTTATTAGTGCAAAACATATACTGTCGTCCCCGCTTAATCGGGTAACGGATAAATGAATACCCGGCTTATACGAGCAAAACATCCTGGAACCTAATTTCACATTAGCTACCAGTTTTTTTTTTTTTTTTGGCTCTCTTTGCTCTATAAGAGGATTTTCGCCTCCAACCAGGCCCGTCATTTAGGGGGAAGGGGGGGGGGTCAATTGCCCCACCACCTGACTTTGAAAAATCCATCTATTTACACGTAAGTGGGCGTAGTTTTTGTTGTTTTCTGTTGAAATTGTATTGTGTTTGAACCCTTTGCCCCCCCCCCCCCCGGAAAAACTTGAAATGACGGGCCTGCCAACAACTCGGTTACTTTCCTATTCTATGATAATGAGTGCATAATAGCACGAAAATGCAGTTCATGGATGGAAATAACCGAGTTGGCGGTCTATTGTATATTCATTCAAGTTCATCATTTAATCCCGTTCACTCTGACTCTTCAAAAGCAAACAAAATCATTAATTAACACTACCGTGTCTTTGAGCGCGGATCCAGAGGTATCATGACATCCACTTTAAAATGCCCAAATCTTTAAACTACGTTTTGGAGACCTGCAAGTTGAGAAACTGCCTGAGAAGAATCCTTACTTGGGCCCGAATGTTACTCTCATTACCTCTCCTTTACAATTTCTTTGATCATATTTCAAAATGACCACCTCCAAAACCAAAATTCTGGATCCAACCAAGAGCTCCCAATAGGAGATTGCTGTCTGCTGTGACCTCCCCAAAATTCCCTCGGTAAATTTGGGGACGTGATTGCAGTTTTTAAATGTCTGAACAGCCTTTTTCACTAGATGTATCTTGTGTGCATACTGCACATCCGTATTTTATCGTTCGGCACAATTTAGAGTTCGATGTGGTAGTTTGATATATTCCACGTTCTTTATAATTTAAGTTTGGGATCTCTTCTGGATCCTTTGCATCGGATCCATTGATGCTCATCATCTGGAACATGCTAGAAGCTTGTTTGCAATTTGACGTATTTGAGAAAATAGTGACTATTCTAATTTGCAAACAAGCTCATTCGTTTTTTCGTTTGATATGTTGCGCATGGTTATTCGAGAATGAATTGCTCAGGTTGCTGTTGAAGACTTCTCGTGTCATAATCTGTTCTTAAGAATGACTGTCACGACTAGGTTTTTTTTAGTATTAAGGCTTACATTAGAATTATCCAGAGAAATCATTCTCAGGTTTATTTTTTGATTAGGTCTTATTTTCGGGGAAACACGGTATTTTCTGGTGATGGGACTTGCCTCTCCCAGAGACTTAAATTACGCCGTTTCATACGAATCGCCGGTTCTTTGCCACTCCTGACCTATTGCTAATACATTCGCAGGTGCAACGAATGCAGAATAAGTTTCGCAGATAATCAGGCAATGCCTCGTTCCGAGACTTCTTGACCTCCTGTGTGGCAATGATTGCGTGCACGTACTCAGGCTGCTTACTCGAGCTGAACGCTGTTTCGAATGGATGAGGGTGTCTCACCTGATTCATTGACCTTGAACTTGCTTTAGGCTTTCAGCTGTCAACGCCTGCCTGATGCGACTTTTCGCACAGGGCCGTATTTAAAGGGCGGCTTTTCAGGGTTCAAACCCCCTCCGAAAATTTTCAAACGGAATCTAAGGAATCCTTTTCATACTTATCTCATTTTTATGTTTTCGTATTTATTTTTCAACTTCATTTGAAAATTGAAATTATCATTATTAATGTTACAAATTAAATGTATTATCTGCAGTATTTGTTTTTATTGTTTCTATTGCAAGCATCGTTTCTTACAGAACAACACTCTTTTCCTTAGAATTTTAATATCATAACCAAAACAACAAATGTCTTTAAGCTTAAAAGTGCCAAACTCTATTTATCAAATTTTATAAGTGTCTTAAAATAGAAATTTCAGGGGCCCTACTCTCATTGTATCGTCAATATAGTCGATACCGAGAATACGGGTTTTTTGTGCCCCCTGACGTCACATCTCGTGAGACACGAGTAATCGCTAATCTCAAAGCCACTTCTAATTAAAGGTGTCTAGAATCGCGCCGAGAAGTTTACGACGGGTAGGAAGACGTGAGTTGTCTTCCTCGGCAGTGAGAAGCTGTTTGTTTATTATACCTCAACACTCAAATTTTGAATTGGTAGCCAATGGCTACTAACACTCCACAAAATGGTAGCCAAATTTCAGAAAATGGTAGCCAAACTTAAAATTAAAAAAAAAAGTGCGTAAAATGTGTATTTAGAAAAATATATTTAAATTTTAAAACAATAATGTAAAGCTCAATGTTTATATAAAGAATGTTCTAAACTGCTACCTTTACGTTTCTTAAAAATAGATGCATGACTAAACATCATACATCATTCATTGCTCAAATATATTGTCAAAAAGGTTAAAATTAAAGAAAACATATGAATTTCAAAATTTTTAAAACTCAATGACATTTTTGTTTTCTGAAACATGATTTGTTTGAAATAAGGAAGCACTTAGTTCTATTCAGAAATCAGAAATATTACATGAACAAGTAATATATGCTTTGCAGTTTGTTCTCAGTCTATAACTAAATTTTAAGATAAAGAAGACAGCATAAATGATAAACATAAATAATTGCAAGTATTTTAAAATTCATTTCTTCCAGATGTTGGAAATATAAATTTGAACAGTATAAAAATGAGTAATTTCTAAGTCACAATAAATTTTTTATATAATGATACTGGAATATGTTATAAATATTTAGATATGATTCCATTTCAGGTAAGTGCATTATGTAGTTATTACAGATAATCAATCTTTGGCTAATTTCATATAATTATTGTAATCTAACTACTATTAAAAAAACCTAAGCTCATGTGTTTAATTGAAATTTTTAGTGAAGAACAGCATTTTCAATGTAACTTGCTAAAAATCAAGAATAAAGTTTGATTATACTCATATTTGAATGTTCAAAATTCAATAAATAAGTTCTAACTTGCTCTTATGAAGAAAAAAATATTTCTTTTGTTATTTGTTTTCGATACTTGTTCACAAAAAAAAAAATCAATAAAATTTAAGTTTGGACAGTACGGTTTAAACTCGGGCCAACACCTGTTGTAAGACACTTCAAAAATATTTTATCTGATTTTTTTTATTATGTAGCAAGAACAGACATTCAAAATTTGGTAAAAACCCGACCTTTGGTCTCAAAACACTTTTCTCTTTCTTTTTTGGTTTTAATAACATAGTATAAACAAGCAGCAAAATATTCTTAAGTAAAAAATGATTATTAAACAAAAGAATAAAGTGAGTCAAGATATAGATGGTAGCAGATAATAAAATCCCTCAAAACTTCCACAATAATTTAAATATTATCAGGATGTAAAAAGATTGAGATTTCAAACGAGGCAGCAATTTTCGTCGAATCACGTGTTTCTTTGTTGGCATGGGCGTCGAACTACACTTTTTAGGTTCATGTCACATGATATGAACGACGAATTAAAATTAGGTTAATTAGTAAATAAATTACAAAATTAATACCTAAAATGAGCCGAGTTACGGTAGTAGATAATAAGAAGCCTCAAAGATTCCAAAATAATTGAGATATTTTTAGGATGCGAAAGGATTGAAATCCCGAACAAGGTACCCAACTTTCGGCGAGGCACATGTTATTTCGTGCGAACGGCGGCAAATCACGTGTTTTTGGTTACATAATATGATATGAACAAGCAACTAAATGAAAAAAAAAAAAAAAACCCTCAATTAATGAGTAAAATGAGACATGTCGTGGTAGCAAATAACATAAGTCTCAAAAGTTCCAAAATAATATAAATATTATCCATGATGCAAAAAGATTGATAGCTCAAACACGGCCCGCCTGTTTCGGTGACCCACGTGCTTTTTGGCGGCATGTTTCTATGGTTAATATTACAATGAGCAATTAAAATTATATTAATAAATATATTACAAAATTACTGTATAAAATGAGCCGAGTTACGTTAACAGATAACAAAACGCCTCAAAACTTCAAAAACAATTGAAACATTATCAAGATGCAAAAGGATTAAAATCTCAAACCAGGTGCGCTATTTTTGGCGAGGCACGTGTTTCTATTAAAGAAGCGATTTATTTTCCTTAATTGTCTAAATGTATTTTGATGCAAAAGAGCCATATTTTTTTCCCATTCATATGTTTTATGAAGAAAACTTTATTTCGGAACGGTCATTTCCGCTTAAAATTGCCAATATGAACAATTTAAAACGCGACGTCATTTTGGAAACGCTTTTTAATCGAGTGCTGCGAGGCTATAAATAACCATTTATACTGAGAAATAAAGTAAAAGAACGAACTTTAAGTCAGAAATGCACAATTTACTAAATCCTGCAAGAGATTTTTCTGTTTTTAGGATCGCATGTTTAGTCATTGAACTAAAGGTAAACAGGAATGCGTGCTGAGGGCGAAAAGTGTGACGATTTCTCCCCTCCGTTTGACAGGTGCGAAGACGGCACCTGATAAACGGTCTGGTTTGGGGAATCTGCTTTGCTCACTGAAACAAGTTCCTTCTTAGATTCGCACAAAAATGCTTCACTATTTCATAACAAACTATTTTTTAAACAAATGCATTTACGCCGCTCTTTTGCTTTTACATCATTATTTAAACGTTTTAAGTAAACAATGAAAGTGAAGGATTATTACTAGTTTCTCTTTTAAGTTAAAAGAAGATTTTTCATTTAAATCGTCACAGAACACATCTGTCAACCAGAAAAGAACTCGGCAATTCTAAATCTTTGATAGAAAGAATCCACAGAAAATATTATAGAAAGAGTTTTTCAAAATTGATCATATTATTACAATACAAATTATTTCTAATGGCAAAAACAAAATGAAAAACATACGGATCATTCCGACGAAAATGGTACAAATCATGTCTGAAACTCTTTACTTAAGATTATGAATTTAAATAATTTCCATCAACTAATCATATTTTTTTTATTGAGTTTCCATTTATTTGTGTATAATGAAGTGTAAATAACTAGTACATGACTCATTTATGAAAGGATTTCAAATATTTTGATCACTTTGGTTAACAGAGTGGACATATAACAGAGTGGACAAATAAGCCTTTAAAAATATCTGTATAATCACAAAGAAAAGTTAGAATCACAGAACAAGCATAAAGTGGAATAAACAGCCTAAAACTGTAAGTCTGCCTGCAATTTCAACAAAAAAAATCTATTTTTTTTCATCATGAAATCGGCTCTAACAGAGTAAACATCCAACAGTTCAAATTAACTATCATAAGAAAAGAATTAGGCTCACCCTGATTGTTTACTACATAATTCAATGCAGCAAGCTAATCATGGCAGTTATACTAACTATATTTTTAAAAAAATATATCAGATTGAATGCAATTGTTTATTTTATTTCCAAAAGGCTTCTAACAGAGTGGACAATTCGAAACATAGAAAATATAGGGACATGAATAAATTATAGTGTTTTTTGGGGATTTTTTTTTTCATTTGCGTAATAATCTGTAGAAATGGTGTCAGAAGCATCTTTTGTGCAGTACAGTGTAATTGATTTTGTTGTTGCATTTCAGTTTAATTTTAAATCACATTTAAAAGTCTAGAAATTTGAAGCCGGGACACGTCATTTTCTCCTTCTTCTGACAAAGATAATTTTTTTTGTGTCCTTTCCAAATGGGTTATACCTAATCAATTGATACTTGATGGCACAAAATTAAGTGGAGAACCAATAAAAAATACACTTAATGGGTGGTAGTTATTAAAATTGATTTTAAAAAATTCTAAAGTCTCGGATATGATTTGTACCATTTTCGTCGGAATGACCCATACACATAACAAAATGAAGTTTATTTTATTTTAGCATATGAAAATAGTAAACAACCTTTAATTGTATGAGCGAAGCTAGCAATTCTTAAATAAAATGATCTTATTTAATTTTTGGCGTACTGTTGTGGCATTTATATGACACTTTTGTAAAGTTAAAAATTTAGCGTGAGAATGAAGTCTGATATTAATGTATGTTTGAATGATTTTTGTCATCATTTGAGATTCATGCAGAAGCTCGCACCCGATTTCTTCAGAAATGGGATGAGAAAATTTTAAGCCTTTATTTAATATAGTTTCGTTTGCTATTAGTCTTACTGTAATGTTTACATTCTTATTTAAAATTTTTTGGTTCGATTTGAGTATTTGAAAAGCTTTCTCCGCAGCAGAAATAATTTTAAAAACTGTTTTCTAGCAATAAACAAACTGCCCTTTGAGATATATGATGTAAAAGCTTTGGGATTCGTAATTTTGAATGAAATAAGCGAAAGCTTCAACAACTCCTATACTATTTCTATGACTCCAATGATGAAGACGTCGTCTTTTGCCGTCTTCGCTGCTGTCAACTTTTCAGAACCGGTTTAGAAACGGGCACACTCTTTCACCACTGGAAGGAATACGAAGCAGTCGTTCCTGTTTACCTTTAGTTCAATGTGTTTAGTACAGTGAACAGCGGAGTTATCGAAATTGCAAATTTTGAAACAAATTTACTGATGCGATTTTCACTTCAGTTTCTTGTAACGTTGCGCAAGTGGTATCGTTAACAATACCTCCCCTCCCTCTTCTTCCCCAATTTATTGCCGAACTTTTAGTGGACAAGAGGACAATACCTTCGTCCCTGGCGATCTCACATCCGAATTTTAAGTGGATGAGAGTATAATACCACCCCTTTTCTACACCCCCGGCGATCCGACTGCCGAATGTTTAGTGGACAAGAGGATTTGAGAAAAGGTCACATGTCAAGGTTAAAGTCGGGAAAGGGGTGTAGCATTTTTGAATGGTAGCCACGTTGGCGACCTCAGTGAAAATAATGATCGCCAAATCGTGAAAATTGGTCGCATTTGGCGACTGGCGACCGCGAGTGTTGACCTATATTGTTTATTCATTTTTTTTTCAACGCGGAGTGTACCATAATGTTTATAAGTTCTGAAAATGTGGTTTAGTATGTTTTTACATTGAGAGTTAAGATTTTTTCTTTATTTTGAGTTTGATGTTGAGAGAGGCATCCATTTATCGGCAGTAATTGGAACTCTGTAACCTTGCCGATTATCTATAATCAGCTTATTTTACTGATTAATTGGCCAAAATTTTGCAAATTGAAATTACTTTAAGGTATGCCCAAAACTTGCATTTAGATATCTACTTAATCAGGGTGTCGATCTAACCCGGGGGGGGGGGGGGTACATTTCCTTTGATAAAATGAACTCTTTACTCAAGTTCTATTTTCTATCAGGGGAGGGGGGGGGGGCATTTCGTTTTTATCGTATCGTATTTAAGTTTAATTTTTCCTCACAGAATAATTGAATCATCGTTTTTCAAGTCTTAAAATGATGGCAAAGGCATAAAACATGAATTTGTTTCTTTCAATTCTCAAACATAAAGTGTTATAAAAGCCAATATTTAGAAAAGTGCCAGTTTGAAGTTGGAGTTTTCTGATAAAGAAATTTTTTTGCAGAAAAAAATTAATATTGGATTCTAAGTCTAAATTGGGTCTAAATGCAAGAAAATAAAAGGGGGGAGGTCAAGGAAGTTATTTACCCCCTCCTTAGATTAATCACTTCTAAGCCGTTACAGATCTGATGAGTGTTACAGATCTGATGTTAATATGAGTATGTAACTCTGATTAAATGATAAAATTCACGTTCTTTGGAAATATAAAAGTAATATATTTAGTACTTTTATTAATACTAAAGGCTAAAATATATTATATAACCTGTATTACTATATTACATGTTGATGCATTATAAGTGCATCTAAAAGCGTATTTTTTAGTTTTTTAAACTTAATTTAAAGATTTTTTTTTCTTTCTTTCAGCATTTTTAAGGATGCTCAGTGTTCCCCCTCATATAATGTGTGCATGATATGTCTGTTTGTTCGTATTATTGGGTAAAATTCAAGTTTATTTTTTACAAGTTTTTGTTCAATTTGAGAAATTTTGTCTTTCTAACAATTTTAGTTCGGGGCGTTCCTACTTTTCACATAAATTCAAAAAACAAATTATTCTTGCAATTAGTTATTGAACATAGTGTTTTTTTCCACACGACAGCTTTTATTTAAAATCGAATTTGTTTTAAAACACTAGAAAAATGTATAAAATAAACATAAATTGTGCATTCTAAATAAAAATCAAAGCATTGATTCTATTGTAATTAAGAAATCAAACATACAAAAACCATAATTAATCTGAAATTGGTTAAATAAATACGACTCCTTGCGTACAGGCAAAAATTAAAGTTTGCTATTTTAGGCCTCCGATTATTTTTTATGCATAAATACTTTTCATTCTAAGTATTTAAAATGTTTCAGAGACCCTCTGTTATTTAATACTAATATTATCTATGAGGGTTGTTAGGAAAGGCAATCGTTCCTTCCGTGGCTTTAAGAAAGTACCAGATGTATTTTCTTGATTTTTTTTTCTTTTTTCAATTTCAAATATAGTGTATACAAACATGAACCAACAATAGGGTAGGTATTGGCGCATACCTGACAGTTCTTGAACTGAGAATGTTTAAAAAAAAATTGATTAACACGTACATTTGTGTACCGCTTTGAAAAAGTGGCTCGCCTCAATGAAGTAGCTTAGAATAGACGCATCTTCCCTTATCAATTCACTTGGCGTGTCCTTGTAATACATGAGAAACAATAGCTATGAAAAGTCCTGTTATATATTGAACTTTTCTATACGAAAGGTAATGACAGATAAAAAGAAAAACTTGCCGAAGCTTTTCCTGTTCTTTTTATTATTATTATTATTTTGATCATATATTGGGAGTATCACAAAAGAATGTGGAAGAGTCTAAAATCTTTGACAGATAGAGCAAATTTTTCCCTAAAAAGTCTAAAAGCATAGAGCCACCCATACCACATATTAACCCTTATTTAAATAAACTTGAAAAGTATTTTTAAGCCCTTAGTTGCGATTATGCATTTAAAACAGATGTAATTTATTTTAAAAAACACAACCTCGTTTGGACGAGACATCATCACAACTTTATTTAAACGATGCGGATGCGGACCGTAGTGGTGATGGGCCGAGGATCTGCCCTTGATCTGGTTCAAAAAAAAAAAAAAAAAAGCTCTCTTCATGGCCCCAGCCCGGTCGCATTTAAGCATACCGTACTCGATTTTGGACATGCAAAAAGATGCACGCCTATCATTGGTCGAATTGCTGTCAATCAATTGCCTGTCGCCGCCCATAGGTTCGGAAAGTACGGGAAGTGAAAGAAAACTGTCAAAACAAGAGTGTAAACGTCGTGCTAGGAGGGGGGGGGGGTAGTTATTAGCTGCCTTGTTATCGTAAAATAAATAAACATTTATAATTGTTAGAATCAAGCTAAAAAATGTTTTATTACAAAAATAAACATAGAAATAACTTCTATGCAAATTCATCCCAAAACACGTAGTAGTGCCATCTATATGTACACACGGAAAGCAATTTACGGAAATGTAATTTTCTTTTAAAACTTAAAACCAGTGCTCCAAATGTATTGGATTACTATTCTTGATTGATAGGAAAATGAATGTTCGCGCCCTTCTAAAACAGTTCTGAGAGTGCTACAAAAATACTATATTTTATATTTTTACATATTTTTGATTTTTTTTTTCTGCGAATAAGATAGTATCTTACAAATTTATTTTTAAGTAAAAGGGGGAAAATATAAAATTTTTACTCAAGTGTTTGTGTTTTAAGGTATTGATATTCTTTTATAATTACTCTTAATGCGATACGTGTACATATATTAGCATATGTTTCATCAGTTCAAGAATTATTAATCATTAGACAGTTAAAAATGTTCATATACATTTTTTTTAAGCAGGAATTCCTATAAATCGTTTTTACTGATTATCCGACTAATTATTAATAAAGACAATTTCCGGATTACTTGCCCTGATGAAGTATCTCGTGCGAACAAGGTACATAAATTTTAAATAAAGAAATTAAATGATTTAGTCCCCTTAAAAATCGTATTTATTGGGTTTCGTTTAACATCTCGTCTAATTAAAAAAAGATAAAAAAAAAAAATTAGTGTCGAGTACTTAGTGCTACCTTAAAATATGAATATTTCCCCTCTCTTAATTTTCAGTTACGTCAAATATTCATGGAGTAAAAAGAATGCAAGACAAGCAGAAGAACAAATTATGTATTTATATACCCCAATGTTATTTACAGATACCACTAACGATTTACCAGAATAGGAAACGAAATGGAATATTTATATCTATTAAATTCACACGCTTGAAAGTAACATTAAATTCAGCGGACTTGCAGAAATCGACAGCTATAATTTCCAAATTTTTATAAACTTGTTAAAAGCTTTACTGATGCATAACAGCCCCTCCCTTTGCAAAATAATATATTTTACAAATGATTCAATTATATTTTCCAATATTTTAGCGCTAATAGCAAAAAAGTGTAACGTTTAGATAAAAAGATTTAATGCACATTCAAATAGCCTATATATTTAACAGTTTTAATAACCTGAAAAGTATACAAAAAAAAAAAAAACTTATATTATCCTTATAAATAATTACCTGTTAATCATTTTTAGAAAACACATTCCTACAAAACACATAACAGTTGCGTAATTTAATTTATATAAGCTAATAAATAAAGCGTTGAAAAATATTTAACAAAGCATTTACAATTAAAATGAGCAATTAAAAAAAACAAAATTACCAGAAAACGATTTGTTGATATGAGGGGCACGAATTTCTCATGCTCTATTGCTATTTGTTTTCCTTTCATATTCTAGCAAAGAAAAGTGTCTGCCATGAACTTAATGTTGCTTGTTATAAAAATGCTCTTATCATTTTCTACCACAAAATTAGGAATTTTTTAAGTAAATATTCGTCTTTTATTTTTATGGAGAACTGGGCGAATTCATATAGGCTGTATCTCAAATTAGCTTTGCCTTTGTTTTGGTGGCGAAAGGAGATCTAGCAACAAGTCGATTCGACCAATGATAGGCGTTCATCTTTTCGCATGTCCAAAATCGAGTACGGTATGCTTAAATGCAGCCCGGTCAAGCCACGAGTTGATGTATGTACGGGGGGGACTCTGGAGTGTGAAGTGAAGTGAAAGTCAAAACCAACTGAAAGTACTGGAGAATAGGGACTCTGCATCCATTTTCATCAACCCTACCGCTTCGTCGGTGCCAAATGAAATTAAAATCACACCACAATAACTTTATTTTAATTCGTCTCTTTAACATTTGAAAAGCAATAACAGTTCTTACGTGTTGCCAAAATTCGTTAGCCAAAAACCATAAAACTTTAAATTTACGCTGATGTGATTAAATATGAAATCCATTTGTTATAATAAAACGTGGTTGCTATGAAACAGTAACAATGATAGTAATCAAAAAGAAAATGGCGAAAGAAATCTTCTCAAACTTTTAAAATGAAGGCACAAAAAACGGGGATTTTTGTGAAAACTCACATTTTTACAGAAAAAACGCCGATGTAGATGAATTCAAAAACCAAAACTTTGTCTAAATACAAAATTTTATCAAATCGTTAAAGCCGTGTATATATATATATATATATATATAGTATATATATATATATATATATATATATATATATATATATATATATATATATACATATATATATATATATATATATATATATATATATATATATATATTATATATATATATATATATATATATATATATATATATATACATATATATATATATATATATATATATATATATACAGGGTGTCCACTCCAATCGTGGACCAATAGCTAATTTCTAAACCGTTAGAGATAAGCATATAGTTTATTTAGGAAAAAATCTCCAAATTACGAAAGGAATTTTGGGTCTATTCAATGTTTTTCAAAAAATCAAATTTTGAAAGAGTTACGAAATTTAAATTTTTATACAGCCCCCCAGTCCTATCAATCATCTTTAGTAAAACATTCTTGACACTGTAACGTTTAAAACTAAAAAAAAATCACTCTTCTACCACAAAAATTGACCGAGTTATGACGTTTTGAAAAATCAAGATTTTGTATTATTTCATGACGTCATCGAGCTATCGCTTAAGGGACCGTATGCGAAATCCTTCAAAATCTTGATTTTTCAAAACGTCATAACTCGGTCAATTTTTGTGGTAGAAGAGTGATTTTTTTTTAGTTTTAAACGTTACAGTGTCAAGAATGTTTTACTAAATATGATTGATAGGACTGGGGGTCTGTATAAAAATTTAAATTTCGTAACTCTTTCAAAATTTGATTTTTTGAAAAACATTGAATAGACCCAAAATTCCTTTCGTAATTTGGAGATTTTTTCCTAAATAAACTATATGCTTATCTCTAACGGTTTAGAAAGTAGCTATTGGTCCACGATTGGAGTGGACACCCTGTATATATATATATATATATATATATATATATATATATATATATATATATATATATATACGAGAATTGCTCGTTTAAAGGTATTGGATACAATATTGCGCTGCGAAAATACTCTGCTATTTTCACCGTTTCTCTTTATTATCCCTTTCGTTCAGCGCATTGCGAAACAGTCGGTTCACTTTTTGCGCTGTGAATATACTTCATCAAAAAAAGGCAACCAGAACTGCAAAAGTGGCGATCATTTTTTTTTTTTACTCTGGTTACCAGTTGCGACCATTAAAAATTCCTAGTCCAGAGCATTACTACACGGGCAACGGAGCCTGAGAACTGCATTATCTGGAGTCTGTAATAATAACTCCCACTCCTCAGTCCTGTTTGTATAACAAGACTTGATCCAAAGTTCTCTCGGAACCAAAAATGTCGGTGACGGTTGGGCTGCTCTTTGAGGAGGTTCCAAACTCGGGAATGGTTTAAATTCCTTTCTTTGAAGAGTCCCACGTTTCTCTTATAGCGTCGTCTCATGTCTGACCGTTCGAAATTAAATTTTTCTTCTGACGGAAGGCTCCCAAGTGCAATTTCGCGGAATCCGCTGGAGAGAGAATCCTTTCCTCCTTCTTTAGGCGGGGACGAACCGTACTCTCAGTGCATTGTCGTCTGAGGATTTTTCTCCGAATTCCATTACTCCCGTTGCTCTGCGATCAAACAAAAAGATCCCCGGCAGCTTGTGTTCCCGGTAAAAAATATCTCAAGCTGCAAAACCTTTTATATTTTTATGATCTGCTTCGGGTTTTATTCCCGCTTCATCGGCTGTTGATTCCGTGTATGGAGGAGGCATTATATGTAATTCCAGTGGTGGGTAAACATATAGATCCTGGAACGCGCACAGATGCTCAAACACGAGCCTCTTCTGTGTTAAAGAATTGTGCTTGTGATCCTGCAGCTTCGTATTCTTTTTTCTCTCTCTCTTCTCCTCTACTTGGAACTAAGCTTATCAAGTCTTATTAAAATAATAGTAGGCGATTAAAAAAAAAAAAATTGTATTTTTTTTTACTTGCCAAATTTCTTGATAAAGAATTGGGATTAAAAAAAAAAGTTTTAAGTTGGCTGAATTAAATCCCTGAATCGGGCACTAAGTGCGGTCGCTCGCTGGTATTCTAATTTCACATTAGCTACCGTTTTTTTTGGCTCTCTTTGCTTTATAAGAGGATTTTGCCTCCAACTCGACTACTTTCGTATTCCGTGCTGATGAGGGCATAATAAGCTCGAAACTGCAGTCCATGGATCGAAATAGCCGAGTTGGCGGTGTATTGCATGTTTCTGCCTTAGCCCTTGCTTACGGGCGGTTACACACTGCTTAATTACCTTGTTCTTACTTGGAAGCCAGAATATTTTTTTTCTCTCTCACTTTCAACATTTTTTGCCATTTTAATTCTGGAAATAAATAAAGAGCAACTGCGTCTTTTTATTCACAACCCCTTTACAAAAACAAAAATAGCTTAATCGCATGTTGTTTATGTTTTCCGAATTTTATTCCCCCCTTTCCCATTCAAAGAAATACAAAAACGAAAAATTCTACTTTTTCTATGTTTCGTTGAAAGGTTGCAATAGGGTTTATTATCAATTGGAATAATGGAAGGAAATTATTTTATCGACAATTCGGTAGTCAATTCCGAGTAACGAGGACTTAAAAAGGAAAGAAAGAAAATTCCTCATTAGGCATCATCTTTTTTTTTTATTCCTCTTTTGCCCAAATAGAGAAATTCAACGGGTAGCTTAAGATAAATTGATGCACCATAAAATAAATAGTAGTCGCTGCTCCTTGCGGTGGTTTTCTATCAATGAAAAGGAGAAGCGTCTGATACGTTTTTAGTTATGCTCCGTATTTTGTGTTTGCAGGGAAAACGTTTTGGCAAATTTATCGCCTTTGTAAATTGTTAATTTTATAGAAAATTTATAAGGAAAGAATTGTGTACGATGTTATTACTTTTGTAGAGAATTTCAAAGTGAAGAGATGGCCGTGGGAAAGAGATGGCCGTGGGAAGCCTAATGGTCAGCTCATCGAACTCGGTTGATTTCGGGATCGAAGCCATTCTCCTAAAAATACCCATAAAAAAGCGGAATATGTTCTTGTTAAATTCATAGCCCCACGACTGCGAAAAATTTTCCACCTCATTTTAGTGCTGTGCCTAAGTTGCAGAGGTGGTGGTAGATTGGAGAAAAATATCTGCATTATTACTGCGCAAATCTATAAGTAGTTAGTTTGTTTTATCAATACTAAAGCATACGTTATGTTTTTGTTAATGACTATTCTGATATTCAAAATAGCAAAATTTTTACTTGCTGTACGTTAATTGAATGTATCTTTTATTTTTTAACCGACTTCAACAAAGGAGGAGGTTATACAATTCGTCGGAGAAATTTTTCTTTTTTGTATGTTATAAGATTACTCGAAGACGCCTGGACCGATTTCGAAAATTCTTATTTTGTTTGAAAGGGTTTTTTTTTCCGATTGGTCCCATCGTCTCGTGGTCCGGGTTTGTAACGGGAACCTGCAGAAATCGTTCGAAATAGAAATCGGGATCACAGTGATCGTAATAATGACAATTTTGAATGTAAGGCTTCTCTGGATTAATTCTTTTCTGTGGTCTTTTTATCTTCATGTAATGCTCATAACATTGTTTTGAAATATTTGCTTATATTAAAAACTGAGTATCTTTCTATGTCCTGCTTCTTTCTCCTGAACACCAATGAACTGGAAGTCGAACCAGGTACCGATAGATTGGTAATTTTTCAGGCTTCATTAGTTTGAATTTATATAATTATACGATTTTAAGTAACGAAGATATCAATTGATAAGTGGTCAAATTGAAAGCGATTAGTCCTAAATGATTAAATATGAAATCCATTGTTACAAAACGTGGTTGATATGAAATAGTAGTAATAATGACAATGAGAATTTTGAATGAAGGCTTAACTAAATCAAACCTGAAACTCATTGGCGGACTCCAATGTAACTAGTACACAAATAAATACCAGAGAATAACAAGGATTAGTTTTTAGTGTCAATCGTTTAAAATTTTAGCCGCATTGATGGGTTTTCTTTTGTCCTACATAGTTTTTTTTTACGACGCATTTACTTAAGAAAATTAGGTGAAGTTTCGTAATGGAAACATTACCTTATCTCATAAGTACATTTACACTAAAAAGAATAAAATAAAAATATTTTTGAAAAAAAAAAAAAATTGAACCGACTTCGGAACTTCACTCGACAAGTGCTCTAAAAGTAAAAAATAATTTTATTCTTTGAACACCATCGATACTACATTTAAACATAAGTTTTGAAGTCGGTGCAAAAACTATAGGTATAAAATGATGTTTAACTATATTTTGCCAATATTTTTCAGAGAAACCATCGAAAATTAAGAGCTGAATATTTGTACCATTCCATAAATATGGTTGTCAATGTAGTGTATGCGAATGCGATTAAAGAACCTGAATTCATTGAATCTTATATTTATAGCTGATATAGTTTCCTATGATTCTATTTATTTTTTGCACCGACTTCAAAACTTATGTTTAACTGTAGTATCGATGGTGTTCAAAGAATAAAATTATTTTTTTACTTTTTAGAGCACTTGTCGAGTAAAGTTCCGAAGTCGGTTCAATTTTTTTTTTTTTTTCCAAAAATATTTTTTTCCTTTAAAAGTGAATTAAACGACGTTAATTATTCACAAATTTTGTAAAAAAGTTGCAGACACATGCTTTGAGGTTACAAGGATTTTTAATTCAGAAAGAGTGCTTCACAATTGAAAAAGGTTTCAAGTGTGAAAACCTTAAAACAATTAATTTTCTGCAATTTCGTACATTCATAGCAATTATTTTGTACAGTTGTGCTGAAAGGAAGTAATATTTAAAACTTCTTTTCAGCACTAATGTACCTATTTATTTCTTGGCAATTAAAATGTCTACTCTTTATAAGAATAAGTATGGCTGTGTTCATTTTCTTTTCTTTATGCACTAAAGATTGAAATTGGAAATAGTAAATATGTGTACTTTCCTAAATGGGCGCCGCCGAGAGAGATGAGGGATGCCGCGAAGTGTCCTCGGTATCAGTATAACAGAGATACATTAGGGTGCTGTGGAAATTTTAACTCTTCAAAGGGTGCCGCGAATCGGAAAGTTTGGGGACTTTTGGTTCATCGAGTAAACCAACGATCAAATATGCCCCGAAAACGCAACTTCGGAAAGGTTTCAAATTACAAGCCACCATGTCTAAAGGCCCGGTTTCCTAGGAGTGAAATCGTCGATCTCTGGCGAGGCGACAGACGCCGCCGCCTTCTGCGCATGAGCCTGAGCCGCAGAGTGACGTCGCTTCATGCCACGCTCCAATCAAACTGGTTCTGATTCCAGCGTGCGTCGCGCCCGGCGTCGGCGACGATTCTAGGAAACCAGCCCAAGCGGTTTAAAAACGTCGGCGAGTGATTGACTAGGTTTTCGTTGACGAACAATATATTTATTTATTCATATCGATGCATTTCGTATGATTTTTAAACTTAAAATATATAGATACTAGCTGACCCGGCAAACGTTGTTTTGCCATATAAATAATTTCCTAGTAATTTCTAGTGTAGACAAAAAATAGCTTACTTATTGTAAGTATGTATGTATGTATGGTAGAATGTGTATATTGTATGTATGTAAGAATGTGGTATATGCGTGAAATAAGCATGGAGCGCTGTGAACGATAAGGGAATATAAAAATAACAAAAGGCAAACATTATTTTTAAGTTATTATAATTTATTCCTTAAAATTATATATCATTAATTAAACAATTACGACAGTAACACTATTAAACAATATCAATCTCTTAATGCTATAGCGTGAACAATATTTTTTGTTAGTCCATCTTTAGCTAACACAAACAAACTGGATGGTTTATCCACTCGAGAGCATGCCACGTATAATTGTCCGTGTGAAAAACATGGTGTTCTCAAATCTAAGCCACAGACATCGTTTGACCTTGGGATTTGTTGATAGTCATTGCAAATGCCAATCTAATCGGAAACTGAATACGTTTGAATTGAATTGGCACATCTGTAGGTATAATAGGAATCCGTGGTATGAGTATATTTTCACCTCTGAACTTGCCATTTAAAATCCTGGCTTCGATCACGTTTTTCATTAATTTTTGAATGACTAATCGCGTACCGTTGCACAGCCGGGGCGGGTTCAAATTACGAAGCAAGATAATTGGAGATCCAACCTTTATTTTTTAAAAATTTGTGTCACTTTAATGGTCGTTCATATCCCCCCCCCCTCTCGCAGTGAAAAAAAACTTTACACAGCAGATTTTGTCTAATAACTCAACACTCACGGTGTTTGATACATTTTATTTGTTTGTAATGATGTTTTTTGGTCACAACCAATATGAAAATCACAAAAAATAGTTACTTTAATTTTTAACATAATATTTATCTTCTTCAGAATTTTTGACTTTTAATTTTACCTTGAATTTGACGTAAATGCAAGGTATAAAATACAGAATTTTATAAAGGTACAAAAATTAACGTAATATAATTGATAGTGTATATAATTTTTGAAAAAATAATATAAGTGCCGCAAATCAAAAACCATTTATTGCCACAATCGATTCAAAGCCCCCAAAGATGGCGCAAACGTCCATAAGAAAATTCTACAGCATCGAAGGACCCCATTGCCAATTTTAACAAAGATCCGACCAAAACTGTCATTTTGTACTATAAAAAAATATGGGGTAGATCCCCATGAAGGGATGTACCTGCATAAGGACATTACAATCATTAAAATCATTCAAAAAAAAAAAAAAAAAAACCATGCAGCTGTTCGAAAAAATCCTTGCGGGCCTGGATTCGATTTCATTCCATCAGGAACTTCAACCTGACGCGCAAAACCACTTCGCTCATTGAAGTAAGGATTTACGATAACACATATTGTTTTAGTTCAGTAGATCAGATGTTATGTGCGAACAAAAAAAATTTATGGGTGGACTACCCCTAACATTTAGGGGGATGAAAAATAGATGTTGGCCGATTCTCATAGATACTGGATAAGCACAAAAAATTTCATCAAAATCGGTCTAGCCGTTTCGGAGGAGTATGGCAACGAAAACTGTGACACGAGAATTTTATATATTAGATGGATTAATATTTGTTTTAATGTGTGTTATTTGTTCTAAATTTGTACCTTGTTTTATTGGTTTTCAAATGCTTGACAGATTGACAGTGTGCTTTTAGGCTAAGCTTTTTGTATGAACTTTTTCTGTTTTTGTTTCATGAAATGTCTGAGGTTTTTATATATTCCACAATTTACGCCCGCCACTATTTCTATGGCACCTCTTGAAATAACGCAAAAAATTCAACCTTTATCTCATCAACTTTTATCTCTTTAAAAAAAAATTCAAACTAAAAATTCAAAATAAAATTCAACTTTTTATCTCTTCGACAACTCTCTCCGTGATCGAGAACCTCTTAATCAAGCAACCTAACAGGTGTGAAAAATCTCTGCTTCCTTGCCCTAAACTTCCGAACGTACTCAAATAGTTCTTACCCTCCCCCCCGTGCGAATAAGTTATTATAATAACAACTCCTCAGAAATTGAGTTTATTTTCCGTCCATGTCAACATTTTGGAACTTCCCCCGAAGTCTCTCTCACGGCAGTTCTAAGGAATCACGTGCGGTGGTTGGTTCGGATCCAAACGACGCGAAATTCTTTTTTTAGACCTTATGACTGTGGGAAGGACGAAGAAATCGCCGCTTATTTCTGCGTATTCTAAAAGTGACTTTAATATGAAATGAGCGCGCCATGTCAACCTACCTACTCTCTCCGCGCCTGCCATGTCATTTTCTGCCATCCAGTTGAAGGTATCGATTGAATCTGCCATAGCAGGGGCTGGTTGTGAACTGAGTTTGGGACACTGCTTAAACTAGAGGTCGCCACGAGCCCCAGTGCGTTTTTTTTTTTTTTTCTTTTTCACCTGTCTGCCTTTCAGATTCAAAATGAAAAAAAAGTCAGCAGAATAGGTGCGGCCGATGGAAGGTCACTATGACCTCCCAATAAAGCTCTAGATTAGCGGACGACAATTTCATTAAAAATAGCAACCAAAAACTCGTACCAGTCGTCAAAAGTGGCGACCATTTTTTTGTTTATTTGTTGAAAACAATATCGCTCTACGAATATATTCTTCTACTCCCACCCTTTCTTTTTATTCCTCTCGTTCATAGCATTGCGAAACAGCCGGTTCACTTCTTGCTCTTGAATATACTTCATTAAAAATGGCATTAAAAGTGCAAAAGTGGCGACCATTTTTTTTTGACTCCGGTCGCCATTCAAACTTCCTTGTCTAGAGCATTATTTCCCTTACAAACTTAGTCGGGGACTCGGTAGATTTGTTGTTATTTCAGACTTATATTAATAACAATGAAAAATCTGGTGCGATTTCGTCAAGAACTTCTTCATTAAGATACAAGACAACACGAAAAAGGTTTACGTCGCAAAGAGAGGAAATATAACACACAGGGCTCCGGTGAGAATCGAACCCACTGCCGCTGCATTCGAAACGTTTACCTCCATACTATGGAACCCCACTCGAGCAAGTTGAAAACAGAATTGCAATACTGCATTTATTTATTTTTTTAATGCTGCCTCATATTTGGTGTAGTTTGTTGATTGTTTGTATCAGATGTTGGAGAATGGGTAGGCTCGTATTTTATAGTTTGATATAATTTGGAGTTATATTCGGGAAATTGCGAATTCCCCCTCAAAAAAAAAAAAAAAAAAAAACTCTGGCAGATGAACTCTGTTGATGAACTTGCATTAGATCAATGATCAATTTTAATATTTCGATTAATGATATTAAAATCTGAATCGTCCTTGAGAAGTGCTTTGATAGAAGGTTCTAATATAAGTTCATGCCACCCCTAACAC
This sequence comes from Uloborus plumipes, assembly GCA_038373865.1. Lineage (NCBI taxonomy): Eukaryota > Metazoa > Arthropoda > Arachnida > Araneae > Uloboridae > Uloborus > Uloborus plumipes. Next base: position 122,887 of record JAXGGA010000363.1, on the reverse strand, counting down.
GGCACAAATCTGCAGTAGCTGAGATTCAAGATTCTTTTTCTTTTAAAATTCATTTATTGTCCTCTATTTCTCCCCCAACTAAATTAGTCTCCAGACTTTCCTAAGAATCTGCGACACACGTTGCAACCTCTCGCTCTCTGCTGCCGGGGTCAAGAGTTTAGCTCTTTCTGGCCGAGCCTGGAGGATATTTTGGATTCCTTAAATCGGGCCTGACTAGACTCTGGTCTAGACTGACGCTTAAATTTCTCAGAATTACGTCGGGCGGTCAAATCAGCAATGAAGAATACATATAATTATAAGTAGTCGTCGTTCAAAGTTCAATAAAAGAAGAAAATCGAAACTTGCATACATACGGAAATGGGGATGTTGGGGGTAACAAACACTTTTTAAAGGAAAATTTGCATCGGTCGGGACGATATCTAGTTTAGTGCGCCATTTTGCTAACTATGTCTTGTTTTAGCCAGTTTGATTTTACTACATGTTAGGTGAGAGTCCGAAATCTGGTAAATGTCGATATTAGCTACTAAATTATTATTTTGCACACCAAAGATATCGGCGGAACATCGAATAGTTCCGGTGAATAACAGATAGAAATCGACATTCTCCAATTTTTGTCTTACTCGGTCACATGTATCAAAGGACTGGGGAAAAAAAGGGGAGGGGGGGGGGGGGTAGGTTATTCTTTTAAGTCAGTTTCTATCATAAATTGTTTGTTTTCCCTACTCGACTAATGCTTTTATTATGAACTTCTCTCCGAAGAGCTTCAGCAAACGAATATTTACTGGATTTTTGGTTTACTTCTGTAGCATGGCTGCTTTAATTTGTATCTTTGTGGCAAATTCATGCTGTATTCTTGTGTTTATTTTAACATAAAACTTGCCTTTGCATGCGGATGCAATAAATTAAATTATTAATAGCATGGTGAGAATTTTAATGGAAATGTACAATGTCAAAAATATTATGTGGAATTTGATGAAAATTTACGTAATTTATCGGAAAATTGAAAGGCTTGGGAGATGAAGGGGCTGTGTAACAAAACCCTAGTTTAGGTTCAAAAATTTATTGTTTGCTGCTTTTTCGTATTTTAGTTTTGTCGTTCAAACAACAACAAAAAGCTCACTTAAGAGCATATGAAATTAGTATACTAATGACATCAATTTTTTTAATGTATCAAGTTAAATTTTTTTACCTGTGTCCAGATTGTATTTTCGAAAAATGTAACACAGCCTCTTCATCTGCCAAACCCTTCAATTATAGCCAGTATCAGAATCGTGAGGCGTCATTTTGTCTTTAACGGAAGTTTTTTGTTTCTGAAATGTTATTGCAACCAAAAACTGAAAACTCTGTTGTAATTTTAAAAAAAAGTGTTGCTTTGGTTTTTTACTTTGTTTATTTATCATTATTATTATGTGGAAATTGCTTTGATTGGGGAAGAAAGAACAATTTCTCGCTGATGAGTGCTGTGTATATTTTTCGATTTTAAATTAAAAAGCAGAGAGGCGAGAAACTATCTTTAAAATTAGAAGGACCTTGAAAAGACGACGTTAAACAAATAAAATAAGATGCATACCTCTTGTGACTACTATTATTTAATCAGTAAATTATGTATCACAAACCATTTCCATCACTAACTAATTACACTAGATCAGAGAGTCGTATGAATGAATAGAATACTTGAAGCAAATCAAGGATAAATTTATCTCATTGAAATGCTGTACTGTCTTGGAGTACTGACTTCTTTAAGACACGAGTCATTTAAAAACGATTCATTAAACAATTCTTAATTTTTCCGCTATGGCTACTGCTCTCAAATAATTGTTTCATTTTCCATTTGATGAAACAATTTCGTGCATTCATTAGTCTTTCTATTCGAACGTTTCTTCTTTCCATTGTTAAAATAAACTTGTCCCCCACCTTTCTTTATCCACTACTCATGCCTATTTTATAATATTCATATTTATAGCGTTTCGTGTTTTTTTTTAGCTTCCTCTTTCGTTCTTTTTTGGATTGATTGTTATTTTCTTCGAAACGTTCATTCTTTTCGCATGACTGAATTACTTCTGCTTTCTATAACGGGAAGGCAGTGAGAGGGGAGACGCAACACGCCCAAAAATAAGTCACATCACTTCCATTCTACAAAAGAAGAGATGATTCTGAAGTAAAAAGAAAAATCGGATTTTTCTTTTTACTTTTCTTTTCAATGAAAATGCGGTAAAATCAGAGTCGAAAAAATGAGAAGGATATTTTTTTTCCTTGTTTCTTCGTCTAAAGGCTTCAATATCCACTTTTTTTTTTAAAGATGCTGTAATTTTAATCTGCAGCAATGGTTAATCCACTCCACAGAAATTTAGAAAAAGAAGTCAATTGGCAGTTTTCAATAACAAAAGTCTGAGAGACTTGGAAAGAGAATGGAACAACAGACAGAAGGGAACTCGGTCTGCTTACCAATACTGATAAAAGAATTTAGCCAACAAAATATTCTGTGGATCAGTTGGCCACTTTCATTTTCTAGCCCTGGTCATTATGTCTCCAGCATTAATTCAAATGTCGTGATGATAAATAAGTAAATATTAGAAGCAAAAAACAGAAAAGAAATCTAAAAGCGATCAAGCTGCTACACTGTAATGCGGCTGAAGTTAGCATCCAGATATCGCAAGTTGAATACGCGCTGTAAGAAAAATTAAATCTTACATTGAAACCATAGCTACAAAATTGCGTCATTGAGTTAAAATCACTGATGGTTAACCGTCTTTTGCGCTTAAAATTAAATTTTGACATCTTTCACACAATTTGGTTTTGTGAAATTATCTACTGTAATTGAATTCCAATGTTCAGTGTCATGCAATTTAATTTTTTGTCGTGATATTTTTAGTCATCATTGTTTGTTCATGCTTTTACGGAATTCCCCGGGGGGGGGGGGGATTTCTTGATTTGTTTGGATTAGTTACTATTGCATGATGATTTTCGAGACGTCGTCGGGTAACTTCGCGTTTTCAAAATCGCGCAAATTTCAGGATTGCAGTGAAATTTAATGCACTTGTTATCAACAATAGCTGTACCCTTTTTATTTTGGATGCATGAAATTTATTTCAAAGTTCAGATTGAATTCTAGTTTTAGTGTTCCATTTTTTTCTGGCATGGTTTGTAAAAGGTTTCTTTAAAAATGTTGACATTTTAAATTTTGTTGTCCATAAAATTAGTTTTTAACATCATATACAAGTTTTAATATTTAATTTTGCTTCTCTTTAGTTTCAAATTGTTTGCTATATTGTTTGCAAATTTATATTATTTTTTATTTGCTTGTACTATTTATTCATATCTTCTGGATGCTTCTTCACAAAAACTTCAAATAACTTAGCCTGTTAAAAAAAAAGCTGTATTTTAACTTCGGAATTTATGAAATTTATTTCATAAAACATATTGGTAACTAGTAATGTTGTACAGAGTACTCAATCAACACTCGGTACTCTTCCTGTTCTGCCCATTCGCCTAATACTCAATCAACAAGCCAACACCGAGTAGTTGTAAAATTGAATATTGTTTAAGACTTATTGGTTAAGACTACGAAATTTTTAAGGAGTTTACAATTGCTTTATTCATAAAGTACAACTGTATTCAGTAAAAAAGGAAAAAAAAAAAAGCTTCCACTCTTGTAAAATCAATAGAGAGTATAATTTAGCTTTGGTCTGTGTCATTTTTACCGTGCTTACGAGATGAATATGCATTTGCATTAACTACCTTTTCCATATCACATGTTAGTGTTGCACTACTTACCTTTGACCAGGAACGGTCCAAGTGATCCCTAAAATGAATGTTCATAAACTGATAACAAAAAACCTTTCCCAATCATATTCCAATTTGTTTTGAATCATTTGAAAACTTAAATTGTGAATTTTTTAAACCATGGTTTCGCCGATTTAATTTTTAGGCATAGTGATAACAATATATAGAATTAAAATTTAATCATATTTTATTATAGTAAGAAAAAGGTGATGACTACTTTGGGTAAAGAAAGACGTTGGGGAAAAAAAAGAAACGATAGTAAAAGTGCTATGAAAATATTTTAATAATCAAAATTATTGTTCTTTAAATTGTGGTGCAAAAAGTCATGCAGAGTACTTGGTAATTCGGTACTTGTTCGAGTATTGAAAGGCCGTATCGGCCGTACGCTTCAAACACAAACTTTTTTTTAGCACTGAAGCAATATCAACCATCTCATTAACTACTTCGTGATTTGATGTCCATTTGCCTTAAAAAGGGGGGGAGGATGTATGAATGATTAAAATTTAATTCAAAGTATTTGTTTTACGTAATTTATGGGAAAAAATGCAATAGCTAATTTTTGTTTTTTCCCTTGAACTTTTTTGTAGGTATTTGCTAATATTTTGCACGCTTTATGTGTAATAACCTTTAAAAAATTTGAAAGAATGTCTTCTCAAACAAAAAAAAGAAAATAAGTTTGAAATTTTGAGATGAATGTGTTGAAATTAAAACAATTTTGGATTAAATCATGAGATTCAGTTTAAGAGCATTACATTTTATTGACTGCACAGTTTAATTTTTCAAACTATTACATTGTACATAATTGATTTCAAGAAATATGTTCCGTTAAGATGAAAACATTCATCGACGAAAAACGCTAACCTCAAGAGACAATAATAGTCTAGAATCTTTGGGCAAGCCAGAACAAGCACAGCACTCACTTATCGTCTTAATTATATTCCCCTGAAGAATAGGTGGTCCTTTTGTCAACAAACCCGTCCCTCAAGTACCTTTTGGGGAACAGATGGTGCTTCCTTCCTCCTTCCCCGAAGAAGCAGAAAAAAAAAAAAACACATGCATATCCCTATAACTCCCCTCACCTTTTTTGCCGTAGGTCATGGAAAGGTGTACGGGGACTGGTTTCAGGTATCGCTGAGAGGGAGGAAGAAGAGAGAGAAGAAAAAAAAAAAAAAGAGCAATTAAAAGTTCCTGGAAGTGCCTTTTTTCTGCAGAAATTCCCTCCGGAAATTTCTTTCCACGTAACCAGAGTAGAGAAGGAGCTGGGGGAAAGAAAGAGAAAATAATATTAATAGAAAAAAAAAATCTTTTTCAAACATGACAGCAATGAAATAAGCTCTAGGGAAAGATCACCGCGGGGCTGTCATTTTTTTCCGCGAACTAAAGACCATGATTTGCTTTTTGTTCTTTTTGTTTGGTTTCCATTGTGGCCTGCTTGTGTTTGTACTGTTGCGCTGGGTTCATATACTCTAGATAGCTTTGTATGTATGCATCTTTTTTTATGTTTCAGTTCTGTTCTATGTGGGATTACTCGTATTGAAGCTGAACACAATCTATTCATTGTCGGTAGAATTCATAAATTGATATTAGTGAATTGTATGTAGAATCTTATTCTGCATCCACCCACGAGAACGGTATTCTATAAAACCAATTCCTTCCAATTATTTAGCAGCATTAAAAGAGCGCGAATCCTATCCTTTGCATGCATCCGACAATCGTCTTTCCCTTCTCCTGAAAAGTTACCAAAATGGACTTACGTTAGCCTGGTTCTGAGGTACAGATATGTGGGAGAGAATAATTGCGAAAACTGTTTAAAAAACAAAAAAAACTATGTTTATCATATTATGTGGGAAAGAATAATTCCGAAAACTATTTAAAAAACGAAAAATTATGTTTATTATATTATGTGGGAGAGAATAATTGCGAAAAAGGTGTTTAAAAAACGAAAAACTATGTTTACCATATTATGTGGGAGAGAATAATTGCGAAAACTATTTAAAAAACGAAAAATTATGTTTATCATATTTTATAGCATCTCTAATTTTTCTCATATTGAAATTCAAGTTTGTATGATCTGTTAGTATATTGGTGCATTATTATGTTAAGATATTTATTTCCTTTCAAATCTCTCTCTCTCTCTCTCTCTCTCTCTTTTAATGTTACTTCAGTTATATTTTTGAAACTAAAAATTCTCTGTGCATTTTTTCCCCAGAAAGCATTTGGCCGTTAGAGATTTGAAATATCAAAAATTATGTTCAATCGAATCGTTTGTGTTTTTTGTGGTAGAATCTTTTGTTTCTTGGAAACTTTTTGTGACTGTTTGGGAAGATTAGTGGATTAAGATGCTAAGTTAATGGAGTTTTTTTTTTTTTTTTTTGAAGAAAGTCAGTTTAAAACAATTTGTAAAGCTTGTTTTTGACTTTTTACACAATCAATGTTTATACGGGATGTTGATATGGGATTCGTAATGTTTTTTTTTTCTCCTATTGCATATCTCTCAGTTGATTAAAATATAATAAACCGCGTCCTCATTCGTATTAAAATGGGGGCACTTATGTGCAGTTTCTCTTCTATAAAGCTTTTGATTGTGTCAGTGTTGCTAAAGAAGAACTGCTGAATTATGAAAAATTTCACTTCATGGAAGCATTTTACATGTGTTATTATTTATGATGGAAAAATAAGAAACACCTTACACACACACACTCTCATTAAATAGTTTCTCATTCACAAGGACACATTCGCTATAATATATGTAACTGAATTTATTTTCATGTACAGGTATTATTCAATCTATAATCATAATTACTCTCACCAATATTGAGCGTTATCTTAACTCATAAAATTTACTGTGTGTGTGTGTGTTTATACGGTTACTGCAAGCAATTTTGGATTACGACACGTTTAACTTGATAAAATGAGATTGAGATTCAAAGATTCTTTTTTTTTTTTTTAATTGAAAAATAGCGTAATGATACGAGTTTTTCAGCGAAAGAATTAAAATAATATTGTAAGTAGTATAGGGTGGAATCTCGTTGCAGCGAATAGCCAATACAATGAAATATCCGTTTCAAAGAAGCAAATGTTCATCCCTTTTTTAATTGCTTCTGTTCCATTACAGTGGAATTCTCGTGGCAACGAACAAAAATTTCGGACCCTTAAAATTTTATTGAAAAGCAATTTCCCTTATATGAGTTTTTAAATTCCATAGGAATTTTACGAACGTTCCTTGTTTTCTGATAGAATTTGATCATTCTATTAATTGTCATTCTCATCTATTTTACATACGCTTGAAGTTCGATTACTTAAATGCGGATTTTCACTTGCGAAAGAGTCTCATGAAATATGTCTTACGTAACGATTTTCTTGGGTAATCTTTTGTAATGCACGTCTTATTAAGGTCTCAGAAAGCCCTGAACGACCGTCTCGTTTGTTCCTGGCGCATACGACTCTTGGAAAGCATTTAGCAATGGACGAAGTGAAAGAATGCCCGTGGAATTTCATGGTGCTTGTGACGAGAGCATCTGGGACCTTGTGCCTTTTGTTCTCGCATTGATATTTATCTCATCTGTAAATGTAGTTTATCTCTTCGAGTTAGGAATAAGGGAAAGTGCAGCGAACTTGATATAAAAATCTAAATTACTCAATTGTAAATACATCTTCGGAGAAATAATTTAAATTTGCTGATGTTGTAACAGTTTTCACTGAAATAGTACCTGGCTACTACTTCCTTTTAGGTTTTTGTTTCTTGTCATGAATAAAAAATATTTTTTAATGATTTTTTTATGCACGTGAGATTGAAACAAAGATATTTTAACGAATTTTCGTGAGTATCAGATTCTACAATTCTTTTAGCCAAATTAATAGTTATGTTGGAGAAAAGAGCAACTGACTTACGTTTGATCCCAGTAGCCATTTTGCTTTTTCTGGTATATATATGTTACTGTGAAAGACCGAAACCCCTTGTAAATATCGACATTCCCCGGCGAATGCAGCACTGCTAAGTCATCGGCTTAAGACCGAATAGTTCCGATGAATCATCGGTAAATATTGAGTTTCTACAATTTCAGTCTTTCATAACAACATATATACTGGGAGAAATTATGTGTGTTTTCTCTCCATAACCTTTGATATTATAATTTTAATCACTTTTGTGTCGATATTTTTAAGCAGATGTTACAACTAAAATAAGTAATAAAATAATTCGATCAACTGGTAAACCAATAAATAAATAAATAAAAACTTGCTCACAGGAATCACTTTTCAGTTTATAAATGCAACCTCTGATATCACAAAAAAAGTAACTGGTTACAATACGTAACTTAGGTTACTAACATATGGAAAAATGAAGCTTTAAAAAGTTTCTTTCACTCACTTAGAGATACGAGTAAACTCTGGGTACAATAACAATTTTTATACTGTAATAATTAAATTATTTCATGTAGAAATATTATTGTACCTAGAGTAGTAATCAAAGTGTGAAATTTTCGTTATTTATGTATTGTTTTTCGCATTCACTCCGCTGTATTTTAAGAACCTTTGACGGGCCACGAAAGAATAAATAGCAAGCTGCTAAATGCAAAAAAAGAAAAAAAAAGTTTTTACTGAGAAAGAAAACATGGGTCCACATCCCCTCAACCCCCAAGGAAGAAATTCAACCAATTAAATACATTATAAAACAAAAATTTTGCTGGCAGAAATCGATTTATACAAAAGTTTAAAATTGTTTTTTCCTTTGCAGTTAGTCGACACCGTAACGGTGTAATAAAATACTTGACTTCACTCTACTGCAGGCATCCACTTTGTGCTGTGTTACATAAACTTAACCAGACACCGTCAGATACAAAGAATTACTTTGCTAGGATAGAAAAAAAAAAAAGCCCCAGAACTGCAAGAGCCCGTAATAATGCTGTAATTTAATGGGCGTGAATGAAAAGGGAGACCGAGTTGGGAACGGGTGTCACTTTACCAGGAATTGTTTGGAAGGTTTTTTGGCGAAGTGGTCTTGTTTCGCAAGTGACTGGAAACCGGATTTTTAAGTCCGATTTGGGTCACACTTCTTGCTACACTAGAGAGAGGGAGAGAGCCAATGACCACGGGCTGGATTCCGTTCAACCTGCGATGGCGGAAAACTTTTCCGAGAAACTTTTTTAAAAGCGTTCCCCGGGCGAATTGCTGAAACGAATTAGTGGTGACACATGGTAACCAAATAGGATATAACGACATGGAGTTAACGTTCGAAAAACCACTTTTCGTGTTTGTGAATGCTGATGCCGCTTTCTCTGGGTGTAGTGTGTGCAACGGTAAAGGCACTTTCAGGTTTGTGAAGTATGGTTTCGTGTGTTGAGTTTTGCTGATGAACAGGACTTGATTAACTCGAATTGAGAATTCTGGAGATAACTCGGGGGCTACTTGAAAAAGCAAGTCAGCATATGGAATCAGGAATCGACAGTGAATTTGAAAACACTAGGCTGGAATTTTTTTGGGTACCCTTTCCCTGGCGTAGGAGTGAAGTAAGAAACTTTTTTGGCTTTGAAATTTAAAAACGAGGTTAAAATTTTAAAAATTGTTTGCATTGTCTTTTAGATGACATGTGTGCCTTTTGCTATAGTTCGCCATAAAATGACTCCTTTTTTTAAAAACTTCATCTACAGATTTGGTGCCCCCCAACTTTTAACCCTGGGCCTGTGTCCTCTGACTATACTTTAATCTGGCTCTGTATGAATATGCATATTTAATGTAGTTCGACAGTATCAGATATGAATGAATAGTTATCAATAATGGCTTTTAAAAATAGTAGTAATCAAATTAATAATTCAGCAATAATATTATCGCGACACATTCACTGCATGTGCAACTACTCAATTGATTTAACGCATGTATTTTCAATTATGCTGGATTCAAGCATTCGGGGCCCAGGTCCACGGCCCCTAAAAACCTGTGTAGTGTGGTTTTATCATTTTATTTTTACACATTTTACGAATTATCTGCTGTTGATTTATCTCGCAGGCTATTTTTTGGGTAGAAAAAAATTCTGCTCCGAAATCACTCGTATTGTAAATATTCTAGTAAAATATTTTCAAAATTATTTGTTAGGAGTGCTTCACTTCGAATAATTCCAAATATCCTCTTATTAGCTGCAGTAATGTTTGTTTCAATGTTGAAAACTGTGCACCTAAGAAAAATGAAACTATCTTTTGGTTCACTTTTTATTAGCTTTGGATTCATTATTAATATTATCTTCATATTGTTTTCTTACGGAGAAGAACGTGATGACATTTATTTTTGTGACCCTATTATTATTTTAATTGTTAGTCTTATCGTATCATTCAGTTTGGTGCTTTATTCATCTGAAATTTTTTGTTAGCAATGGAAATGTTGTATTACATTTTTATTATAGTAAGCTTTTTTGCCCTGTTGGTCTGTAAATATTAAGACATTCATGGGTCGTTTTTTTATTAGTCTGCAGCGTAAATATATATTACTTATACGCAGCTTCAAAGGAGCTCTTCCGTAATGAATCGAATTTTTTTTACCATCAATGTGATAAAACACAATGGGTTTTGTGTAATAACTTTTATTTAATCATATCTTTATTTTGGATTTACGATTCAAAACTTTAAATAAGTGAAAAATGAATATAATCATTTTTGTTTGTAAAACCTATTAATGTTTCTCACTTTGCAAATGCCGACTCAATTTGAATTTTAAAAGGTCGGTTTTTACTTCTATATTATAATTATTATTATTTTGTGTTTCAATTGTTCATTCATATTAATCTTAAAATCGTGAATTTCTTTCTTGGGACTTAAAAATTCAGTAATGTTCCAAACTTGCTCAAACAAAAATACGATGTTATGGTAAAGTTTCTGAAGCGTGATATTTTTTGAAACAAAAACTCAGTTCGTCAAAATTAATTTTCATCATTTAAATATAGAGCCAAATAGACAGTAGTTGAATGTGTATTTTTACCAATATCCCAAGTGAAAATTAATAGACCTCGACTTCTAGTCAGTGCTTAAAACTTGACCTTTTTCGCTATCAATATCAACTATCACTTCAAAAGCTCTGATATTCCTCGCCAAAAACTCAATCAGATCAATTATCTTGCGCTTCTAGTGTGAGGATTAATTAATTTAGTCTCACAGCAGTTAGCACTTCATGAAACTGCTTGCACAGGATTCAATCAACACGCTGTTGACTGCAGTAGATTGCATCGTTTGCTCTCCCGCGAGTTTCTGGGAATCGAAATTCGTGAAACTTCAATTCCTGCTCCCAGGAAAGTCTTATGCAAATTCATTCGACTGAAGAGGTGAAATTACCAACCTCGGTCTGAAAAGTTTCTTTTAAATTGAAATTTCTTCGTTTGTTATGTGGCATTGGTTAAATTTTCTTTGGCATGCCGTCGGTATTGGCATTTAATAGTACAGTTGGCTCTCAGTTTAACAACGTTCTATTTAATGACTTTAGTCTGTTTAAAGACGATTTTTCCCCCACGGTTTTTGACCAGCCATTGTTTTAGAAAATTCTGTTTAGGACGATTTTTCGCGGTCCTTTCAAGGTCATTAATAGAGAATCTACTGCATATGTCTTATTCATCCATCTGGCAAGATCAAAACATGACCATCGTATCAAATGCACCGGATTAAAATACAAGTTTTCATTACTATTAATAACATTTCAGTACTTAGTTTACATTTCAATTGTTGATACAAATGCCTCAGGTACTTTTTACAACAATTATAAAAATAGTTAGAAGAAAAAGAATAAGACTAAAGAGAAAAAGGTTCCTCTGCTTTTGTAGTCCCTTGCAAAAAATGATGGAAAGTAGGCTGATGAAGAAAATTTATCTTATTTAACTGTACGCTTAACATATCAAATGAGTTGTTATCAACCTCAAATCATTTGTATGTTCACCTTCAATATTTCAATTGAAGGGGCAAGTGGATAAAGGTGATATGTTACAATTTTTGAAACTTACTTTTTGCCATGAATGAACGTGATAAGTCCATCAGTATCATGTCCCCTTAGTCACAGAAATGCTTGGTAACTAAGAGTATGACCCCGTTTTACCCGCTGAGAAAAATCTATTTAAAAAATAACGCAACAATTGTTTTGGGAAGCTTTTTCTAGAAATAAAAAAAAAAATGTCATATTTCTCCTTTATCCATTTGCCCCTTCAATTGTTCTCGAGTTTCAGAATTCGAGAAAGAACTGTATTAGACACACATATTAAATTCTTTCCCTGATTGTATTTACGTTGTTGAAATAATTATTTGATTTTCCTACTAAATTCTTCTCACCATTTTCCAAAAGTATTATCGTACTATCACCTCACAAATTGCTCATATTTATCCCCAAAAGCATTTTACAATCAAGGGATTACGCTGATGCGGGTTGAAGTATTGCGAATTTTTTTTTTTTTTCTTTTCCCTGGCAATCTCTTATATCCACCTTTGCTACAGCAATGGCTCAATTAGCTTACTTAGAGCTCTGCATTTTCGCAATACTTGCGGTCAATGCATTTCTGGTGATTTATTGATCCCAGTTCATGCCGTAAAAAGAGAACTTATTTTGCAATCAATCACTTGTTTCTTTTCAACAAGTTCGTTGCCGTTATAATCCTTGGGTTACGCATTCATACGTGCTTGGAATTTTCGGAAGTTGCATCGGCTGTAGATTTATTTGTTAACTTTTTTTTTTTCTTCAATGCAGCACCTTTTACCAGATTGTTCATTGATGAGATAGGAAATTACTGAACTAGTTATTCAAGCTTAACCGCAACAAACGCTTCTGGAAAATCAAAGTGAATGGAGCAAAATAATTTTGAACAAAATTGTAGGCACGTATTTGTTTAAATATAAATGATTTATAAATGAATAATTCATGTTTTGACGATACATTTCAATCGTAAAAGGACTTAAATTAATTCGGTAAAAATGATTTCCTGTTTTCGTGAAATTTTGTGCATTCCAAAGAATTTCCGAATTTCGCGATTGAAATGCTAATTAAACATGAAAGGAAATGTTAGGAATCCTAATTTATATGAATCACATTTTGTAGTGTACTCGATGCTTTTAAATAAACACGTGTCGTCAAATAAATTGGCTGATTTATGTTTGAACACATTTATGCGCATTGTTTTGCTTCATTCAAATCATTTTTCATAAAATACTCAATGAGTTATACACGTGTGATATTCGACGCAGTACGTAAGTTTTCGGGTGCCAGTTGTGAAAAACAGAACTATATATCAAATGTCATGGGGCCGCAACCAGACCTTAGTTTCTGGGAGAGTTTTACCAAACCTGTTTCTGGTGCAATCTATTAAGTCAATAAAATTTGATTTCATGTTCTGTATTCTGTTGATTTTTGTTACAATAGCTATTAACCTCTTCCCGGCTTTTCCCGAGCTGGACTCGGGCAAGCGAAATGTTCCATTCTGGCTCATCCCGAGTGTAGCTCGGGCACTGTGAAAATTAACACTGCACAACCAGTCTTTCCCGAATTATTTCACATGTCCCTTTTATGGTTTCGGATGCTTTTATTTACTATTGTTGCTACTAAATGGCAGCACTATAAGGTGTTTTGAGCTGTAGATTTAAGATAAGAGTAGGCGCCAACTCCAAAGTATAATGATTATTTAAATAGATATTTTTACATTTATTTTTAGGAAATGTTGAATGCGAATGATGCTATTATGTTTAAAAAGATATGTATGTATGAAAATAAGCATAAAAAATTGACATTTTTTGATCCGTAATCCCGAAATAAAATGAGCCTGGAAGGGGATAAAAGGGTATTAACATAAAAATTGTCAAAAAAAAAAAAAAAAAAACTCATCTTTTTAATGAAGAAGGGGGGGGGGGGGAATGGATAGATGAGTTTACTCATTCACGCGCATACAGTACTTTTGAAATTTATATCTTACAACACTTATAAGATGTGTTAAATAAAGAATTTGGTACTTACAAATTTAAAGAATTTTGGTGTTTTTTTAGTGGTATTAAAATTCGAAATGAAAGTTGCATTGTTTAGAAATTATGTTTGCAATAACTACAATAAAAATAAGTACTTCAGAAAAAACAATTTGTACAATTATTCAATAATGATAATTTCATTTTTCAAATGCAGTTTCAAAGCAAAAAAGAAAATTAAAATGAAATAGTTTTGAAAATTTTCGAAGGGAGGTTGAACCCTAAAACCCACCCCTAAACACTGCCCTGAAATGTCATGTGCATTTTTCAATGGCCCTCGGGCTCCTGTGGTCGTGGAGGCAGCATAGTAAATTTACCAGTGAAAATACTACTGCTAAAGGAAATTTCAATTTTAATACGAATCCGTTGATGCCCGCCATTTAAATGAATCTCAAGTCATGTCGTAATTTGCGGGGGTGGGACAAATTGCATCCGAAAAGGCACATGAAAAAATATTTTACTTAGTTCTATTCATCGCTAAGGGCTCCAAAAAATACTTTGCGTCTTACCCCCAAACCTGCAATAAATTTCATAAATTTTAAGAAACACATCGGTGTTATTCACCGTGGTGAATATCAAAATAAATACTTGACCCAGAAAGTTGTTTTCAAAAATTTTAATTAATCAAGGTACATAATTTTAAAGTTATCCTAAGGTTTTCATGTCGATTTCTTGGCCTAGGAATGTGTTCAATAATTCTGTACCTCACAACCAGAACGACGTAAGTCCAAAAATGGCGATTTTCACTTTTTTTGTTGCATTGTAATGTATGTAGAATCCTATTCCGCATCGACCCACGAGAATGTTATTCTAGAAAATAAATTCCTTCACAATTATTTAGCAGCATTAAAAAAGGAAAGCGCAAGTCCCATTCTTTGCATGCATCGGACATTTTCGCCCTCTCCTAAACGAAAAAGGACTTACGTTCTGACTTCTGAGGTTACAGGATTATGGGTTATAAGTCGGAATTTTGAACCAGCCTAGTATTTTAGAATTTCATTTTTTTTTTCCTCTCAATAATTCGTACCGTTATTACAAGGGTGCTCGTTGTACCTTTGAGTGCAACTGGCATTTTTAGGTTGTAACTAGGAAGTGTTTTTTTTTTTTTTTTGCCTTTTCAGAGTTTTTTGAGGAGTGCTCCCTAGTATTTGAAAGTGCACATCGCCGTTTGGAGGGAGGGTCACTCCTCTGTTGCTATGCATCAACATTCTTACGAAGATGCAATCATTTAATATTCAGGAACGAATTAAATAACAATAACTTTACAGGGTTATTGTTGTTCAGTTTGATAACTTCCGTATTTTGCTATGTTTTTAATTTTAGCTAATTTGAAATAATTCTTGAACTCTCCGCTATAGATTGGTAAACTGATGAACCCTTGGTGTGAGGTTGGTTTATATATCCGAGGAGTTAATTCTGATTGCTATACTGCCCTGCTAAGCGCAAACGTCGTATCTGCACTTTTAAACAAAATTGAGTTATTGCCACCATGTGGCTCTTTGTCATTTATTTTACCTAAATACAATGTTTTATGGTCATTTGAGAACGAGAAATATTTTTTAACAAATTCTGAAAAAATATTATCTGAATCAAATACATGGAGGCGCAAAACTTTGAAGAGGAATGAATATCTCAGTTTGTGCGCGACTGCAGACACCACTTTAGTGCTTAGCACAGCGCTATAGATTGGTAAACTGATTAATAAACAAATATTCATTTTAATAGAAAATTGCCCTGTGGCATTCTAACTAGAGAAATGTGGCAAATTAATTAACGTGGCAAGTCTTTATTTCAATTGTTAGAGAAAGGTCATCAATCAAACATCTAATTGCCAAAAAAAGAAAACCTCTTATAAAATTTCTCCAGCCTTCTCTCGAAGCAACTCGATAAGGGAAGTCACAAACTCCGCAGCACTTCATTTCCATGAAATCCCGCTCTTCTCCGAAAATTCCCCTTCGACTGATCTCGTTATCGCCTGCGCCGCCCCCCGTTCCGCGAATGACGACTCTAACAGCCTTATTCACAATCACGGCTTGGCTGCAGAATAATCCCGAAATCGATCTATCCTGCGATCCAGATCCATCCTCCGTCCTTATTCACCAACCTTGGATAAATGAATCGCGGGATTACTCAGACACAGATGTAAGAACTTCTGTAATTGGTCGCTTTTGATCAGGTGACGTTGACGGCATTCCCATGATTCCTAGTCGCTCATCATGGAAAAATCATGGCCGCCAATGTCGTAGCCTACGTGGATGGGCGCTCCGCTTTACACCAGCCTGTAATTTTCGACCAATTTCTGAAGCTAAAAGGGGATGAAAAAATTAGTACCGTAAACGCGCCATCTGTCGGCTCAAAGCGCATTTACAATGAAATTTCTACGGGATTTTGAGTGTTGGACTTGGTAGATTTTTCAAAAATTATGGGCATTTTTTTTTCAAAATTTCAACTTACTAAAATTGTAACAACTCAGATTGATCTCCAAAAGCTACTGAAAAAAAATTTTTTTGCTTGGAAATTAAATTAACGCTAGATGAACACGACTCTGTCAGTAATTGCGCTTCAAATTAAAAAATGAACAAGTTACTTTTGAAAAAGCAAAAAAATATATCTTTTTTTTATTACAACATTTTTTCTGGGATTTTCAATCCTATGTGAAGTCATCAGCTGCCACTTAGCTGTTTCTGCGTTTTGCTAAATGCATTTTAAAACTTTAGGACGCAA
This sequence comes from Uloborus plumipes, assembly GCA_038373865.1. Classification (NCBI taxonomy): domain Eukaryota; kingdom Metazoa; phylum Arthropoda; class Arachnida; order Araneae; family Uloboridae; genus Uloborus; species Uloborus plumipes. Next base: position 106,409 of record JAXGGA010000363.1, on the reverse strand, counting down.
TAAAAATACTTTAAAAACTAATAATGCATCACGAAAAAATATTATTTTCCCATACATATACATGAGTGCAGCAGCAAACAAGTCTTATGCACTTTCACCCCATGATTTCTTTTTAAAAGTAAGTTATTTTTAAAAAGTTATATTAATTAAAAACCGTTTTTAATATTTTTAACTTTATTTTTTAAAAAGAATTATGAATTTAAATTTAAAAAATTGAAAAAACATTTTATTCAGAGAAATAAACTTGTTAAATAAAAAAATAAACGAAATTGAAAGAATAATGAAAATGAAAAAATAAATAAATAAATAAATAAAGATTTAAAAAATCATAATTTTTAACTCTGAAATTTGGGGGGGGGGGGGCATTAAGGATGGATCCTTTACTTTTGAAAGTGAGAGAGCAGTCATCCTCTTTATCCCCTGTACGAGCCGCCTATGCTTCGAAGGCCCCCCCCCCCAAAAAAAAAGCCCGAGACCCCACCAGAAAGTGAAAGAGAAAATCTTTAAAGCTTTTCCCCGTAACAGTTTAGGGGACGGCATTATTTCCCCTTGGCCCATCCGCCATCCCTCAAGCTCCTCCGTAAACGAGACTCCCTCAAAATGATATAAAAAATGAACAAACAATTAAAACTAATATTAGCTTGCCTAAAAAACAGCAATAACGCAATCGGCGCCAGGAACACTCCACATCCCCCCCCCCCCGTTAGTACACCCCGTTAGTCCCACATTGAAATGAGTTCTTTCAAGGCCAAACATTTTTGTATCGGGGCACACTATACAAGTAGGTGAATGAGGAGCAAAGTGAAATAGAGGGGCAAAGTGAAATGGTGAAATATTTTCAGTTTGCAGCGCCACGTTTCAAGCAATATTTTAACTAAGTTCCTGAACATTTTGTTGATTCCTGTCAAGAACTAAATACTTCTGGAGATAGACGAAAAAACTATACAAGTGGTTTTTAGAATTTGATTCACTTATTGTAATATTCGGAGGTTTCGAAAAATATTTATTGTCACTAAAATAACGATAAATACAAGATTTATCGTTTTAAGTGCTAATTAGGATCTACTAATATCTAGTGTAGTACTTATTTAGTTCATGTTAAGCATTTTTTGAATTTAAATGCTCAATGCAATTCGTCAAATGCTCGCTGGGCAAGGTGGATGGGGCGAAGTGAAATAGCCCATTCAGTTTACTTATTCATTTATGTTTTTTCTTTTCACACTCATTGTTTTACACTAATCTATTATTTGCTTGATAAATATTTCATTTACATAAGATGTGTGAAAGTAAACATTATAAAATAACAAGAAACATATCGCTGTGGAAAATGACAAAATTTTAATCTCATGAATAAATTAAGAAAAAAAGTGTGGCATCTAATATCTTAAACATAGCTTATATTTAAAAAGAGTGCAAGTTGCTCGGGATAAAAATCTTATGTGCTTCGCCCGTTGGGCCCGTTATCAATATTGTTGGTATTAGATAACGATAAAAATACTATCGAATGAATCGGAATGAATTTCATATCAGTTTCACAGAAGCCTTATCATTCAAAATTCTCATTAAGATTATTATTAAAACAAGCTGCGTGGCCTGGCGTTGCACGGGCTACCTTAAAAATGAAAGCGATGTCAAGTGACACATCCGCTTTCGGCAGAGCAACAAACTCGCCGCCACGGTGGCTCGCTATGGCCAGCGCCCTCTACACACAGTGACAGTTGCCAAAACAATACTTTTAATAAACGCCATGTCTCGGGAAGAGCGAATTTGAAGATTTTTTTTAAATTTCTTCCGAATTCCTTTATCAAACCTTATGTTAATTAAAACTAATGAGGCCTGAAAAATTACAATCGATCGGTACCTGGTTCGACGTTCAGCTCATTGGCATTCAGGAGAAACAAACAGGACATAGATACATAGAAAGAAACTCAGTTTTCAAAAAAGTAGAGTACTGTTCATAGCAACCGTATACAACTATTCTCAGGAAATACTGGTTCGAACTAAAAATTCTTTTTGTGTTGAACAGCCCATTTAATCAAGAAGGCTTTAGACTATATAACATTGCACTGTATGTAAGAAGTTATTATTTTAGTTTAGAAATAATAATGGTCGAAAAGCACGAGCGGATTAGTTCGCATTCTCCTCGAGAGATGGCGTTCATTGGAGGCATTGTTTTGGCAACTGTGTGTGTCGCTGGCCGCAGCTAGCCGCCGTGGCTGTGAGTTTTAACGGACTCCGTAAAAAATTAGTTATTATTGCAAAAGTTATATATGCGCAAAAAACATTGCTGAAATTTTATTGAAAGTCACAAAAATGGAATACAAAATTTACATAAAAGATGTCCATGATATTATCAGTATTATTTTGTTAATTTACCTTTCAAAAAACCTGAGTAAGGAATTTTTTTCAAGCTCAGACTAGAAAAAATAATGGATACCGGTCAATTTTTGTGCTGACCGGCAGCGGTTTACTGGACCACTAGTTGTGAATTGCTGATTTAGAAAAACTGATTGCTGATTGATGACGTGTATATTCGTGAAATCTCATTTCACTTTTCACTAAAAAAAATTTTACTTTTTTAAAGGCACTTTTAGATAATTTCAATTCTATTTTTTCTCTAAAACAGAAAAAGCAAGAAAATTTTTAAATTATGGATACAAAACAAATTTTTTCAAATGGGAAAGGGGGCGAAATACTCAATTCATATTACATCGAAAAGCGACAAAATACCATACAAACTGAAAAAAAAAAACTTATTTCCTAGAATCGAGGGAGGAATCGTTCATTTCTGACCCCCCTAAACGACGGATTATTACATTATTAACTGAAGTTATTCATTGATAAATCGATTAACTGTAGTAAATTTTTCATTTTTGTGTAAGACAGATTTTAAAAATGTTTTTAAAGTGCAAATTTGCCAAAAAGTATGTATCCCTTACACCTTTTTTGGAGCTACAAGAAACACCTTTATCAATACAGAAAGATGTGTTGTGTAGAAAAATTGTACAATTTCAGAAATTTTTTCACAGAAACATATATTTTTGTCTGAAAAACATAACTTAGTGTTTTTAGTATGGCTCTGACAACAATATGTATGACCTTGAGAGAGTTACTTTCAATTCGGAAAAAGAGAAATTTTACTACCAAAAGGCCCAGGGGTCGCACCCAAAAGTGATGGCGTCAACAATTTTTGTGACTTTCAATAAAATTTCAGCAATGTTTTTTGCGTTTTTATAACTTTTGCAATAATTACTAATTTATTACGGAGTCCGTTAAAACTCACCGCCACGGCGACTCGCTGCGGCCAGCGACCTCTACACACAGTTGCCAAAACAATACTTCCAATGAATGCCATCTCTCGAGGAGAGTGGAAACTAATCCGCTCGTGCTTTTCAACCAGAATTATTTCTAAACTAAAATAATAACTCCTTACACATAGTACAATGTTAGTTAGCCTAAAGCCTTCCTGATAAAATGGGCTGTTCAACACAAAAAGAATTTTTAATTCGAACCAGTATTTCCTGAGAATAGTTGTATACGGTTGCTATGAACAGTACTCTACTTTTTTGAAAACTGAGTATCTTTCTATGTATCTATGTCCTGTTTCTTTCTCCTGAATGCCAATGAGCTGAACGTCGAACCAGGTACCAATCGATCGTATTTTTTCAGGCCTCATTAGTTTTAATTAACATAAGGTTTGATAAAAGAATTCGGAAGAAATTTTAAAAAATCTTCAAATTCGCTCTTCTCGAGACATGGCGTTTGTTAAAAATATTGTTTTGGCAACTGTCACTGTGTGTAGAGGGCGCTGGCCATAGCGAGCCGCCGTGGCGGCGAGTTTGTTGCTCTGCCGAAAGCGGATGTGTCACTTGACATCGCTTTCATTTCTAAGGTAGACCGTGCAACGCCAGGCCACGCAGCTTGTTTTAATAATAATCTTAATGAGAATTTTGAATGATAAGGCTTCTGTGAAACTGATATGAAATTCATTCCGATTCATTCGATAGTATTTTTATCGTTATCTAATACCAACAATATTGATAACGGGGCCAACGGGCGAAGCACATAAGATTTTTATCCCGAGCAACTTGCACTCTTTTTAAATATAAGCTATGTTTAAGATATTAGGTGCCACACTTTTTTTTCTTAATTTATTCATGAGATTAAAATTTTGTCATTTTCCACAGCGATATGTTTCTTGCTATTTTATAATGTTTACTTTCACACATCTTATGTAAATGAAATATTTATCAAGCAAATAATAGATTAGTGTAAAACAATGAGTGTGAAAAAAAAAAAAAAACATAAATGAATAAGTAAACTGAATGGGCTATTTCACTTCGCCCCATCCACCTTGCCCAGCGAGCATTTGACGAATTGCATTGAGCATTTAAATTCAAAAAATGCTTAGCATGAACTAAATAAGTACTACACTAGATATTAGTAGATCCTAATTAGCACTTAAAACGATAAATACAAGAATTTTAATGACAATAAATATTTTTCGAAACCTCCGAATATTACAATAAGTGAATCAAATTCTAAAAACCACTTGTATAGTTTTTTCGTCTATCTCCAGAAGTATTTAGTTCTTGACAGGAATCAACAAAATGTTCAGGAACTTAGTTAAAATATTGCTTGAAACGTGGCGCTGCAAACTGAAAATATTTCACCATTTCACTTTGCCCCTCTATTTCACTTTGCTCCTCATTCACCTACTTGTATAGTGTGCCCCGATACAAAAATGTTTGGCCTTGAAAGAACTCATTTCAATGGGACTAACGGGGTGTACTAACGGGGGGGGGGGATGTGGAGTGTTCCTGGCGCCGATTGCGTTATTGCTGTTTTTTAGGCAAGCTAATATTAGTTTTAATTGTTTGTTCATTTTTTATATCATTTTGAGTTAGTCTCGTTTAGGAAGGTAATTGAGGGATGGCGGATGGGCCAAGTTGAAATAATGCCGTCCCCTAAACTGTTACGAGGAAAAGCTTTAAAGGTTAAAGATTCTCTCTTTCACTTTCTGGTGGGGTCTCGGGGTTTTTTTTTGGTGGGGGGGGGGGGACATTCGAAGCATAGGCGGCTCGTACAGGGGCTAAAGAGGATGACTGCTCTTTCACTTTCAAAAGTAAAGGATCCATCCTTAGTGCCCCCCCCCCCATATTTCAGAGTTAAAAATTAATGATTTTTTAAATCTTTATTTATTTATTTTTTCATTTTCATTATTCTTTAATTTTCGTTTTTTTTTTATTTAACAAGTTTATTTCTCTGAATAAAATGTTTTTTCCATTTTTTAAATTTAAATTCATAATTCTTTTTAAAAATAAAGTTAAAAATATTAAAAAAAGCATTAAATTAATATATTTTTTTAAAAATAACTTACTTTAAAAAAAAAATCATGGGGTGAAAGTGCAAAAGACTTGTTTGCTGCTGCACTCATGTATATGTATAGGAAAATAATATTTTTTTGTGATGCATTATTAGTTTTTGAAGTATTTTTATTGCGTCCTAAAGTTTTAAAATGCATTTAGCAAAACGCAGAAACAGCTAAGTGGCAGCTGATAACTTCACGTAGGATTGAAAATCCTAGAAAAAATTTTGTAATAAAAAAAAGATATATTTTTTTGCTTTTTCAAAAGTAACTTGTTCATTTTTTAATCTGAAGCGCAATTACTGACAGAGTCGTGTTCATCTAGCGTTAATTTAATTTCCAAGCAAAAAAATTTCTTTTCAGTAGCTTTTGGAGATCAACCTGAGTTGTTACAATGCTAGTGAATTGAAATTTTGAAAAAAAATGCCCATAATTTTTGGAAAATCTACCAAGTCCGACACTCAAAATCCCGTAGGGTTTCATTATAAAAGCGCTTTGTTTGCCCCGGTTAACGCGACATCTGGCGGCGAAATTCCTTGCCCCTGTCCCTCGCTTTTTGAGGGAAAATTACAGGCTGGTGTAAAGCGGAGCGTGATCTTCGTAGGCTACGATCATGGCCGCAATGTTTTCCGGAAGCTGACAGATCTTTGTTATTTTTTATATTTTTTTCTAACCATCAGAGCTTTCCACAACTTATGTATGTTATATATCTTGGTAAACTGCATCTTCAAAAAAAATTTCATTCAAAAATATTAATTTTAAGGTACTTAAATCAATTAAAAACTCACTGTAAGTGAGAAATTTCAACAGCGTCCATCTTGGGCCACCAAGAATCTATTCAGTTCTTAAAAATGTTTCTGAATTTTTCTACCGTTGTTATCACGCTACTTTTTCGTCCTAAGATGCATATTACAGGTTTATTTCGCAAAAAAAGTAAGGAATCAGAGGGATATTTCAAAATAAAAACATCATATCCTCCATGTTTGTCTTTTCCTACATGTAAAACGTGTGGTAGAGAGTATAATCGCGGAATTAAACCGCCAATATTGGCGGCTCAGATTCGAGGCTATTTTTCGCTGCTTGTTGGCTGGAATAATCTTCCGTTTGCGATTGTGAATAACGATTTCGTGCGAATCCTGGGATAATCTTCAACAGTGGCAACATTGAAGGATTATTCGTGTTTGTGAATAACGGTGTAAACCACCCTTTATTTACCCCCCGGATCGTTCCTGGAAAGCAATCAACACACCCCTCGAGCTATCTGAGAATATAATCGTTAACCCTTTTATCTCTCAATTCTTTGTAAAGGACAAATTCTGGGAATGGATGAATGGATTTTGAGTTTCGTGGTTTGTCTGTGGAGTGTTGACTGGAAGTTAGTCGGATTGGTATTTAGAGGAGTAGACTTGTTTGGTGTTTGACATTCAGTAAGTGGATCCTTTGAGTTACTAAATTTAACTTTCGTGGGCTGATTAAATTTTATCATACACCGGCAGATCCATGTTTAAATAATATTTATTTTACTGTAAAAAATGAATGTTGTTTTTATAGTATAATACAGCTACTTTTACAGTAATAAACTATAAATGGGTAATTTTACAGCGATAATTTGTAAAATTGCTAATTTTACGGTACTAAATTGTAAAATAGCAATTTTAGTGACAAACTGTAAAATTGCTAATTTTACAGTTTATTTATTACCGTGCATTTTACAGTTCTAAAATGGAACCTTTGCTGCCAGTATTATACTGTTATTTTTACAGTATAATACAGCTAAATTTTACAGCAATAAACTGTAAAATTGCTAACTTAACAGTAAAAAACTAAAATTGCTAGTTTTAGTTTATTACTGTGCAATTTACAGTTTTAAATTGGAACCTCGGCTCATCCAGTATTATACTGTAAAAACAACTGTTCATTTTAGCAGTGTATGCCCTTTTTCAGTTATTATCTTATAACACTCCTTGAAATAGTTACAGCTAACTCTCCTTAATCCAGAACCTGTTAAGCCGGAGTTCGCTTACTCCGGAATACCACTTAGATGTTATGTAAAAATAAGTGACGAATTAGCGCAATCATGTGCTTTTACAGGCAGAGTTTTGTTCTGTACTTTTTTATGCAGTTTATATTTTATTCTCTTGAATTCAAAATACAATTTTTAATCTGTACAATAGTTCGTTTACATACTTTGGCTCTATTTGTGTATTATTTTGTTTAATCCGTACTACCCAGGGTTCGAAAATATCCCACATTTTGATATATATCTGATATTTTGATAAAAATTCTATAAATTCAATCAACGCAAACTCAAGTCTTTAAATAATAAATGCGTTCTCAAATTACTGTTGTTTGTTTTCTTACATCATTATTACAATCTATAGACCTCGAATTAATGTTTAACATTTAACTAGACAGCTTTAATCTGTATTAAAATTGGTACATTACTAATAATTTCACGTATAAAATAAATGAGTTGTTTTTTTTTTTAATTTCTACACCGTATTATATTAATGATCCATTAATCTGATATCATATAAATATTGTATCACTTTGTGGTTGTTTGAATATAAATGAAAGCTATTAATATGATTAAAATAATTTTTATGTTGAAAATATCGTAGTTTGAAAAGTAAGTATCCAGAGCATCAAGATATCATGATATTTTCAAAATATATGTCTTCATGGCTCTGATAATTCCTTGCTCACGTAGGGAGAAAAATACGTTTTTCTGACTGAATTTCAGAAAATATTTTGAAAACCGGAAACAAGATGTTTTTTGGGGGGAATTTCGTCCCTGATTTGTAGAAAATATTCTTAAATTGGTAACATTGTTCATGTTTTTATTACAAAAAAAAAAAAAAAAAAAAAAGGATTGTCTTTCAATTTACTGACACACAACCGGACGGGACTTGGCGATTTTAGTGATATTAAACGACTGACATCATTAACCTTGGTTCCAAATGCGGCGTCCACTGTACATTTAACTATTTATAACATATTACGTTGCAATGATGAAATGTTTCCGTTATCAGCAATATTCATTTATTTCAAGAGTATTCTGTGTATCATTTTGAGACTTAATTGCTTAATTTTAATACTTCGTTAATTTTATACCGACTGCGGTGTGAAAATAATTATCTGCTTTTATTAACGGATTCATTTATTTCACCATGAAACCGAACATAAAAATGTCAAGGTCACCTTCATGTGTTTTCTTTTTATACACTATGGTAAGTCATAAAAATATCCATCACGTAGCAATATCTTTTTTCAATTCTGGAAAAAACGACGCGGTGTTCGATTCATTCGATTAGGTTCGCTCTATGAATTCGAACGGAGCACACATTTCCCCTTATTTCTTCATTATTTATTGAGCTAGTAGCGCCAGCAATGGGCCGTGATGTTTATTTTGGGATTTCGCGTTATTCCGTTATATGTATGTTCGAAATTACGGGAATCCCGTTTCCTGCTTTGAGCTTTTTTATTTATGGTGTGCTTTTTTTTTAATGCTGATATAAGTGACTGAAGCTGTTATTGTTCTTTTCCCCCTCCCCAAAGCGTGCTAAACTTGAATCATGCTTATTGTTTTTACCTTCCTTTTCTGAGAATCGAATGAACTATTTTCTGTGTTTGGAATTTTTTCCCAGTAGTATTGTATCACTATTCGATTTTAATGATACGATGCGATTGATTTGGTGATAAAAACCCCTTACTTCTCTCTTTATGTGTGTTATAATCAGTGGTTTCCAACCTGAGGGTAAATACTCCCAAAGGGGTAAATTTGGATTGTCTGAGGGGTAAAAATAAGCAGAAGATGGGTCACTGTTCTGTCACAGAGCGAAATTATTAAAGAATCACGTTTTCATGTCAAAGTGCAATAGCTAATTTGTATTTAGACTATATCTTTTTATTTATAAGTTTGATTATTTTTCATATTTTCCCGTGACTTTTCTGAATGGTTTATTTACTTACAGACAAAAATTACATTTTATTATTCCTCCTTTCAGTTTAGTGTTAATGTGAGCAAACTGAAGTAAAGATGTCACTACACCATTCATTAACTTGCCAGGTCTTTATATGTCTATTAAACGTTCTCAAAATATTTTAAAAAAAAAAAAGTAGAGTCAAATAAATTGTGTGTCTGTGGCTGTTCCGCGTCCAGGTGACCCCACAGCACCTACTTGTCTTGAAATGTAGTAAAAAATAACTTAATGGCGAGGGGGGGGGGTGTCCTCGGAAATGTTTTTTTTTTTTTTGGTAATATTTTTAAAAAATATATAAAACGTATTGTAAATGGCTAAACAAAGAAGTGAAAAAGTTCCGACATTCCTTACTATTCTGTCATTCCAAAAAGCTGTTTTGTTTTTTTTTTTTTTTTTTTTCTTTTCTTTTTTTTTTCCTGTACAAAATGAAGTATTGTTTGAAATAATTTTTTCAATGGGGTTTCAATGACAATTTTTTTAATTATTTGAGCCATTGCTTTGATTTGCAAAGTTAGCCCTAAATAATTATCGCCACATAAGAAAATATAAATTATGCTAATTTTTTTCATGACCCCATTTGGGGCGCGACCCACTGGTTTCACCACCTTGCATTTGGCAACATTTTGCTTAAAACTTTTTTTTTTTTAAGAAACGTGACTTTTTTTTTTTAAGAAAAGAATCTTGTAACATTTTTTAAAGTCCAACTTCAGGTTGAAATAATTTTAATCGAAGGGAGATTTAGAAATAAATGAAGAATAATTAATGAGAAACAAATAGGATGAAAAATTAAAAAAAAAAATGAAACTTCATAATCGGCTTGGTTAACAGAAACCTCGGTTTATTGAAGCACTTTTATACGATTTAAAAGTTAAGTGTCAAAAGAACGAAATCCAGGGTTGCCACGCCACAGGGAAACCTGAAAATACAGGGAATTGAAAAATCAACAGAAAAACAGGGAAAATCCAGGGAATTTTGAAAATTTCTTCAAAAACCTGGAAAGTGCAGGGAATTTTACTTTTTTTCAAAAGTTCAAGTTACCAAGATGAATTCTAAAATATGTAACTACCAATGAACAAATTCATGAGCAAGTGAATAAAATAATAATGATGAATAAAATAAAATAAATAGTAATTTTACTTCATAGCTTCTTTTTTTGCTAAGTTTATTTATTTGTAAGTAAGTATTTAATTGTGTATTACAGAAGCAAAAAATATTTATTACTTAGTTTGAAATGCATTTTAAAGCTTATGCTAATTTAATTAGAGTATGAGATTAGTCATCAATCCGTTCTATGATTTCAGTTTTAATGAATTCTGCTTTGCCTCCCTGTTTTTATTTAATTAGTTTTTTTTCTGTGCCAGGATATTAATGTTCATATAGAATATCAGTGTTCGCTCGTTCGTAATACTGCATATTCATGCAGGGAAAACACAGGAAATTTTTCCCCCGGAATTGAGTGGCAACCCTGAAATCATAATGTACAGAAACGAAATTACAAAATAAGTTTACATGTACCCTATTTTATGAGAACTGATAACGGAGGTAAACAAAACAACGTGACATTTGGCGATTCCGCTGTCTACACTTGGCTCTGGGACGATTGAAAACAACGCCAATCAACCAAGCAAAATGCTCATGTTTTCTTTTTATCTCTCCCTGTATAAAGAGACATCGTTTTGAAAATCAGACAAAAAAGGAAATTTTGGTAGTGACATTTTTTGATTTCCCTCTTTTTATATGTCTTTTATTTAACCATTGAGACACTATTTGCATGCGACATTTTTTGGAAATTAAAAAATGTTGTTGCAGACAGACCTGTCATTAGAGGGGGGCAATTGCTCCCCTTCAGTTTTTGAAAATTAATGTTTTTATGTGTTAATGGGCGCTCTGTGGCAGAAAGCTGCCGACACGGCGACATTGTCGCATAATCAGGGAGACAGTGTGCAGAAAGATTTTTGTGATTGTGAGTGGAAAAAAAAGGCTAAGAAAAAAATTATAAAAAACAACCAGAAAAAAACCTATGAATCTATAGCATTAATGTTAATAAACAGCTTGTGTTATTGCAAGAGGGTTGCATATATATTTATGATTGAAGAATATTCTAGTGTTGCAGAAAGAAATTGGTTCTAGAAAATTTGTCGCAGAAAGCTTAAAAAAAATCTGCCACGGGGAATGCGTGCGGTTTTTGTTATTTCCTGACAAAATTTGCATTGAGTGTACCTTTTTTGCCCCCCCCCCCCCCCAGAGAAATCTGCGAAGAAGGCTGGCTGCAGATGCAAAATGCATCGAATAAGCGTTGGTTTTCTCTGAGAAAGATGAAAGATTTACGAAATACTTTCCATTTCAACACCTTGATGCGTGAAAACGCATGAAATGTTAAAATATCCCACATCATGTCGCTATCTTGCAATTCAGACCACTATTCAAAAAAAGAGGTATTCATTGTTCTGTGAATAAATTAAAAACCTTGTCATTGTTTCGCTCAATACTGGTTCCGAGAAAGACCCATGAGCTACGTTGGGGCCAACAAACTAGAAATATGGGAATCAGTGGAAGAAAAAAACTCCTCCACAAAGCCACCACGTTATATCCAACTTTTTATTCATGGTATTCGTGCTACTGACACACATAAAACGTTCGTCAGAATGTCGGTTTTGTCGAAATATTCATTTCGGATATCTGATTGCCTTGAGATGTTCTTCGCTGGATGCCGGCAGAAATGTGTGAATCCTGCAGGATAGTACATCTGCCCTTTCAAGGCTTTCCAGGGAACGTGTCAAGGTAGGACGGAGAGTTGACATTGCTTGGTGGTCAATCAGTGTCGGCTATTGCCTTCTTGGGACTCATTACTTTGTGGGATGCAATGATGTTCCTTTTTAATACGCTTTTATTAGTTTCTAATGCGGGTTTGTTTGTTTGTATGTGTGTATGCATGTATGTAACTTTGAATAAAAGAATAAATGTACGTTCTTTGCAAATATAGAAGTTATATATTTAATACTATTATTAATAGTAAAGGCTAAACTATATTACATGTTGATGTATTTTTTATAAGTGCATGTAAACTTATAATACATCGTGGTTTCAAGCTTTATAGTTTGATTGACTTTAAAAGCGTATTTTTTAGCTTTTTTAAACTATAATTTAATTGTTTAAAAATGTAATTTAATGTAGTATTGGCCGGTTCATTCTGTGTACAGAGGTGGGAATAATCGGGATAAAAATGGAAATTTTCGTTATCCCCCCCCCCCCCGAAGAAGTTTATTTTAATCTGGAAAAATTGAAAAAGTAGAAATTTCTGATGGTATAAAAGATTTTACTCAGAAGTTAATCAATTTACTTTTCATATATATATTTTTTAATTATGAATTGATATAGGGTAAGTGCTCCAGTAGTCGGCCAGTCTCCAGTAGTCGGCCACAATGACATAAAACTCCTCATAAATAGTACATTTTTAATTCAAAATCAGATATGGCGCATTCACACATTCATGTACTTATCCTCAATCATCAACCAGTGGCAGTTAAGTTTTGGGTACTTTTTTTGAATTAGTAATGAGTCATTTCATTTTGAATGGTGTGCTCGTTATCCAAGATTGCGATTCTGCTTATTTTTCAGCTAAGAGGACACGTCTTCTTAAAATGGCCAATTACACTTATTAATTTAATTCTACTGTAAATTTGAGTGATTTTTATCTTAATGGAATGTCTAACATAATGTTTCAATGAAAGAGCGAACTCCTGGATAGGCTCGATTATTTTTTAAAGGGGTGGCCGACTACTGGGTACAGAATTCTTCTGCATTTCCAATAGTCGGCCATGGTAGGCCGACCACTGGTTCTAAGCAGTTTGGATGATTTATCCAGTAGTCGGCCACATACTTAATGTAGCTTTTCATTCTTAATAGGGGTTCATCAAATTAAAACTAAATTAACTTATTGAAATACAGCGCAGCGACAATTTAACTGTTTTGAGTAAAAATTCCTTTTCCAAAGTTTATTTTTCTTGAAAAATAGTAATTAAATTAAATGTCTTAACTTCTTTTGACATTTTATTGAGCATTGTCCATTTCGACATTTTATTGAGCCTAGTGTTGTAAATTTAATTGAAAATTCTAAAAAAGAGATTTTTAAATAGGCATACGTTGAGTTAAGATTATAAGTTTTAATACTCATCTAGTTATTATCAAATGGTGTTCTAATACTTTTTCTTATCAAATTTTATGTTAAACTAAAGAAATTGGCGAAACGAGTGATTTGACTTCTATTGATACTTATTTGGCAGTTAATAAACATTCCCCAATTATAGGAGATAAGATGCATTACTTCAATAGTCACATAGGCTCAAGTTATTTAGTGAGTGCCAAGCATGCAATTATTCTTTCTTTTGCTATTATGCTTAACTTTTTGCTTTACCAATGGTTCAAGACCCCTGTGCTCTATTTAGGATAATTGTTTCAAATGTTGGTACATTTTCACTAATGATTCTCCCCGAATGTTTGACTTCTTGAGTTTTCTTCGCTAGAGGATTAGAATTGTGCTGAGTTAATTTCAAAACCACATGGTTACATTGTTGCGAACTCAATTTTGGTTTGTTTTCAAGGTTATTCCTTGTTTACTAATATTCTTTTCGAAAGCTGTAAGATTACTTTCATGACATCCCGAGTTCCATTTACTTCCTTATTTCATCTTACTTCAATTAGTTTAAAACAAATAAACTTGCTTCAGTGGAACATTCTGTGCTAGATGAAGCCTTGATGGAGATTCCTTTCAGCGCATTTTTGAATGTATTTTTACTTGCATAGTTTTGGAAGCAATCATTTCTGAAACTACAGTTTTAGTTTTATGTTCCGTATGTTGAAATTCCGTTCTAATGAATGTGAACCAGTTAAGTGCCGACGTGATTATTGGTTATGAATTGTGTCGACTCTATTATTACGTCTTTATGTTTACATAAACAGTAAAGCAGTTTTTCATTTCTTGATTCTTTGGTCATTATCACTAAAAACTGCTGTTCACTACAAAACTATTCCTGTTTTTTTTTTACTTCTAAGCAAGTACATTTTGTACATTTTATATAAACTTCGTTTATTTTGTCCTTTCTTGCATCTTTAGTAAGTGCTGCTGAAATTCTTTTCTTCAGAAGCTTTTTTTTTAAACTTTTTTTTAAGCCCAAACTACGTATACGCAATACGTAATACTTTGTTGCAACAACATTTATTTCATCTTTTATCACTTGTTTCACAATACAAAGTTAAATCGTTTATTTCTGGAGATCGTCCTAAAACGGTGTCCGGGTTTAACAAGAGGAAAGGGTGGTTAATTAAACTGTGACAGATTGCGGCAGGGTGAGGGGAGGTAACAAGAAATATGAGTTTTCATATTTTGGTTCGCACAAAAGCATTTTATGTAACAACACGCACGGCTTTGCCCGTGGTATAAAACTAAAACGTCATTTGGTAATAAATTCATAGCGCAGAAAGAACACTCAATTTTAGTTATAATTCAACTATAACTCCTTAATAACAATTTGGGTGTGTGTTATAGTGTGGTAGGGAAGGGTAGCTTGAATTGTGAAATATTGAGAAAAAGGGATGGAGGGGACCAAGTATGTTGGAAAAAAAGTGTTGCGCCATTTATACTCATACTCTTATGAAGTTTTTTTTTTTGATATTTTAAATTATTTTCTTTTTGATATAGACATAGATATTTAGACGTTATTCAGAAAAAATACTTTTTTTAGCTTGAGTGTTTAAAATAAAACTGTTTTTAGGCAGCTAAAGTATAAAAACATTAATGTCCCGAGAATTCTGCACTAATTGTACTGTCTGAAATTAATAATGGTAGATTGATAGTTAGAGAAATATGTAAAGCACATAGTGTATCAAAAAGTACACTAACATGATTATCTACACAAGTTGAGTACCAGAGGTACCACGAAAAATATGACCAGACTAAGTATAATGCATCGCTGCAGAGGAGGGGGGGACAAAGGGTGCAAACACAGTGCAATTTCATCGGAAAAAAGCAAACACCACGCCCACTTATATATTAATTAACTAATTTCTCAAAACCGAGGGGGGTCAATTACCCCCCCCTCCTGACCCCCCAAATGAAGGGTGCAAACACAAATCAATTTCATCGGAAAAAAACAAACACCACGCCCACTTATATATTAATCAACTGATTTCTCAAAACCGGGGGGGGGGACAATTGACCTCCCCCCCCGCCCTCCTGACCCCCCCCCCCCCAAATGACAGGTCTGATTTGTTGTAAGTTTCCCTTTGTTTTGTTTTTTAAATTCAACCCCCTATATCAGATAAGATCAATGAAAATGAAGTGGCCGACTACTGGATTCAACATGGCCGAGCACTGGATTTCTGTGGCCGACTACTGGAGCATTTACTAGTGTTGACAACAGCTTGGATTTAAACATAATTTTTTTTTAAATTTCTGAAACAAGTAGGTGATTCACTATCAGAAAGGTTCATTCTAAAGTTTTACCTTGTTTTTTTTGCTGTATTGATAGCTGAAAGTTCTAGGTTAGATAAGATCCACAAAAGATCTCTTAAATGGCCGACTACTGGAGCACTTACCCTAAATGTTTTCGTTCGTTCAGTATTCTACAAGAAAACACTTTGCTTATGCAGGCTGTGAGGTAATTAATGTAACTGTGCGTCAACTAATTATTCGCTATTTTTCTCTCTAAAGCCGTAAATAAATACATAGGGCAGAACTATACCACTAATATTCAATATCAATTTTGTGTTAATAAGTGTTCATGTAATGCAGGGGTGCGCACTGGGGACGGAGGGTGGGGAAAATCATGACACTGAACTGATTATATATTAAAAAGGGGTGCATTATCGTTGTTGTATGTGAAAAGAAAGAAAAGCGCTGCTGTTGTAATTGTGTATTTAATGTCATGTCTGTCTAGGGACACTCTAAAATTTCTGGTATAGATATTATTGGGAATTATGGTTGGTTATTAATATCGGCACATAGGAAGTAAAGTATGCCTTTGTAAAAAAATATCTTTCAAAAAACTTACAGAAAAGAAATGTGCGTATTTGAATGGAAAAGTTATAAATTTTGAGAGTCGACGGGCAGAGAGGTTGATACCTTGTATTAATTACATCTTAATATATAAAAATTACGTGTCCCTGTGTTTGTGGCCAATGGACTCCTCAGCTACTGAACCGATTTTAACCAAATTTTGCACGCCGTTTCAGTTTGGTCCAACTTAAATGATAGGATAGTTTTTATCTCAATTTAGAACCGCAATATATTTTTTATTGCAAATTATCTATTTAGCTACCAGCTTGGTATGTAGCTTGGTATGCTCTGTATTCTTGTCTTCTATGTTAAAATCTGCTGCTGGGTTGTCAGTTGCTTCGGAAGCAAAAAGCAATAGTGATAACGATCAATGATGTCGAATCGGTCATATTCGTCCCGAATCTCTTAATTTAAATTGTGCGTGTAAGTATTATTAAATCAATATTCGGAAAAGTATTATTTGCTTACTTCTCCTTTACTTGATTCAATTTATTAAAGCAGTTTAGATACTTAACATATGCTATTTTGTATGTTTTAAAAATATTTTTGACTCATGTTTAGGTACAAATATTTTTTTAGGAAAATATTTTTAGTGAAAAATATCATAAATTTTTCGAGCTTTGAGTTATAAAATATTCATATTGTTTAGTGATTTTTATGTCAGGTGTATTTAGACAAAAAAAGGCTCACTCCATTGAATAATCTTTTACCTATGTAATATTTAAATTTTTAGTGATTTAGTTCAGAACTGTATTTGCTAAGCGTATCCATCTGCAGCAATAAATTTGCAAATTATCGTTCAGCAATACATTTGGTATTTACTATTCAAAAAACAAATTCTTAGAAGGAAAAATGTACTGTTTTATGGTGCGAAGATTAAAATTATTTCTATACACACAATTTTTACCGTCACATTGCTTTGTAACATAAATATGCACCTCAAAGTTTACGATTCAAAATTCGACTGTTTCGTAAATATCGTACCTTTTCGGGTTTGTAAGTTATACAATATTCATTTTTTTGTGATTTTGTATTTCAATTGTATTGTAATAAAAAAAGGTTTTACTGTAATTTGCGAACTTTTACTTGTGTAATATTAAAATTTAGAGTGATTTTGCTCAGAATTGTATTTTCTAAACGTACCTCTCTGCATTCATAAGTTTTCAAATTGTTACTAAAATAGCTTATTTTTTATTTTTTTCCCTTGGTAAATACAAATGTATTCTTGGACGACAATTTGCACATTTATAACCGTAGGTAGTACGGTAGTTCGCTCAGTATATAAAATTTTTAACTAAATCATACCTTAGCCACAGCAACGCGTGGCCGTGTCAGCTAGTAATAACATAAATTATAGTTTAAAAAACACAAAAAATACCCTTTAAGTGTTAATTTTTAAAAGATAAAAGTCACGTTCTTTACAAATATAAAATAAAAGTAATATACTTAATACTATCATTAATACTAAAGGCTAAACTATACTTCATGATACTCTAACGGATTTTCCTTTGATTTTCAAAACTATTGAATATCCGCTAAGTTTACATGCACTTATAATACAACATGTAATATAGTTTAGCATTTAGTATTAATAGTATTAAATATATTACTCTTATGTTTGTAAAGAACGTGAATTTTACCTTTTATTCAGAGTTACATACATACAGACAAACAAACCCACATTTGAAACTAATAAAAGCGTATTAAAAAGAGGGTATTGCATAAATGAGTTTCTTATTTTTCTTAGAATCAAAGAGCAATTTCACCACATACTGAGAAGTTATAAATGTTATCAATTATTGAAATCATTTATTAGACTTCAGTTGTAGCCAGCAATAACGTCATTTTTCAATTTTTCTTGAAAAAAAAAAAAAGTTTGCTGCCGCTGTTCCAGGTTCCAGTCACCCGTTCATATCTCTTACTATCAAGAGATAGCTAAAAAGAGTTCAAGGGTTGAGAAAGCAGCAATTCTTATCAAACAGCAGTCTAGATAAGGCTTTTCGTTTTGGAAATAAATATAACATGACAATTCATTTAAACATTTGCGTCAATTAAAATGATGATACTAAGCCGTTTACTGTAATGTATTAGTGAATATTTAAATTTATTCTTGTGCTGTAAAATTACATTTTAAGCTGTAGATGGGGAGCTGTAGGAGCAATTTTTCTTTTTATTTAATCGATCTACTCTAAAATTTGATTTTATTATTCATAAAACTTTTGAAAGTTTGAGTTTCTAAGTTTGAGAACTCAGTTTTTTGTTTTTTAATGAATATTTGAAACATATTCAACAGTCGAAGAATAATGCGAATTGCAGACAATTTGCGATAATTCGAAGCATTATAACTCTAATATTCTTTCATCTTGAGTTTTTATTGGGTACTTAAACCTTTGTGAAAGCTGCGAGAACTTTTCATACAACAACTCGAAGTTTTTAGCCGGTCCCTTGTTCCTTTCTAGTTATTGATGGTTGACTGTACTGTGGAGTCTCGGTACTCGAAACCTTATAACTCGAATATTCCTTCATCTCGAAGTGTTCATTGGGTCCATACCAAATCAACCAAAAAAAAAAAAAAAAAGTTTTTGATGTCAATGTTATAATTTTTGTCTGTTCATTATACTTACTACCACGATGAAAAAGCTGAACTTTCAAATTTTTTCAACAATTTTTTCTTAACCCGCGAGCACTCGCACGGGGCCTCTCAGGCCCGGTCATTATTTAAATTTGCTGACAAAAATCACCCCTTCACCTTAAATGGATGAGGTCCACAGTAGCTGCGTTCAGGGTCACCTTCTTACTGACCACATGTTTTTCAGGAATGTACAGACCCTCTTTCCCCCCAAAAATATCGGTTCGGGTCTCAGAGGCCCGGCGCGAGTGCTCGCGTTTCTCATTCTGCATTGAGAACGCAAAGAAAGAGGTTGTAAAATGCTTCGCAATTTGAGTTATAAAGATGATATGAAGAGGTTGCAGACTTTGTGAATAAAATTTAGTGTTCAAAACACAATTTTTTCTGCTTTAAAACTCAATTTCCTGAAAAAAACCGCTCCGGGCCTGCGAGGCCCGGCGCGAGTGCTTGTGTGACGCAAAGTAGCAATTTGAGTAATAAAGGTGAAATGAAGAGGTTGCAGACTTTGTGATTAAAATTTAGTGTTCAAAATACAATTTTTCTGCTGTACAAACTCAATTTCCTGAAAAAAAACCGCTCCGGGCCTGTGAGGCCCGGCGCGAGTGCTCGTGTGACGCAAAGTAGCGCGAGTGATCGCGGGTTAAGTTATAACTTTTTTAAATTTTGGAAGTATCGTAAATTCCCCCCCCACTCAGTAGTCTTTAAATGGCCGCAATTAAAAAACTATTTGACCTAGAGAGTTAAAACTGATCTTGTTTTGTTCAGTATTTAATGAGATTTCATAAAATATGTAACAACCTAGCTGCTAAAAATTTTTTTTTTAATTTTTTTTTCAAATTTTTTTTTCATTTGAAAATTTTTTCAAAATCGAAATTTTTAATTTTTTTGAAAAAAAAAATATGTTATTTAGCCTTTTATTATCATTATATGTGCAAAATACACAATGATTATGCAAGTATACACAATGATTATGGCATGAAAAAAAAAAAAACAAGTAGTTAGCAATTACAAGGATTCACAGCAAAAACAAGCAAAGTATTTAGGATTGGGGGGAAAAAATTTAGTTAAATTTGAAATTTTTAATTTAAATTGATTTACTGAACCTGTTTAGAAATATTTTTAATTGCAAATTTACCACAGTTAACATATTATATATGATCAGTGCATGTTGGTTCATTTTGATCTAAAAATTTAACGGAGAACATCTTTACATTAAACAAAATTTTTTAATGTATAACTATACAAAATGCCGCTTCTTGGCTAGCAAACAAACAAAAATGCATAAAAAGTTGAATACTAATTTCTTTTAAATGAATAAAATTGCTTGAATTAAATATAGGTAGTATATTTGAATCTTCTAGAATTCTGAATGCCAAATAAAATTGAATAAAGTAATTTTCTTTTTATTCCTTGCAGCTGAATACTTAAATACTTTCGATAACTTGACCTTTTGGTAAGGGATGAATGACTAAATAGAATCTAGCGGCATCCAATCGCCAACCAGCGAATAGTCCGCTTGACTGTGCCGAGTTATCGAGACTTGACTGTACATTAGGGTGATTCAAAAAATATTTTTTTTTTGAATTTCTCTGGTCTTACCCCGCAGTTTTTTTACACTATTCATGAATGTGATGTATGTAAAATTTTAGCTCAATTGAATAATATTTAGAGGTCGCTCAACGCGATCGAATTCTGTTGAAAATTAGCAATTTCGAGAGTTGGAGTATATAGCTTCATTACCCGAAAAAATATTATTCTTCATATAAAATGGAATAACTTTAAAACGTTAGTTTACTCTACTAAGTAATTAGTCAATAACATAATAGCTCAAAGTGAGCTGTAACGATTACCCCCTCCCTCTCCCACTCCAAAGCTGCATTATCTCTTACCTGAGTTTGGGTAGAAAATGCAGCTGCAAGTTCGGGCTGTGGTTTCTGTTTTCTTTTCGGTTGTTTGAGGTGTATGAGTTTATTTGGCTAAAACACCTAGCATCCACTCTAGACAGGGCCCAGTATAAGTGACAGAAAGCCACTTTGATAGTAGCTGCTACAGTACAAAGAATGGGTCAAAATGGGGAGGATTTGACAACGTCCACAAAACGGTAAATGCAAACTATTCGCTCTGAATTGGCCGTTAACTTACAAAAGTCGTTTAAATCTAGGACTTCCTTTGATAGTTCACTGGAACGAAACACTTATGCAAAATATATAGGGAAAATAAAGGATGATCGGCGGGTTTCATACCAGTATTAGTATCAGGACCACAAGCATTGATGATTTACTTCTGGGTTCTAGTAAGTTAGCCAGGTATTGGAATTGCTACAGAAAATGCTGCTATACGATAACCAGTTAGATAAATGGGAACTTACTGAGCTCGTACGTGGTTTGTGTTTCAATACGACATGCATTGCCGGTACTAAAGTTGGAGCATGTTTGAACTTGGGAAAAAAAAACTAGGGAAGCAACTTTTATATTGTGCTTTCCGCCATTATATTTTAGACATTGTGTTTTGTGTGGTATTACAACCGAAATCTATTCTATTCTTGGTCTCTCGGTATTTTAACCGATAAACCAAGAAATAGGTAGAATTGGGGTATTTGATTGCGTGCAATATCAGATGCGATGTTCACGCAATTGCGTGGAACCATCCATTGCGGTTGGATCTACAATACTGCTTTTTAAGCGGTTTTAGCAATCATAGTCCAGAATAAAACATTCTAATTTTAAACCTGGAGTGAGGAACGATGAGGTTGAGGAGTTGGTAGCACATTCAGAGCAACGTGCAACTAGTAATGGAAGTTGCGCAAAGTTAACTTCTGATGACCCATGTAAAAGAAGTGTCCAAGGAAGATACTAGAGCTTAGTGCGATTTTCTTGAGCAGAGCACCTTTTCTTGATGTATGTTTTCGTGTCCCAGGAGTGGTTCCTCGTGTTATATCTGTGTTAAAGATTCTTTATGGCTTCAAGTTATGGATATTTCCCAACCAGTTCAAACTTGCAGCTGGACAAACAAAAGGTATTCGTAACATATGAATGTGATTTCTTTCACATTCTATCGTTAATGGGAAAGAATATCTAAGAGCTGGGTTCCCAGCAACCCTTTTTGTGCAAGCACTAAGAAATGATTTGAAATATTTTTAACGTCCTTATTTATGTAAAGAAGAAACTCAAAATACATCAGCTGTTTGATCCTGAGCATTCGAATCTTTAAGATCGAATCTTAAACCAACAAGGCTTTATTCTATCAAAGAAACTGAGGATTGTAAACGACAATACGGAGCGTGGCATGGCCCTTATTGAAGCATTTGTTAAGACTATCACTAACGACGAAAAACAAAGACAGTGTCTTCTTCAAGTGGTACAGGAACACAGAAAAGGTTTCAAAGTTGCAAAAAAGTAACCTTAAAAAGTATTGCAAGAATTAGGGCCCTGCTCCACATCAGCGTAAAACGTGACCGAAACTTAATGCAGAAACCGAAAATCCGGGTATTTTCCATAGGAACACTATTTGCTCCATTTTATGCTTCTACTTTATTTTCTACTCGTCAATGTGGGAGCGAATTACTATATATTTAATGTATTTAAATTTGTTTTTTATATTTTTTCCGTATTTGATTAGTTTTCATACTTTTCTGCATTTCATTGGTTTTTCAGATATATAGTTCATTTTGTGATTGCACGCTTTTTTTCTTCGGAGATATAAAAAAGCAATAAAGTAACTTTATTATTATTATTATTTACGTTCGCATTTGTGCCACTATCACAAAATTTGAAGTACTCTTAAATGTAAATATAGTTTACTAAAATTTTGGGCGAATAATTCAGTGTATATAAAGGGCCTAAATAAGACGGTAAGACGAATAAAAATACAAAGGCTACTTTTTTCTATAGATATCATTTACGATCACGTTTTTGTCAATATCACGAAATTTCAAGGCGTTTGAGCGACCTCTAAATATTAATATATTTTGCCAAAATTTTGCACAAATAATCAGTGTATATAGTGGCACAAAATAAGAGGGTAAGACGCACAAAAATACAAAGTTTATTTTTTTCCATACATTTCTGAATCACCCTACTGTACATGGTTATCTGTTATACTTTGGGGGTTAGCTTGAGCAGCAAGTCTTTTTACCGTTCCACTTGCACCTTTAATATGTTCTGTAGCATAAAAGTGCCATTTAGCCTCAATTCTATCGAAATGATCACGGGACGCGGGAGCGTCCCGCCCCGCCAAGAAAACCAAACACAAGCCGCCAAGAAATTTCCTTCGCCAAGAAAAATGTAAAAGAGCGACCAAGGACTGTTTACGCGAGTAACCAAACCGGGGTTTTCACCCCTCTGTATCTCAGCCCCATGAAGATCCCTAGAGTTCGTTTTTGGTATACTCAATCTCCAGCGGCCCCTGACGGCACATACTAAAGCAAAACATCCAGGACCCTCAGGGGGAGGGGTGATATATGTTATAAAATCGCTATTTTTCGCACTTTTTAAAAATTGTTTGACAGGGGTCCAGACTAAACGGTAACTCGGATTGAGCTCTGCTTTTGCACCCACATTTATTTTGTCCCAAA
This sequence comes from Uloborus plumipes, assembly GCA_038373865.1. NCBI lineage: Eukaryota > Metazoa > Arthropoda > Arachnida > Araneae > Uloboridae > Uloborus > Uloborus plumipes. Next base: position 82,802 of record JAXGGA010000363.1, on the reverse strand, counting down.
GCTCGGCATAGGGGGTTTTTCGACCCCCCACCCCCTCCCCCCTCGTTTTTATTTTCCGTATCTTTTCTCCCCGGGGGTCTTTAGTGTTGATTTTTGGTATGAATATTCTCGATGAGACATTGAGGACATTTTCCCAAAATTTACCCCCGGGGGACATCGCACTCCGGAGTTATTAATGCTTAAAATTGGTCCGATTTCTATTTACGAGCTCTGTTCAACATCTGAGCATTTATGTTTCCATTGTTGGGCCACGAGGAAAGAAAACTCAATGATTTATAATTTCATCTGTTGCCAGTTTCTATTTGTTAACAAATAAAATATTTGTAATTGATTTTATTGCATAAGGCTTATAAAAGGATCTTCAATTTAGTTCATTTTAATATGAGATCGGCAGTAAGGGTTGGGGTTTTTTTTTTAACTTTTAATTTAATCGTAGTATTGTTAGCAACTAGCTTTGTTTTGCGTCGGTTCGGGTGGTACATTGTGATTGATTTCAAATTTATCCTAGACTGAAGAAGATCCTTGAACTTTTGCACCAAATGCATGCCGCCAAGAAAACCACATATGTCGGACCGCCAAGAAAAATGTTGAAGGGAAAAAAAACATGCAAAGTAAATTTTGAAGAGAAAAAAAAAAGGCAAAGAAATAATATTAATGCAAAAAGATGTGATATCTCCCCAAAAACAACAGTGTTGTAAAAAAATCCCCCGCCAAGAAAACCTTAAATACTCAGCCTTAAAAAGTTATGATATCGAGTTTTCCCGCCAAGTTTGTGCCAAACTACAACTAACCTGTATGTATAGTTCTTTTAAATTGTTTTTAGTCCTGTCAGGCGGGAAGTTTTCACTCATTAAGCAACCACCTCACAAGACAAAGCTTCCCGCCTGGCAAAACTGAAAACAATTTAAAAGAACTATACATACAGGTTAGTTGTAGTTTGGCACAAACTTGGCGGGAAAACTCGATATCATAACTTTTTAAGGCTGAGTATTTAAGGTTTTCTTGGCGGGGGATTTTTTTACAACACTGTTGTTTTTGGGGAGATTCTTATAACAGCAAAAGTTTAGATAAAATTTCAGTTTTGGTAGTGAGTTGCTCAGCCATCTGAGAAGTAAAACAGTTTCTTCAAGTTAAGCGTAATATCCCGTAGAAATTCTGTCATTGTTTTCTGAAAAACATAGAAAAAGTGTACAAAGCAGTCTGAAATGAATTCAATACTCTTGTACGGTACAGCCTGATTTCTTGTTGTGTGATCTTTGTTGTAATACCCAACTAACAATTTGGTGTAAGGTAGCCATACTCTTGTGGGAAATCTTGCAAAATAAACAAATAGCTTTCTGCAAATTCACATGTTACTACAGCTTCATTTTCTCCCAATGCTGACTTCTTTCCAGAAAAAAACTCATGTATTTTTAATGCACTAACTTTTAAATGCTCTTTTTTTTGTGGAGCACCCCCCTAATTCCCCAGAAATGAGACTCCCTTGAACAGAAAAAGGACCCACTATAAACTCTCATAAATATGTTAAAGGTAAACTCATGGGTGCAAGACCTTCCGTCTCAGGACGGATTTCCGTCTTGACAAAATCGCCAATACGGACCACAGGACGTCAAAAAAATCGATCTCATTCCTTCAATATTTACTTCCAAAGAAAACAAAACTGCAGGGAATATAAAATCAGATTACTTAAAAGTACATTTTAATCATTATTCCAATCCAAAATCAATTTGTATCGAAGCTAGCTCTTCCTTTCTCTCTCTTTCTGAATAAACGAACTGCAGGGGCGTAATTCCCTTCTCGGTGTTGATTCTTTTCGACCCTATCCATTCCCTCCCTTAATTTCATCAAATATGACCTACAATTTCGTTTTTAGGATTTCATTTGAAAGATTCTAGGGAGCCCCTTCCCCCCCCCCCCCAAAAAAAGGGAAAAACACGCCAAAGAGTTCTTGAACTTCATCTTTTTCTCTAACATTACCAGACATCACCTTTAATCATTTTTTAAAGTCTTCTCTTTTGAAAAATTCGGGATTAGCTGCCTGAACCTCCTCTCTCATATCACCAAAGGGAGTTAAAAACTGTTTTTGGAACTTTTAAAAGAGTCCCTGAACGTTGTCCATTTCCCTGACATCACCAAACATAGCCTGCAATTCCATTTTAAATACTTCAATTTTGAAAACCTTTAGGGGAGACTACTCCTTAACCCCCATTTTCTAACATCATCGGAGATCGTCTGGAATACTGATTTCGGAACTTCAATTTGCAAATATTGCTAGGGAAGAGCGCCTGTGCCTCTTCCTCTAACTTCATCAAAAATTTCCCCACCTTATCCTAATATCACTAACAATGGTCTAAAAATAGGTTTTTGAACTAAAGTTTTGACAAATCCCCCCCCCCTCTCGATTACTCTACTTAAAACTATGATCTTGCTGCTAAAAGTAAAATTAAGCACCTCTCCTCCCCCCCCCCCCAGTTTAGACAATTTAATGAACAATTTGTTTTATATGTGTTTGGTTTATTTTCTTGGCAATGCGTGGCTCTCAAATATTTTCCGTCTTGGAAGCAGGGCCTAACTTGCACCCATGGGTAAACTTTCCCTTTATTTAAATATATAAATACAATCCCTCTGATCAAGCTAATATGAATGAAGATATTAAAAGTAGAACTATTTTTCCCAGGAGTATCACTTTGTTTTTTTTTCCTGCTGTAATCATGGTGCATACTTGAATTACTTTTTAACAGAACAAATGATAGAAATAAAGCAATTTGAAAGATAAAATATTTATTTCACAATGATACCATTACATTACCATCATAAAATTTTCCATATATGTTGCTAACAGAAGCCTAAATAATTTTTTTTTTCAAGGAAATTAAAAATTTCGATTTTAAAATTTCATAAATTAAAATTTTGTAAAAAAATTTTAAACAAAATTTTTTAGCAGCTAGGTCATGTTATATATTTTATGAAACCTCATTAAATGCTGAACAAAACAAGACCAATTGTAATTTTTTAGGTCAAATAGTTTTTTAATTACGGCTACTTAAAGGTTTCTAAGTAATGCAAAATTTGTGATTTTGTCAAAATTTTAAAAATTTATAACTCGGAAACAAATGCATAAAAAAATCCAAAACTTTATTTTTTTCCCCCTGTTTTATTGTTATTTTATTTGAGCCAAAAATGAGCAAAGTCCGAAGACATGAAGTTTTGACCATTGGTTGATTTGACATGGAATTACCCCTTGAGAAGCCTGTGGGAACTTCTTATAACTCGAAGCTTTTAGCCAGTCCCTTGGGCCTTCTAGTTCTTGATGGTTGACTGTACTGTCGAGTCTCGGTAACTCGAATATTCCTTCATCTCGAAGTGTTCATTGGGTCCCCAAGCTCTTGAGAAGGCTGTGGGAACTTAATACTCGAACTTCCAATAACTCGAAGCTTTTAGCCGGTCCCTTGGGACTTCTAGCTACCGAAGGTTGACTGCATTTGTTTGTGCTGGTGAGAAACAAGAGATTAATGATTTTTCTTTTTTCTTTTTCAGATAGCCCGTTGAATTGGAAGCTCTTGGGAGATCCTTTTGTCTCCTGCCATTTTCTCATCAACAGTTAGCATCTATTTCATTCGCAAGTCGCCATGTTGACTAGCTATCCAAAACTGGATTCCACCTTCAGCAACCCCGTAGCCGCTTGCCCGTCTCTGTCTCATTCCAACTCAGGCAACGAACCCCATCAACAGCAGACCTTCTGCTTCCAGCTGCCGGCCGAGCGCCACCACTGGCTCGGCGGTTGCGCAGCCACCTTCCTCCCGAAAGACGTCTGGTGCGCGTCTTCCGAGGTCTGCGCCAGGTCCAAGCCTGAAGAGGAGGGGACCAAACCTCCCAAGGTCATGCAAGTCATCGAGCCCGAAGATGACCTCAAATGCCTCATCAACAATGACCTCAAGTTGAGACTCTGCGGCTACTACTACGGCAGCCTCAGCTGGTCGGACGCTGCCCACACACTCAAGAAGTGCAACGCGGGCACCTTCTTGGTCAGGGACTCGGAACATGGCAGTTACTTATACGCTCTGTCGGTACAGACTCGAAAGGGCCCCACGAGCTGTCGCATCGAGTACAGCAACGGACGGTTCAAACTGGACTCTTGTCAGGAACTTTCCAACAAAATGCCTCGCTTCGAGAGCGTCACTGATCTTGTGGACCACTACGTTCAGATGACCAAGAACTTGCCGCGTAACACTGCTTCCAAAGAAATCTCTCCCGTCTGGTTGAATCTGGACGAGGAGAACACTAGGGACATTCCAGTCCAGATATACAAGCCTCTGTACAAAACTGTCCAAAGTCTTCAGCATATTTGTCGTGTAAATTTGATCAGGATGCAAAGAGAACGTCATCCAAACTGGCCCCTTTCTAGGACGATTGATGAATCAGAACATAAAGTTTTGCCAACAGTCTTAAAAGACTATCTCAAAGAATATCCTTATTCCCAATGACATCCTAAGGTTATTTAGTCCTCAATTTCAATTACAGAACTTCGCTCTGTTCTCATATCATTACTATACATTCGAAGGATTGCATTTCTCCCGAAAAACATTTGAGTGCTGGAATCGAATTGAAAATTTGTGATCAGTCCAAACTTAATCCAGTAAGAAGTAAATGTGTAAAACTTTTTTAAAATATGTACTTGGCAAACATATCCATTTTCTGTATTGCAATCTCTAACAGCAAGTTTTCAATTCCATCTTAACCATAATCTATAGATCAACCAGTGTAGTAGATCTCCCCAAGCAGTTTCATCAATATTCATGCAAAGTCACTATTCAAAAGAAAATCTGACCTATCTGAGTTTGTTGTTTTATGTTTCATGACACATAAAAATCTATATATATACATATATATATATGCAGGGGGCGCCAAAATTTCGTTAAAACTTAGGCGGAAAAATCCTAAAAAGGAACAAATGATTGTAAAAAGTTAACGGCTTAACGGAGGCGACACAATCGTCATTGAATCGGTAGGTAAAAAAGAGCATAGCATATGTCAATATCGGATAGGAACAATCGTGTCCGATATATCGCGGCCGTATCGGTAAGTGGAAAAGCGCACTTAGCTTATACACGGAAGGTCTTTAACCGATCGGTATCGAATCCGCATTCAATTTACCACAAGCTCAGTGTCTGATGCATCGAGCTACCTCGGCCTCTACAGTTCTAAGAGTCGTTAAATAGTCACTGGCATGAATTTGTTGAAGTGGATTTATGCAAATTTGAATGGATTTTTTTACGATAACCATCAAAACACCGTGTGTTTTCATACATTTCATAGCCGTGCCCCTTTTAATGACTCTTACAACTTTTGGTAAAAATTCATAACGAAAGCTAATAATAATGCATTCTGATATTTGTTCAAAATGTTATTAGAACTTTTGGCGCACCCTTAGTTGCAATTAATGTTTTGTGCAATGTATTTAAATGATTGCCGAATTATAAAATAAGAACCAAAACTGACTGATGTTACAAAATAGTTCAGTTAATATTGTAGCGCACTGAAAAAAAGTCTCTATCCAAACCTTATATTTATTTTAATTGCCAGCATTATGCAAAATAACTTCATTTTTTATAACCTTTTAGTGCTAGAGCCCTGTAACTAACAAACTTCGGAAGACAACAAACCCTACAATAACTACTTTAATTTGACTATTGAAATTAAAATCAGTGGCTCAAGAGCCCAAGGGAGCCAAGGCTTGCATTGCCCATCTCTATTTTAGCGGGGGGCTCTGGGGTGCAAGGTAGATGATCTCGTTAGGTGGTCAGCCGAACGTGGAACCCTCCGAGTTTAGTTCCCAAGTATGCTTGGTACTGATTTTATCAACCCACTGAGGGTACGAAAGGCAGAGTCGACCTTGCCCAACCCGGTAATCGAACCCATATTTGTTGCTTGGAAGCGCAAAGCGGTACCACGAAGCTACTAAGCTTTTGATTAACAATTATTCATTGCTAAAAATCCAATTACAAAGCAAACAGTTACAATTACTTACAGAGCTCTTGCATTACATTAAAAAGATGTATTGAAACGTTTCCTAATACCTGCACTAACCTCTTTTCCACTATTTTTCATATTCATCTTTGGTTCAAAGTATTCTTTGAACGGGACCAAATTATTAATTTCTCCCATGTAAAAAAATGCATTTAATTGTAAGTTAGGTGCAGAAAGTGATATAAAAATTAAGAAACAACCTCCTGTTTTAAAATACTGTCTGCCCCGCTCAATCGGGTAACGGATAAACGCTTATACGAATAAAATATCCCGGAACCGATTAGATCCCCGCTTAAACAAATATTTCTCGGAACCGACAGTATTCGTTTAAGCGGGGCCGACAGTACCTGCATTTTATTTCATGATGGAAAGAAGCATGATTTTTTAAATATAGTTTGACATTTCCTGTTATCAGTATTACATTAAGTGTTAATATTTATAAATGTCTGTTTATCGGTATTTGTATATCTGCTTTTAAAATCTGAAATATGAATTCAGGTGCACTTGGAAAGCCTTTATCTCTCGGCCCCTGAATATGTCCTGCATTAATTAACTTTCAATCTTGACGTTTCATTAAAATAGTTAACCCCTTGTCATACTAAGCAAATGGAACTTGATGCAACCGAAGAATACCATTTAGTTTTGCTCAATGGAACAGTTGCGTGAAAGCTGAGAAAGAATATGTGCATTTTGTTTTGGTTTTTCATTAATCAGTTTGTTGTTGATAGTGAACATCTATACCCTTTGTCACGAGAGGAGGCGGCTCAGAGTAAAATTAATTTGCCACTCTCTGCACTTTCCCCTTGATGGGTGTCATAGTTACGGCGCTGTGGACTTTTTCCCCACTTAACTTTTGCAACAATGGTTAACTGCAAATGGTTAAAATGCGTGAACTATTATTCTATTGAAAAATCGACGTTAATGAAGCACAACTTTTTCGTAGAGAAATTTGCGCTCTATTTATGTTTGACTAGATTTGTTAGAAAACGTTGAGACATAGCTGAGATATGAGGATATAAATAAAAGCATAAGCCTAATTCGATAATCATAAGATAAATGAAATGCATCAGTAGCTGTGCATAAGAAAAAGTACTGTCTAAAAATTTTTCGTGCGACCTCCTCAGCATCTGCGCACGCGCCAAGTGTCTTCTGACTTTCTCGTAATAGGGGGGGAGGGAGCAACGAGGAAGTAGTAAGCGAACAAAAGCTGAAGGCATCGGGAAGTGCGCATCCTAAATCTATCTCCCCTTTTTCAGATGGAAGCGTCCGTGGCTGCTAGGCGCACAAAACGCAATCAGACAGTAGAGTTGTACGGTTTCCATGGAGACGACGCAAAATTTCTAAACTTGATACGCCTATTTTAAAGTAACCGGATATAAATAACTCTAAAAAATAACTTCAGACTCGTCAAAGTCTTCAGTGGCCCATAAAATGAATGACGAGTCAGCCTCGTCATTGTATGTCAAGGGGTTAATATGAACTGTATAAAATGCTTAAAGCTAAAAGTCTGCTCTTAGGCAGAATTGCAAGCAAGTACCGAACTGCTCATTACAGCATCCAGAGATTGTAGCGATGCACATATGTTTTGGTTTCGTACAGTGTTTGCTGACCTCTCACTGGTGTGCTGATTTATCTTTTGCTTCTATGTTGCTTTTTGTCTATATTCTATTACCTGCCACCTATGAGGAGAAGTGAACATCCATGATTTTTTGAGGCAGACAGGGATCCATCAATTAGTTTACAGGCATGCCACAGTTTGATGAATTCAAAGCATCGATACATCGAAATCAACGAAATGCGAAGCTTCAAAATCCCTTCGCTATAATCTTTTCCCCCTCCTTGGCTCAAGCAGAGAAAATCATTTTTCTCGATTCAATGTTCTGAAGATAACGGACGGCTTCCTTATGCGACTTATTAGCTTTGTTGTGGCTATTTCATATTGATGAGTCCAAACATTGACGAAACTGTGGTCTCTGGATTCTGTAAGAATTCGCTTGGTATTTACTTGCATGAAAGGTTGGCGCCTTTAATTCTGCATTTTAACAGTTATTTTTTTGCCAACTGTGTTTAATTTGAAATAACTAAATACCTTTGTGCTTGAAAGAAAATGAAACACCGTAAAAAGTACAAGTGAGCAGGAAAACTGTAGACACGTGCTTTGGCTTTATAAAAAAACATACTGTCGGATTTTCTTAGGTAAAACCTTCCGCGTATTTACGCATGCGTCAGGTCTTCTCTGATCTTACCAAAATAGGGGTGATAGGTAAGATAACAATAAGAGGAAGAACAATAAGAAGCGTTTTGAGCCGTATCAAACAACGTAATACGATGTTAATTTCAAATACATAGTTGGTTGAAGGTCAGAAGGATATCAAAATGCAAGTTTTAAATTGAAAACTTCGGAAATTCTCATTCACAACCCATCACCCCCTTTTTTAAGTGGAATAGTTCGCGAGTGCTATTCTCGGCTTTCACTAACAGACAGTACGCCTAAAGCATTCAACCATAAGCTCACATTATTTGCATGGGAAAACGCGTCCCTTGTAACACAGAAACACGAGTCTGCAATTTTCCTTCTCATTTGTGCTTTTTACGTTGTTCTATTCTCTCTTATGTTGAGTTTGCCATTTTAATGAACAATGTCGGTGTTTCTTAATTCTGTACCTCAGAACCGGACTAACGTAAGTCCATTTTCGTCATTTTTCAGTAGAGGGCGAAAACGATTGTTGGATACATGCAAAAGATGGGACTCGCGCTCTTTTCACGTTGCTCAATAACAGTGAAGGAATTTGTTTTATAGAATACTGTTTTAACCCTTTGACTGTCAAGTTATTTTGATTTTTAACACTTTTCCAAGCACAAACCCGAGAAACAGTCGGGTTTGTGACAAAGAGATGAAGCCGAAATTTACGTCTCCCGATTCTATTCGGGTATAACAATACGATGCACTCAAAAAAAATTACCCCGAGTAATACTCGGGCGTGACATTTTCGAAAATCAGCTGTGCCCGAGACTATCTCGGGCATGACAGTTAAAAGGTTAATGGGTCGACGTGGAATAACATTCTACATACAATAAATCAAAAAAAGTGATAATCGCCGTTTTTTGACTTCCGTCGTTCTGGTTCTGAGGTACAGAATTTAAGCAACGAAATAATTACAAAGCTGATGCATTATCTAATAAATGGTTGCTAGAATTATCTTCTCACCTTCGATCAATTACATACAATATCTGTATTATTTGTTAATACTATTTGTTTGTCTACGATTTGTTATCGAAGTGTTAAATGATTTTAAGTTGCCGTTTCTCTTCTCCATCGAAAATGAATATTAATTACTAAAAGTCGGCAAAGAATTTCATTCTTATTTGCAGCTAAAAAACTTTTTTTTAATGAAGCAAACTTTTAATAATTTATGAGATTAATTGTTGACTTTAATATACTATTTTTTAAAAAGTAACTTTTAATTATGTTTGGGTATTTCAGGTATCTATTCCGATCATGAAACTATCTCAGAATTCAATAAGTTAATGAATTTAAGTGTCACCCCCTCCCCCCGCTACTTTGGGGCGAATACATAGATTTCATCAGCACTGGCACAATTAAACAATACACTACAAAAAAAGGTGCTTCTAATATCATTTAAAAGAACTCTCGTTTTTTTTTATTATTATTTATTTATTTTTTTTATGCTGAAAGTTTTCTGTTAGCTGTCTGTTTTCAGTTAAAATCTAGAGAACAGGCAGCCTCTTAACATGAATATATTTTATATTCATTTCTTTGCGTTCGAATTCATGGAAAATTATATGCCAATAAAATAGACCCAAATTGGAAGCTTCATGCATGGAATAAAAAAAATTATGTTCTTTTCATACACGAAAAAAAGAGAGACGGAATAAGTGCCACGAATTCTAAATTAAGAATCGTCTGCTGAATTCTTGAACGTAAGAGAGTTCCGAGAAGCTTGTGTTTTGTTTGCAACAATGGCAGCGAGTAGGTCACAAACGAGGAAAATAAGGTCAACTTCAGTCGATTTCGTAGAAACTAAAAAGAAGTTTTTGAGTTCAAATTAGATGACCCTGTGCTCTACGCTTGTCTTTTTTTTTTTTTTTTTTGATGCGTTCGTAGAAATTTTCTCATTTTATTACTTTTCGGAGAAGAGTGTTTAGTTTTCTTTTGTTAAGTTTCGTTTTTTAATGGCAACGAAATTCGCTTTCTCTATGAATTAAAAGAATGAATATCAGAAAAGTGTTTTTTTTTTTTTGGGGTGTGCGGTTTAAAACGATTCTACGGGAGAGAGGGGGGGGGATGCAGCAAAATTTGCTCTATCTATGAATTTAATGAAAGTAGTATTTTGGTAGCACGTTGCAAAGCGATTCTGCCCGAAAAAGGAGCGTGAGAAAGTTCCGACTTTTTTTTAATTTTTAAATTCATTAAGAATTTAGGAAGCTTTAAGAGTAGTCTTTTAAAAATTTTGTTATTAATTCTAAAATAGAAATCTGAGACTCATTTTTTTTAAAAAAATAATTAAATTTCAAAGAAATCAACCAAAGGGGTTAGTTGTGAAAAAAAAAAAATCTTGATGCACTGTTGTTTGTTAAAATGGCAAGGGTTTTTTACTACAGCAATTTCTTAACCCTTTAAGCGGTCAATTATTTTACCAGAAATGCTTCCAAAAAAGGCATATTTTTTTATTGCATATACGGCTCACAAAAGTGTTCGTACACCTTAAAAAATTGTATTTTAAAAAAAATTCCCTGAAATTGAGTTTGGATATGAAGACCAATATTTTTTCCCATCATCTCTGAATCATTCTGAATAAAATCCTGTATTTGTTTTTGAAATATTGACTGATTTTCCCTTTAAAATGAGTCAAAAAGCGAAGACACACAGAAATAACATGCCACAAAAGTCTTCGTACACTGCAATATTTTCCAAGCAATTCCTGATTTAAGTTCACATCTGTCGCTTTTTCATTATTCTTGCACTGTATTGACACTGGAAAAGCATTTGTTTTTAACTTTTTGCTATTTTACTTCGAAATAATGTACTAACTATTTTTGAAGGCCTTGTATTTGTAGAAAAAAGAAGACAACGATAAAAATTGGATTATTTTTCATCATAATAGTAGTAAGTCGGCTCAAAATATCTCTAAGTTAATTCATTTATAATTCCTTAGTGAAATATGTGTTAAAATGCTTTGAAAAAAAAAAATCGGAGTGAAACCTAGGTAAGAAAGGGTCAACTGGCAAAACCTCCTGTAATACGTTGTTTGAGGTTTATGGTTAGAAAATTTATGAAAAATCTACATTTGAGAGCTATAAAAGTTTCTGCAGAATTTAAGGAAGCATTTTATGTTTCAATTTCAACTGAAAAGGTTCGCCCAATCTTCTAAACAGCTGGAATACTTGGGCACTTTAACCTCAGAAAACGTTTTGTTAGTTCAAATAACATAACACTTAGGATTTTCTTCACAAAATAAATGATAAATAACCCCCAAATGTTTTAGAGTAACGACATATTTGCATATCGAAGTAAATTTAACATTTTTGGGGATAATTATAAGGGGCGGGGGCGAGAAAAAGTTACGAGTTTAATTCTAAGAACTTAGTTGGAAAAGTTAAATGAAGTGGTGATAGAGATGTTCTTGAATAAGGGTGTTTGTCAGCAGCAGGACTTAGTAATTTATATTTATTGATGGAGTGCTGAAGCATACTGTTTATTTAAATATTTTACAACGCAATTTAAAACTATCGGTCCAAAATTTGGGCACTGGAAGCAACTTTCTTTTCTTTCCTAGATAACTGTAAGAATCACACGGCTTTCAACGTTCGTTTTTGGCGTCTCTAAAACTGCCCAACACTTTTGTAAATACAACCCAAGTTATCCGTAAACTTAGTTTAAACCTAATGGAACAAAATTGGAGAAAACTGTAGGTTAGAGTGCGAAAATACCACAATAAAACAAAAAGCAGTATAATGATCAAAGAGTGAATAAACATGGACGTAGATATCACAAAAAACTAACCAAATCTAATCCAAGGCGTTTAAAAGCTATTGTAGATACTGAAGAATAACACACTAAATGATAAAACAATGAAAAATTAGATTATTTACAACTATGTAAATATTTCTTCAAAATGTACGAAGACTTTTGTGAGATCAATATCATGATACTTTTTGATTATCAATTTCTTAAAAATCAAGTTTTGTTAAATTATTAAAATATTTCATGTAGTTTTGTTACGAATAGATCAAAGATCTTACTGTTAAACACCCAGTCCGAAATATTAATTTTATTTCTTGAAAAAAGCTTGATTTCATTGAAAATTGTAAGTGTATGAACACTTTTGTGAGCCACTGTAGTTAAGTACCATACTTAACAGAATAAGAATATAAAGAATTTTTAAATTTTTTTTTTTTTTTTTTCGTTTTCAATGCTTTTACAATATTTTTTATTTTAACAATTTTGGTCACAAAATCCCGAAATATTTGCTTTTTCCAAGTACATTCTGCATGCAATAATGAATGGTTTACAAAATATGCAAAAATTTCTCTCACACTTACTGTGAATTTAGAGGTTTACAATTTCCGAACAGTTCGGGAAAACCAGAAAAGGAAACCTGAAAATATCGATGCCCGTACGCCGTACGGGCAAACCAGATGAGGCCAATTTCGGGTAGCACGTACAACGTACGTGCAAACCGCTTAAAGGGTTAATCTTCATATATTTTTTATGAATTGATATGTCTCGTTGCATGCATATGTACATCTTGAAATTCATTTTGAAGATATGTTTAAATCTTTGGCTGAAGCATTTTTTTTTTTTTTTTTTTTGACGAAATAGCTAGAAGATTTTTATTTTATAACGAGAAACAAAATATTTGAACATGTTAATTTGACTTAAGTATTCTGTTCTAAATTTTTCAGCAACTCTGATTAGTTTTGTCTTTAAAAAATATGTTACGAAATTTGTGAAAATAAAATGTAGCATTTGTAATTAAAAATAAAGAGGAGATAGAAATTTTCAATGTCAAAATTACGTTGCAAAAACTAGTTTAATTTTCTTCAAAATATTTTGAATACTTTGATGTAATCAAAAAATCACACTAGCAAATGGTGCATGTCAATTCAATTTATTGATTCAGTTGTATTCTAATTTTTAAAAAAGTTTTGAACAAGTTTTGTGTGTTTTAAGTTCAATAATTTGCAAAATGCATTGGGGACTTATTTTGTCTGAAGGATTACTGTTCTTGATGTGATTTTCTTTTTAACTGGAGCAAATGTTACACAATCTGAATGAACAGAACACCTTAATTGTACTATTTTCTATTGTCAGAAGTGTTATTGATTTTTATAGTACTTCTTTCTTTGAAGGTTAAACTGGAAAAAAAAAAAAAAAAACTATTCCTCGTTCCCTTTCAGAAAAGTTAAAACTGGTACATCATTACTCTGAACTACCTATACATATTGTTCAAGTTTATGATATAATGGTTTTAAAAAATGCAATTAGTTTAAGTTTACATTAACTTCAAGTACTTATGTCATTGAGTATCTTTTGGCAAAATTAAATTCCTAGTGCAGTTTCGCATCACATAGAGCCCAGATGAATCCATCTAGTATGGAAACTGGGCGTCGAAATTCTCGTAGTAATGGCACCCCGCCCATAGTGGTGCCACATGAAAGAATGGGTGCCGGTCTCGGGGAATGCACTAGGTCTGCAAATGGCTAGTAGCCACCGCAGCCCCATTAAAAGAAGTATTTATGCAGCCGCGATCATGTTCAAATATATTTATTATTGTGCTCTTATAAAATTATCAATTTGTTAATGAACCGCATTTTGTTGAACGTAAGAGTAGTTATTGTGACTTTTCATTTCTTTTGAAAGTTCCTATGTGTCTCAACTCATTCCTTTTTTTTTTCTTTTTTTTTTTGGAAAACCGAATTATTAATTAATTGAAAAACAGTTGCCTTTTACGAAGATAAATGTACTTTGAAGATTCTGACGTTGTTTGGTACAAGTTCCGAAACAAATGGAAGCAATTTTTATTGCAAATTTCGACAAACTTGAAATTTGCAATGTGTCAATTTATCTGACAATAGAACACCTCACTCTAGGAATCTTTAAAAGTATTTGTCAATCAATAACCCACTGAAAAACTCCTTCATATCCTAATTCACAGATGTGCTTGTGCATGATGTCATGTAATTCTGTCCCATAATTATACTTATGAAATCATAATTGTACTGGTATAATGCAGCTTCCGTTGCATTCGTTTGTGCATTACTGTGGTGTTTGGACGTCATTAATTGTAACGAAGGAATTGCTGAATTCTACTATTTATTATCGCTACGATTTGTGTATTATCATATGGTTTGTGCTTGTACAAATATCATGTTTTTTCGTGTTTACTACAGAATTCAAATTGCCAAAATAAAACTTATTTATATTTATTTCATGAACATGGTTTCTTTAATTTGTCTGTTATGCTTTTCATACATTCTGGGCAATGTAAATACAGTCGATATTCGATATAACGACCATCTGTGTCTCATAGAAAATGGTCCTTATATCGAGTGGTCGCTATAAGAGGTGAAATTAGGTTATAGAGGTAGTTTATTGAGATAAAGTAAAGGACTCTTCCCACTGGTCGTCATAATGGGATGGTCTTTATTATGTGAGGTCGTTATAACAAACGTCGCCTACAGTCGAACCTCGTTAAAACGAACCTATAAAAGCAGTTCTCCTTAACCGTAGCAGTTCTCCTTATTTCCTTATCCGAACAACAATCAACAGGAAACAATAGAACGGGAATCGCTAATTATAATGTTCGTCTTGGCAGTAATTCGTTTTAAGCGAGTTTAAATTATCGAGGTTCGACTGTATTTTACGTAAGTCAACGCCAGAAAACAGTAGTTGTCCAGTAGAAATAGCGTTTGGAGTCGAGCAAACTGCAACAGAAACAATTCCTATTGGAAATGGTAGTTAATGAGCTCCTGATGAACATACTAAAAGTATACCTCCGTACTATTGGGACAAATATGTTTTTTATTTTTTTTGGCCCCATCTTGCAAAATCATGAAAAAAATTCAAAAAA
This sequence comes from Uloborus plumipes, assembly GCA_038373865.1. Taxonomy (NCBI): domain Eukaryota; kingdom Metazoa; phylum Arthropoda; class Arachnida; order Araneae; family Uloboridae; genus Uloborus; species Uloborus plumipes. Next base: position 67,680 of record JAXGGA010000363.1, on the reverse strand, counting down.
ATTATGTGCGGTATCAAATGAAAGGAAATTCCAAGCTGGAAAGGGATAAAACATGAAATATCAAAATTGAAGTGAAAACACTAAAAACATGCACCCGTACTGTCGTACAAAATATGCTTTTTTCGGCCGCCATCTTAAAAAATTCGAAAAAATGTAGTATCAAATTAAAGGAAATTTCATGCTAAAAAGGAATACAATATCTGACACATAAATAGTGAAGATACTAAAAATATACACCCGTATTGTCGTACGCAGTGCTTTTTTTTTTTTTTTTTTCGTCGCCATCTTGGAAAAGCGTACAAATTTCTTAAAAAATAAAACGTATCATATGCGGTATCAAATGAAAGGAAATTTCTCATTGAAAAGGATATTCATGTCAGTTTTCGAGAGAAATTAAAAGATGAAATAAGGTGGAAAACTGTAAAGTAACTAAGCGTGCAACTTGGATTTTGAGCCATTCTAGTTGCAGTGAAAGAACCTGTTCACTAAATTTTCTGACCAATGCTTCACGCATTGGTAGTGAACAGTATACCGATTTGACAGATGTAAGGATGGCAAGAGATTTGAAAGAAAAAAAAAGGTAATGCGATTCTTCGTAGAGCACAATCTATTTGCTGTTCTTTTATATCGTTTATAGAACATTTTTAACGGAATAACGAACAGCAAAAGCAAAGTTACTGTAGAAAATGCTGATGTCACTGGAAGAAACATCCAAGATAAACTCATCAGTAAGTGCTTTAAAGATTAAACGTTACTGAAATGAGACCAAATAGTAACAATGAAGACAAAAAGAATTATTATTGCTGGTTCGACTCCACTACGTAGATCCACGTCTCTTAACACCTTAACATAGAAGATGCTTGCCTGTAACTCTTTAGACCAGTCAAGGGCGGATCTAGAAATGTTACAAGGGAGGGGCGATTGATTTTTTTTTCGAAATTGCTCATTTTTTTCGCCATGCATCCTTGTTAACACACGTTGATTACAAATGTTTGGTCTTCCATTTCAAAAAATTTACAGATCAGAGGCGCGAATCTCCGCGCCCTTTCCCTTAATATTATCAAAGATCAACTAAAATTGCCTTTTTTGAACTTCAAAATCTAAAAACTGCTGGAGAAGAAGCCCTCAAGGGAGGGGCGATCGCCTCCATCGCCCCTCCCTTGTATCCGCCCTTGAGACCAGTGGTTCTCAACCTTTTTACAGCTACCGCCCCCTTTAGGGTTGAAAATTTTTTTCAGCGCCCCCTATGCGGACAGACGTAAAAGTAGAAGAGGGGGAGGAGTAGTTTTCTTGACCGGTTAAACTCTATAATTTTTCCCAAACAGATAGTTGAAAAATGACTACAGAGTAAAAAAACTATGCTTTTTTTTTCTTTAAGATAATTTTTAGAAAAAGCGGGCACCGGGCATTTCCCCCCTTTTGAAAAGCTGTGTCAGTAACTATCAAGTGCCTAGAATGGGTCCATTAAATGAGTGAACCATTTTTAAGGTAAATAAGAACAACACGGTTTGAAATAAAAATGCGCCGTTTTCAACATTTGAACATTTTGTTTCAAAACCAAAATATATTTGAAAAATACGCTACGTTGCTCTCATTTACTTGCAGCTATGCTATACGCATGCCCTATTTATTGCGTACGGATATAGGATCTTACTGCGGAAAGGCAATAATACAAAGCCGTTCCTTCTGTTTTTCCCAGAAAGGAACAGACTTGAAACTATGGCCCGTACCTGTCCCCTTTAAAGATTATAAATCAAGTTTTAATTAAAAAAAAAAAAAAAAACTGGTTCTAAGTTGAATTCACAAATCACGAGAAAAGTTCAATTCAAAAAAATTCTTTTTGATTAATTTACTACTTTGAAGGTTAGATATGATAACAAAAGTTCTAATTATGCCTTTGGCGACTTCAGAGTAAAGACGGAGGTGAAATATCGGGGATATCCACCGAAATTTGTTTTGAAAACGAGGTCTTAAAAATGCGGTTTCTTTAATTTTAGGTTTTGTGGTGTTGAGACTTAAGTTCAGATTCCGACCCTGGTGAAACACTTAAAATTGACGTAATTTTAGGCAATTTTTTGTAACATTAACTAGGGAGAAGAAGGTATCTTATAAAGATTTTTCATAATTGAAGTTATTTAAAGGCTAAGTTTAGTAATGTTAGGGAGTCCGAGCTCCTTCTAACGTTCTCCGAAATAGAAGTATAAAAGCGCAAAATTTAAACTATTTTTGTTGACGAAGAGGGAATGGGTTCGGGAGTTTTCTCCGGAATTTTTTTTCACATTTCACCGTGAAAAATGCGGTTGTTACCTACCTTTCATGTTGTTAGGGAGATTGTCTAACGACACAAAAAGTCGGTCAAGTAAGGTGGCTCTCAAATTTAAGTGCTATTGGCAAATTTTAGGCTATCTTTCATGACGTTGGGAGAAAGTTCAGGGCTCGGAAGAGATCCGCAGAAAATAAATTTGTAAGCTATCCTTTGTGAAAAAGAGATGAGGGTTTCCTGCCGCCCCCGCATAAAACACGTCCTCACGAGCACATTTGAAAATATACTTACAGCCCAAAGTCTGCCCACTGCCCCCCTGCCGCCCAAAATATGTTCACCGCCCCTCAATATCTTCCTACCGCCCACTGGGGGGCGGTATCGCCCTCGTTGAGAACCACTGCTTTAGACAATAGCGCTCAAGAAGCAAGTGAATTTTTCAGTTACCAATTATCTATTCCACCAACTGCACTATTTGACCGTACTCAAAAATGAGAAACACAGAAAAATCTTATTGATAAAGTCATTAGATACCTTGAATGTCAGTGCGATACATTTGTATTAGACTTTCTTGATGGAGGTGCATTAGTTCACCCATTACCATTGTCTGCTTCTGTAACATTTAAAGATGAGCGATTCCATACCAAATCACCGAAAAAAAAAAAAGTTGGTCGCACGACCGACTCGGATTTTTTTTAAATTTGGTACACAGATTGATGGTATAGAGGTATGAAAAAGCCCAAAAGGAAAGTTACCTGCTCCACTTATTTTCTGAGATACATGCCCTCAAAGTTTGTCTGCCACGGCAAAATACTAAAAAAGTGATGTTAGTTAATCATTTTTTATAAAAAATCGTACTCATGCAAAATAAAAGTGTTAGATATCTATGGAAACTAGTTACTCTGGGCATTCTGAAAAAAAATACTAGAACGTTCATAATGAAAATTGCCAAGGTACAGGGCTCTTTGAAGTTGTCACCACAAAAACTTGATTTTGCAGATTTTGCTAAAATTCAGGCATTTATTACAAAAAAAGGCAAACAAAACCAAAGGTTTTCTCACTTTCTGGTAGTGTACAGGTCCTCCCTGTAAATTGCTACGCAATAAATTTTTTGGGTTTCTCACTCCTTCTTGGAAATATTTTAGCTTAAAGATAAGCCGTAAGGCAAAAAATGCGTTTTTGGCCATCTTGGCAGCCATTTTTCTCATAAAGGGGGAGCAGTAGAAACTTTAATTTTTTTTTTAAACAAGCCACTGATATGTTAGCTATTCACAGGAAAAGAGTTTACTTTTGGTTATTTCTCCCATTAAGAGATATCCTGCTGACAGTATATGCATGTTTTTCGCGACGACCATATGCTTTTGTTCCCCCTCTCATGGACTTAAAATTAATTAAACCAAAAAATAATGATATATTTAATATTAGCTGTATTATCTACCCAATATGTCATGAAATTTATTAAATCATTGAACAATAAATTAGATAATTGATGAAAAAAAGAAAAAGTATTTCTCTGATGCCTGAGCATTATGCATTCCTAATTATAAAGCACTAAATACTTTCTTGAGAAATTAATTAACATAAATGAGCTCTAAATAGTTATATTATAAGCAATACCCAATTTTGTGATTGGGATACTCCTGTTTTTAATTGAAGAATTTCTTGAATATCACATGAATATCAGGAAAATAAATGAGGTCTTTTCGTTTGATGTAGGATATTTTATGACAAATTTCATTTGATGGGTTACTAACTGAGCATGGTGATAAAGAGCTATTAATTTCAGCATCGAATTCCATTTTACCTTATTAACAGTTAAATATTTACAAAATAATTAAATAAATAATTTAATATAAAGCCATGCTTGAAGAATTAAAATTAGTGCAACTAATTTATTCCCATACTGATCTTTACAAAATTGACATGCGTTGAGCACTGATAAGAACTGACAAGAAAAAGTTTACTCACTAAAATATTAGTTCACAGATACTATAAAGCATACATTCTATTTTCCACAAAATAATACTGCAACAAAGAACAAGGGTATCCTCTTGTTTATAGCCATCAATCAGGAACATCCAATCACAAGATTGGGTATTGCCTATGAGATAAATATTCGAAGCTCCTTTATTTTAATTGATTTTTCAAGAAATTCTTTAGTACCTACCCCTTTATACCCTTGTTCTTTGTTGCAGTATTATTTTGTAGAAAATAGAATGTACGCTTTATAGTATCTGTGAACTAGTATTTTAGTGAGTAAACTTATTCTTGTCAGTTCTTATCAGTGCTCAACACATGTCAGTTTTGTAAAGATCAGTATGGGAATAAATTAGTTGCACTAATTTTAATTCTTCAAGCATGGCTTTATATAAATTTTATGAATTTTATTTATTTAATTATTTTATAAATATTTAACTGTTAATAAGGTAAAATGAAATTCGATGCTGAAATTAATAGCTCTTTATCGCCATGCTCAGTTAGTAGCCCATCAAATGAAATTTGTCATAAAGTATCCTACATCAAACGAAAAGACCTCATTTATTTTCCTGATATTCATGTGATATTCAAGAAATTCTTCAATTAAAAACAGGACTATCCCAATCACAAGATTGGGTAGTGCTTATAATATAACTATTTAGAGCTCATTTATGTTAATTAATTTCTCAAGAAAGTATTTAGTGCTTTATAATTATGAATGCATAATGCTCAGGCATCAGAGAAATACTTTTTCTTGTTTTCATCAATTATCTAATTTATTGTTCAATGATTTAATAAATTAAATTTCATGACATATTGAGTAGATAATACAGCTAATAATAAATATCTAATTATTTTTTGGTTTAATTAATTTTAAGTCCATGAGAGGGGGAACAAAAGCATATGGTCGTCGCAAAAAACATGCATATACTGTCAGCAGGATATTTCTTAATGGGAGAAATAACCAAAAGTAAACTCTTTTCCTGTGAATAGCTAACATATCAGTGGCTTGTTTTAAAAAAAAATTAAAGTTTCTACTGCTCCCCCTTTATGAGAAAAATGGCTGCCAAGATGGCCAAAAACGCATTTTTTGCCTTATGGCTTATTTTTAAGCTAAAATATTTCCAAGAAGGAGTGAGAAACCCAAAAAATTTATTGCGTAGCAATTTACAGGGAGGACCTGTACACTACCAGAAAGTGCGAAAACCTTTGGTTTTGTTTGCCTTTTTTTGTAATAAATGCCTGAATTTTAGCAAAATCTGAAAAATCAAGTTTTTGTGGTGACAACTTCAAAAAGCCCTGTACCTTGGCAATTTTCATTATGAACGTTCTAGTATTTTTTTTCAGAATGCCTGGAGTAACTAGTTTCCACAGATATCTAACACTTTTATTTTGCATGAGTACGATTTTTTATAAAAAATGATTAAATAACATCACTTTTTTAGTATTTTGACGTGGCGGACAAACTTTGAGGGCATGTATCTCAGAAAATAAGTGGAGCAGGTAACTTTCCTTTTGGGCTTTTTTATACCTCTATACCATCAATCTGTGTACCAAATTAAAAAAAAATCCGAGTCGGTCGTGCGACCCCCATTCGGTGATTTGGTATGGAATCGCTCACATGTTATAAGTCAACACGAAGCATATGTCAATAGAAGATACGGAATGACCATAGTATTACATGGGTATAAGAAACTCAACATAAAAGATCTGGCACACATATTACGCATGCAGAAATCAACAGTTGAAGTAAAATTTGATGAAAATTCCCCTATAGTTTAAAAAAAATATATTTCCAATTCTGTAAACAAACAACGTTTTGTCATCGTACTGGCGAGTTTTGAAAGTCGATGTCGATTCAAGCTGAAGGTGGCGCAGACACGATGATCGTTAAAGAATCTGTAAAACCTAGCTGTAAACCTAGTAGTAGTTGCGGTGGTTTTCAGATATTTTAATTATTTTACTGTATCATTCATCTAAGAATATTTTGATGAAGTTTAGCCACACAGTCCGATAAAGTTCGTGACATTCAAGCTATTCAAATATCAATCGGAGATAAAGCTTGCAAAACTTTACCTTTTGCTCACGCATGGACACGGTGTGATACCACCAGTGTGTTATATGGCAAAAGTATTTTTTTTTTTTTTCAAAAATATTACAAAATCTGTTATAACAGTATAATACTGGCAGCAGAGGCTCCATTTTAAAACTGTAAAATGCAGTGTAATAAACCGTGAAACTAGTAATTTTACAGTTTATTACAGCAAACTAGCAATTTTACAGCTTACTACTGTAAATTGAGCAATTTTCAGCTTACTACTGTAAATTGAGCAATTTTGCAGTTTATTACTGCAATTGCAAAATTGTCTGTATTATACTGTAAAAACAACATCTGTTTTTAACAGTATAGCACAGCATTCCTTTTTCATCAAAGAAGCCTGTTATCCCCGAGGAATATTACAAATATTTCACAAAAATAGCATTTGATAGACGCAATAATAATAAGCTGCAGGAACAATAATAATCTGTCTGAAGTTATAACCGCAACCGGATGCAATCCGGTTCGCAATCCGTGCCGAGAGCAACGACTCGATGGGGCTGGAAAATGTTCCATTCGACGGGTTTGCAGGACGGACTTGAGAACACGAAAAAGAACACACGCTTTTTCGGCAACAAAAAGAAAGAAACATCAAATTCGGTATTTCGGACATAATGATAGGAATGAAAGGCAGAAGAAGGAGAAAAAAAAAGAACACAGTAGAACTATTATGGTCGTCATTAAAAGACAGTTTAGTGGCTGTAGCAAAGAAAGGGAACGTATATCAATTGCTGAACCAAAAAACACTTTGTACAGAGTTTTGAGTTGCGATTTTCTTCGTTTCTTGTTTTCGATGTCGCCGTTCTTTGTTCACAGCGTTTGTAAGATCGAATAAAAACATGCATCCATTAAAAAGTCTTGAAATCAGTTATTTATTTCAAAGGCAGTTGCGAACTTGCGACACTAGGTTAAGCTTACAAGCAAGTGATTGTAAAAAAATATCTCGATGTTGTTTTGTTTGTTAAGCAGTAGTTGATGCACCAATGCATTTAAGTCACACGCACACACACATACACTTGGTGTGCCCGCCGAATTATCTAATAATTTCTGAACGGCAAGAGCTACAACCATGTAAGTGGGGTGTATCATACACAGCGCCATTACGAAAATAGCAAGAGATACGGGGGAAATGTCAATAATTAGGGTGCGAAGCTTTATCAATTTAGAACAAAAAAAGAAAGAAAAAAAAATCTCTCGCTTATTATAGCTTTTACAGAAGGCGCAACCACATGGTGGTCAATCCTAGTATACGTGTATATGTATATATATTATTAACCGCGGATAACACACTGTTATTCGGTGTGAAGTTCAAATTCCACTGTACACAAATGCCATAAGGACTCGTATATAGGGTGAGCAACCATTCGCAGCACAACAACACATCCGCACAAGGAAACGACAAAGACAGGAGAGAGAAAGTACATCTATGCCTATGCCGGATCTCCGAGCTCGGGACCCCCCATTCCGGTCAGAGTTCTATGACCACTAAACAAGGTGGCTGGCGAGTTATTTAATAAATAGAGGGAAAGAGTGATTGTTGGATGCAAATGCTGCGCACCCTAGATTCACGGAGCGTTTGGTTTGATCTTGAACCACCTAGGCGCATATACTTTTAAAATGAATCCAGGAAATAAATGTCACTAAACTCTCAAATGGATAGCTGAAATATCTGGAGTTGATGACTTCACAGATTTCTAATAGGTACCGTTGATCAGTTCTTAGATCAGTTTTGTTCGTCACTTCACATAACTAATACTATATTGGCACAAATTTGACTACAGGTAGTCTCTCGTATCCCGCCAACAATTTTCCTATTTTGCCGGTTAAACTTCTCTGCCTAGTCCTAGTTCTATCCATATGAGTGAAAAGATGGTGCAAAGGAAGCTCTTTCACGTATAACTGGCATACAAACCACCAGTTCTATCTTTCGGATAACGCCTCCTTTGACTCCTGTATTGACAGAAGTTCCATTGCAAGATTGCAACCAACTTTCTCACATGTATCTCATTATCAGTTAGATGACAAGAAACTTACTATGCGTTTTTCTATGACTTGCACTTTTCCGACACTTACAGAAATGTGGTCGATCTACTCCGAACTGGGCTCTTTAAATAAACATGTATATGCTCTTCGATAAAAACTTCTGCATAGGTAGATTTGGATCAACGAAACTCTTTTTTTTTTTCCCCATAGAAGAGCAATCCACACAAATAATCATACGATGTGGACGTTGTCGATTTTCTGCGATACTCTGTATGTACTGTCGTCCCCGCTTAATCGGGTAACGGATAAACAAATACCCCGCTTATACGAATAAAACATCCCGGAACCGAATATTCCCCATACCATAGGCGCAATGTTAAAGGTCCTTGCTTAAACGAATACCCCGCTTAATCGAATAATATTTCTTGGAACCGACATTATTCGTTTAAGCGGGGCCGACAGTATATGTTACGGCCAAAGCCCGAAGTCGGCCAGTTCTCGAATTGGCCTGCCACTTCGGGCTTTTTCCGTAACATATACACCTCTGTGCAAGAAAAACAGAAAGAAAAAAATCTAAATGATCTGATGTCACACTTCTGGTTTCCCCTCCCTTCCCTTTGTCATTAACTGTCACAAATTCAAGACCCCCCCCCCCTACCTAAAAGCGTGACGTCATTTATGGACAGCCCCTTATGCCGTAAACGTTACTGAAAAAAATAAATTAGTAGCAAAAATAATTTCTACTTCAGCTTGTGGGAGGTATAAAAGGGTGAAAGGAATACCGTGATGTTATCTTCTTTGTTGCCGTCCCACAAAAAAAAAAAAAAAAAAAAAAAACTAGTCTCTCGCATTGAAAAGCTCTTATTTTCTCTACCGCTCCGTATTTATTTGTCCTTGACCTTGGTACTGCTATATTATAACGTACTTTTTCGATTTGCAGCACTATATAAAGAATTAAACTATGTAATTAGGAAGGCGTCACGTGCACACCGTAGACATTGCTGAGGCAGAGAGGAAATGGAGAAATTTCTTTTGATCTTCAAAAGAACATAGTTTTTTTTTTTTTTAAAGAAAGAATTGTTCTATTACTGCAGTTTTTATCTATCGAGTACGTTTCCCCGGCAACATCACTTTGGAGCTGCTTCTTTCCTTTGCCAAATAAAATTTCGTTACCTTTCTGTTATTAGTGAAAGATGAAGTCATTTTGACCATTAGCTTAAACTTTAGAGCATTTTATATTTCAATTCGTGATTGCTTGATAAAAATATAACATTTTAAAATGTATACATTTCTGTGGTTTCGAAAAAGACATATCTGTTCCCGAAAATATGCCAATAGTGGCGAGTTCCATGTCAGATACAAAGGAGAGTGCGATGAGGGCGATCGCCCCTCCCTTGTTAGACTTGGCAGCGGCAATATTTCGGGGGGAAAAAATCCTGAAAACGGAAGCGTAGTCCAACTATGATGACGTTAGGAAAGGAGGTGAGGTTTCGAGACTTTTCTCCGATAATATTTCGAAACTGAAGTTCCAGATAATGAAAATTTTGAATACCTTTGATGATGTTAGCGGGTGTTCAAAACAATCGCTCGGAATCATTATGAAGTTGAGGCTTTAAGCACACAATTTTTGAATACCTTTGGAAGCAGAATATTGAAGGAATACGTTCAGAGAACCTCCCCTGTCTCCAACTCCTTGACTAAATTTCAACATTTGAAAAATAAAATAATGCTACCCCCCCCCCCATATGATACGCAGTAAGAGACAAGCAAAAATATTAATTGCACCCTCTTTTAAAAATTTCTGGATCCTCCCTTGCTTTAGTTTATTTCATTTTTTCAAGCATGTAGCACTATATAAAGCAGTAAGTAACCGCCCCGAAGCCAGGCTAAGGCAGAAACATGCACATACACCACTAGCTCGTTCATTCCAACCATGGACTGCAGTTTCGTGCTTATTATGCACTCATCAGCATGGAATAGGAATTAACGAGCTGGAGGCAAAAATCCTCTTACAAGAAACGTAAAAATCCAGTCGCAAGGAATTCGTTGTCTTCGAATTGAAAAGAAATTCGCGCTCTTGAGCTTTTTTTTTTTTTCGTGAAAGGAAATACTTCCTTCCTGTTGAGTTTCGACGCAACAAACATCCGGCAAAGTCTTATTTACAGATCTTCCGTTTTCTGACTCACTGGGTCTCTTTTCTACTTTTTAGGAAGTGATTTTTGCAAATTTTCCACAAAATATGAATGTTGACACTTTATGCATGTGTACTGTACAACACTAGGGTGTATCACGAAATTTTTTTTTGGAAATTCAAAATTTCAAGTTGATAAAAAGTTGTCACTATGTTCACATAGTTACCAAAAAAAAAAAAAAAAAAATAGATAAGCCGGGATGTCCTTGAAGTTTGCAGTTTTTTAGTAAAAACGATGATTTTTGTAAAAAATGTATAAATTATGTGCAAAGCAAAATAACTATTTGAGTGGAAAAATGGACCAATCTCGCGATTTCAAAGTGCTGCACTTCAATGTTTGTACTATTAATCTATATCAATAACAAGAAGTTCTGTCAAGAACTAAGCGAGCCTACTTTCCTGTACATCGACATCGGCATTAGCATCTGATCAATATTCTCTTGATTATCTGAAACTAAAAATTATGTCAAACATATCTTTATAGCACTTAAAGCTGATTTCTGAAAGCAAAATATACCCCTCTCATCAGATAAAATAGACACGTAAAAAGTAAATAAACCAGTCAATAAAGTTTTGTCGCACCTTTTAAAGAATGTAACTGTTATAGTTCTTCCGTAGAAAAATTCCACAATCGTTTTCAAAAGAAAAATAAATAAATAAATAAAATAAAAGTACAAAGAACTTCAAAACACATTTTATCAAAGAAAGAAAAAAAAGTCGTTCGTTAATAAAATGTCTTGAATTTCATTTTTAATCCGTTGCCAGTTGTTAAATATAAATAAGGAATAAAATGTTCTCGTGAATGAAAAATTTTTGTTGACAAAAAAAAAAAATCGTCTGATAAAAAAAAATAATAATAATAAATTAAACAAAACAAATAAATAAATAAACAAAAAATCGTCTGCCCAGTCAGTCATTTTTTCTGAGCCTGCATTTCCGCCATGTTTGCGGAGTCGGAGTCGGAATCAGAGTCCTCACAGAAGATTATTCAGAAAAGTACTTTACAATACATTATTTATCAAAACCATTTTCTTACAAAGTTAGTTTGAAGGAAATCCGCCTTGAAGTTCAGAATCAACATTCAATTTAAATTTCTCCGTAGGCGCTAATGTTAAAATTTTTTCTGAACGGTTCATCATTGAACGAAAAATGGTTCAAATTGAAAAGTGAAATATAGGAATGATCCTCTCCGAGATCTTTCGAACAAAAAAAAGTTTATCCAATTCGGACGGTTCACTTAAAAGTTATTAGGTGGGGAAAGGTTGTTTGAACGGTTCAATGTTGAACGAAAAAAATGTTCAAATTGAAAATTTAAATACGGTAATGAAGCATCCTTGCCGAGATCTTTTGAACAAAAAAAAGTTTGTTTAAATCGGACTGTTCATTCAAAAGTTATTAGGTGTGAGGGCTTGTTTGAACGGTTCAATGTTGAACGAAAAATTGTTCAAATCGGAAATTTAAAAACGGGGATGAAGTATCCTTGCCGAGATCTTTCGAACAAAAAAAAGTTTGTTTAAATCGGACGGTTCAATCAAAAGTTATTAGGGGTGAGAGCTTGTTTGAACGGTTCAATGTTGAACGAAAAATTGTTCAAATCGAAAATGTAGATACGGGAATGAAGTATCCTTGAAAAGATCTTTCGAACAAAAAAAAAGTTTGTTCAAATCGGACTGTTCATTCAAAAGTTAGTATCGCGGGACCGGTTGTTTGAACGGCTCAAAGTTGAACCAAAAATTGTTCAAATCAAAAAATCAAATATGGGAATGAGCTGTACTCGCCGAGATCTTTCCAACAAAAAAAAGTTCGTCCAAATCGGAATGTTCATTCAAAAGTTATTAGGGGGGGACAGACAGACCGACAGACCGACCGACCGACCGACCGACCGACCGACCGACAGACCGACACACAAATTCCCCATCTCAATACCCTACTTTCAAATTTTTAATTTTTCGATATTTATTTCATTGTTTTGTTTCTTTTTGACTTTTTTTTACTTGGCGATATTTTTTTTACTTGGCGATATTTTTTGGACTTGGCGATATTTTTTGGACTTGGCGACATTTTTTAGATGCATTAAGCCAATTTTGATGCTTTTTTCGTCTCTTTTATTTTTAACGGGAAAGTAGGCTAAAAATGAGTGAATGCTTGTTTGTTTGTATACTTGTTTTCTATACAAATCCACACTTTGCGTCAGATTTTCATCAAACTTGACACAGAGGTTCTTTGATGCCCTAGAATTCTCATAGGCGGGGTCTTGAAATTTTAAAAAAAATCTAAAAAGCTCAAATTCAAGTTTTTTTGTCAAAAAATGACTTTTTTACAGGAATCTAGCCTATTATTAGGCCTATTTTTTTTAATCGACATGAACCTTTAGGTTACAAATTGATAAAATTTGTGGTATTTAAATATTAGTATTTTCCAACAAGGATTAAAATTAAAACAATGAATTTTCATTTCAAGGCTCACCTATTTCATTTTAGCATGAAATAAGTCAAAAACAATTATAATTCATGTTCTCATTTGGCACAAAATATGTATGATACAGAAATTTTTTTTCTTATCCTCCTATCAGAGGAATTATGCAAAAACATGGATTAAAAGCCTTATACATGTTTCGATTTTAGCTTGTGCTATTTTTCTGTGAACTTTCCGTGATAATTAAGTTCTTTTGGGAGTTTGTACCTAGAACTTTTGTACAACCATGTGGACTGAATTCAATCAAATAAGAGGTATGTTGCAATAATAAAATGGCCTTTAAAATCAGAAAATGGCCTTTCTAGGCCTATATTTGTAATCGACATGAACCTTTAAGCATACAACTTGATAAAATTACGGATATTTAATTCTAATTTTTGCGAGCTTTTTTTGGTCCTCCTATTAGAGAAATTATGCAAAAATGTGGATTAAAAACTTCATACTTTTTCGCTTTTACTTGATGCTTTTTTTTTTTTTTTTGTGAACTTTTCGTGAATCCTGTTTTTCTTCCAGATTTTAACCACTATTGGGCCAGAGGTTCTTTGATGCACTAGAAATCACATGGGCGGAGTTTTGGACTTTAAAAAAATAATCAAAACTTTGAATTTCAAATTTTTAATTCGACGACAGTTACGTCTGTAAGGGAGATAAGCCTTTAAGAAGAGAAATAAATTAATTTCTGCTTTAATATAATTTTTACTTTAAAGGTGGGAACATTTTTTTTTCTTTTCTGAATGCTATGTTGTATTAATACGCATCCGGGCAACGCCGGGTATGAAGCTAGTACAATAATAAAAATTATTTTGCAGGATAAGTAAATATTCTAAAAATATGACTTACCAGCGAAAATGTGAGGTTTTTCATATCTATTTCAGGAAACCTAAAAGTTCAATTTTAGCTCCAATACATTTTTTATTAATAGATTACTCCTTAAGTACTCCATTTTTGCACTTAAATAATTATTTTTGCTTTACACATAATTTATACATTTTTTAAAAAAATCATCGTTTTTACTAAAAAATTTGAAACTTCAAGGTCAACCCGGGTTATCTAAATATTTTTTAATTTCAAAAAAAAATTTTTTGGTAACTATGTGAACATAGTGACAACTTTTTATCAGCTTGAAATTTTGAATTTCCAAAAAAAAAAATTTCGTGATACACCCTAGTGTACAAATGCATGCATGTTTTAAGCGGTAGCAATTTTCGCAGCTACAAAGCCCAAAACTTAAATTATCTGTTCAAAATATACGGAAAAGTCAGGAGAGTATACATAGGAGTTGATTTCGGGAGAGGTCGAAGTCAAATATTATGCGAAATTCCAGATTTTAGTTTTTAAAGATCACAATCCATCTTCACAATGAGTGATTGTAAATTTAATTTGGGGTAGGCACGTGTTCCTTAGTCTCATCCTTAAATACACCCTTGTGAGTTAAATATTTGTGATGTTTTTGGATTTTAATCACTGTTAAGTACCTACGAACTAGGAAACCAAATGACGCGAAAACATAAATGATAGTTTAAAGGAATAAAAGTACTTGTATTTACTTACATATTATTATAAATGCTCGAAATTAATTTTTACCATTTAAAACATGGGGAAATTTATTAAACCAAACTCTGTTTTTTACAGACTCTTATTACAATGCCGAATGACAGATTTCAACAAACATTAAAACTAAAAAAAAAAAAACAACTTATCTCTGAGAAGTAAACATTTATCCAAGTCTGAGGGTAGAAGAATATATCATTTTTAGCCTACTTTTCCGGAAAAGTAAAAGAAAGACGAAAAAAGCGTTGAAAGGAGATTAATGCATCTTAAAAATATCGCCAAGCTCAAAAAATATTCAAAAACGAAAAAAAAAAAAAAAGTATCGAAAAATTAAAAATTTGAAAGTAGGGTTTTGAGATGGGGAATTTATGTGTCTTGTCCCCCCCCCCCCTCAACTCTGGAAAAACTTTAGAATGAACGGAACGGTCCGATTTAAACAAACTTTTTTTGTTCGAAAGATCTCGACAAGGACACCTCAATCCCGAATTTGACTTTTTGATTTGAACAATTCTTCGTTCAATTTTGAACAGGCCAAAAAAAAAAAAAAAAAACTTAACATAAGCGCCTACGAGAAAAAAAAAAAAAAAAAAAGACCAAGGTAAATTCCCAGATAATTAAGAGAATATTGATCAGATGCTAGAATGTCAAAGTAGGCATATGGGAAAGTAGGTTCGTTTAGTTCTTGACAGAACTTCTTGTTTGAGCATGGGAGGAATACAAAAATAAAAGTAGTACGGCTAAGGCGAAAATAATTTCAAAAGTCTAAGGAGGCTCATTCCACGTCAAATCGCCTAATTTAAATAGTCGGCCGTGCCGTCATGTCTCGGATTATGTTCAATATTTTTTTACGGATAGATACCCATGAGATAAACTCAAATTAATTTTTTTAGATTTTTTGAATAAAAATTAAGGGTTGTATAATTTTTTGAAATTTTGATTTTTTTAGAATTTTTGCTTTTTTATTTTTGGTATGCATTTTGAAAAAGCTCTATAACTTCCTCATTTTTCATTCAATTAAGCCAGTTTAAGTATCATTTTAAAGCTAATTATTTTCTCCTTCAATATTAGTGACAAAAATGAGATTGTGAAAAATAGAATTTTGCCAATAGTCGTCTGAAGTCAGATTTTGTGTTTTTTCGATTGGTATGTTCAATAGGTCATATCTCCGGAGTACCAACTAAGAACTGCCCAATTTTTTTTTTCAGTGATGACAACATCATATACTTTTTATGTATAAAAAATTACGAGGGTGTTTTTTGTTGTTTTGGAATAAAAAATTCAAGTGTGTTTTTTCAGTTGGTATGATCAATAGGTCATATCTCCGGACTACCAACTAAGAACTGCACGCCACTTTTTTTCTGTTATGACAACATCATACCCTTTTTATGTATAAAAATTTGGGAGGGTGCTTTTTTTAGTTTTTGAATAAAAAAATCAAACGTGTTTTTTCAGTTGGTATAATCAATAGGTCAAATCTCCGGAAAACCAGTTAACAACTGCGCCATTTTTTTTCTCCATAATGAAAACATCATGATGTTTTTATGATCAAGAAATTAGAACGAATTTTTTTGTTATTTTGAAATAAAAATATAACATGTTTTTTTTTTCAAAAAACTTTACTTTAAAATCAACTTTTGAAACTTAAATTTGAGATTCACTCAGCATCACACGTCACAAGCAGGTGAAAATGTATCCTATTTATTACATTCAAATACTTGATGGTAGTTTTATATTGTTCTATTGCTTGCATGCTTTGGTAGTGAAAAGTCGCTGCAGAATTATTTTACTCTTCAGTAATTATTTGCTAGCCACTCCATCAACCGATAGGAATTACGATAAAGTAAACTGAAATGTCTTTAAATATACTTTCATTCATAGTTTGACAAAGAAAGACTCGCGAGCTCTTGGTGGTTGGAAAAAATTTATATTTGGTTTCCATTATTCTGAAATCTACGTAACATTTTATAATTTGTTATCAAATGAAAGCATAAAAAATTCATGAATAACAATCTTTATTTCTACGATGTTCCGACAGTGGCAACAAAAGGTTTTTCAAACACAGAAACCTTCTTCACTAATATACCCTTCGTGTCTAATGGCTTGAAGAAGTAATTCTCTCTGCTGCCTACTATTATTAAGGCTCTTTCATATCTTTGCTTTAAAAAATCTTCATTTGCAACCACTTCCACTGCTGTAACGAAAAACATCTGTATCCCCTTTATGTTTTGAGAGGCAAATTGAAATAGATCATGTGCATTTAAAATCTGTCCTTCGAGAGTTCTTTGAAGACTTGCTCTTATTGCAAGCCGTTTTATTGTGCCCCCTACTCCATCGCATGCATTCTTGCCATGACTCGTGGCAAAGAAATGCCATTCAGCTGCCATGTCGTGGACTTCCTTGTGATAGCATAGTTTTTTTTTTTTTTTTTTTTTTTTTTATTTTACGGAGTTTTTAAACTTGTCGAAAACTTGATTTTCAAAGAAATTTGTTTCAAAAATTCAATATATTTTTTAAATTTCAGAACAACAAAAAACAACCTTCTAATATCTTGATCATAAAAAACATTATGATGTTTTCATTATAGAAAAAAAATTGGCGCAGTTGTTAACTGGTAATCCGGAGATATGACCTATTGATCATACCAACTGAAAAAACACGTTTGATTTTTTTATTCCAAAACTACAAAAAGCACCCTCCCAATTTTTTATACATAAAAAGGGTATGATGTTGTCATAACAGAAAAAAAGTGGCGTGCAGTTCTTAGTTGGTAGTCCGGAGATATGACCTATTGATCATACCAACTGAAAAAACACGCTTGAATTTTTTATTCCAAAACAACGAAAAACACCCTCCTAATTTTTTATACATAAAAAGTATATGATGTTGTCATTACTGAAAAAAAAAATTGGGCAGTTCTGAGTTGGTACTCCGGAGATATGACCTATTGAACATACCAATCGAAAAAACACAAAATCTGACTTCAGACGACCATTGGCAAAATTCTATTTTTCACAATCTCATTTTTGTCACTAATATTGAAGGCGAAAATAATTAGCTTTAAAATAATACGTAAACTGGCTTAATTGAATGAAAAATGAGGAAGTTATAGAGCTTTTTCAAAATGCATACCAAAAATAAAAAAGCAAAAATTCTGAAAAAATCAAAATTTTAAAAAATTCTACAACCCTAAATTTTTATTCAAAAAATCTAAAAAAAAAATAATTTGAGTTTATCTCATAGGTATCTATCCGTAAAAAAATATTGAACAAAATCCGAGACATGACGGCACATAGCCTTAGGCGATTTGACGTGGAATAACCCAGGAATGTCTTTTTCTTAGGGAGGGGGGGGGGGTTGATTTAGTGATTTGGATTTTTCTAAAAATGTTCAGTTCTCACCCAATAAGAGTAACTGGTATGAAATATTTTTTTCACGGTCAAAGAATGGCCAGTGCAAAAGTTCCCAGTTTTCCATGAAGTACACTCTTGTATTTGTGAAACAGTCCCTTTTTCTGTGGAGGAGAAATTCTACATTTGTTTTTACTCGTAGTTGAGGAGTGGAGGGGGGCAGCGTTATGAAACCAAAGAAGCGTCAAATGACCCACACCGCCGAACTACAGTCAAACGAGGGATAGAGAGTAAAAAAAGTTTAGTTTTGTCTGAGCTATTCTCAATTCAAAGAGAGTTTACTTTTCTTTTTCGAGGCAACTACCTACGCATTAAAACTTCCACAGAAATAAATTACACCTTAAAAATAAGTCTGCAAGGTAAAGAACTTGCATTTGGCGTTTTTCGCTATAATGACGTTCCGAGAAATAATTGCCGTAGTAAGTTCATTCTTTTTTACTATTGTATATTTATGTATTCTTGTTTTTGAATTCTAATGCTGACCAAAATGCGTCTCATTCCAAATTTCACACATTTACAGCAGGGCAAAACCAGAAAAAGAGGTCCCCATTCTTTGTTCAATAAATGCAGTTCAGGAACCAAAATAAAAAGAAAAAAGAAAAATAATTTATTAAAAGGAAAATAAAATTCCTCCTGTATTTGAAAGAATGTGTCTGAAAATATTATTAATTAAGCAATTTTGCTTGATATATTGTTTTTTAAACTGTTTTCCTAGTTGCTGTAAGTCAGAGCCGTTACGAGACAGCAAGAATAAGTAAAACAATCTGAAACTTAGGGTGAGGGGGAGGAGTACTCTAACAATTAACGATTTGATTCTTTTAGAGTTTCATCTGAAATATACTGAGAAAAGGCGATTGATTACAGATAAATATTTACCCTGCGACAGGTGTTTGGATAATAATGGAGTGATTGTGTGCCCCGCGCGATCTCTCTGGGATTAATTTACGGAATCAGGGGTGCTCCCCCCTCCCCCCAAGCTCAATGGCGCAAATCCCAATCTCCCAAACTTTTCGTAACCCTCTTGTGCTTTTTTATTTTTGTTTTTAGCCCTCTTTTTTATTTATTTATATATTTTTTAAATATTATTTATTAATTTTTCAAATTATAACTTATTATTTTTACATATTATTAATTTTTTAAAATTACTAATTTTGCACAGAATAGAAACGCTTTTTTGTTTCTTCCAGACATTCCAAGCACACACACACACGCAAAATAAATAAATAAAAAAATAATAATAATAAAAAAAAAAGAAATACAAAAAAATAATAATGAATAATTTAAATTAAAAAAAATCAGAAAAAAATTTGAATTGAAAAATTCGTGAATAAATAATTAAAATAAATAAATAAATTAGTTCCTCCCCCCCCCCCCCCCAATTTTGATGGCGCCGTCATAATCCCCCTGTGGGCACCCCTGTACGTAAGGAATGATCCTGAGACTTAAAAAGACTGACCACCAATGCTTTAGATTAGATAACTTCAACAATAGCACAAATTTACCAAAACCGTTTAAGGTTTTTTAAAGAGAGAAAAAAAAAAAAAAAAAAACTTGTAAGATGATTGGTAAAGCTCAAAAAAAAAAAAAATCAAAAAAAGCCGTAAGTTTCTCGCCCGGTAGCAGAAAGAGCGCAACGCTGCCACGTGCGTTGCAGATTCTTGAGAAATTTTGCAGACTGTTTCTTAGTTACGAAACCTGAAACTTTTGAAGAAAAAAAAAATCTAAATGCCTGCTACTGCAGATTTGTACCGTATGTTTTGAAATATAATCCACAGGTTTCACGTACTTGCATTGGGATCTCAATTTTAAGCGGTTCTCAGTTTCCGTTCAATTTTGAGCCGATCACCCCCCCCCCCCCCCCCAATAACTTTTGAGTGAACTGTCTGATTCGAACCATCCTTTTTTTGTTCGAAAGATATCGGCGAGGCCAACATAATAAAGAGTATATTGATCAGATGCTAAAATACCGATGTTGGTATGCGAGAAAGTAGGTTCGTTTAGTTCTAGATGGAACTTCTTGTCAAATCTGTGTCGCAGACCTATTGGGGCTCCTCGTCCCTGGCTAGAGACAGGTCGTGAAAGAAACCGGGGCTGCAGAGTCAGAGACGGACTTTATTTTGGGGAAAAGGTGACGGAATCGGGAGCCGAAAAATTTGAAATTCCATGAGTCGGAGCAACGCCTCCTAAATACTAAATGTCTGTTGCTTTCTGGTTTTTAGCACAGAGCAAAAATTCGTCCTTGGTTCACAAAGCACTGCCATCTACGGGAGTTCTTCGAGAAAGAAAAATTAACGATTGGTTCATTTCTAAATTTAAATTCAAAAATCAACCAGTCAAAAACTTTAATTCGAATATTGTTTGGATTTATTACCGTAACAACGGCATCATCGTATTGTCGTAAAGTGGAACCAATGTCGACCGCAGAGAAGTAAATGTAGTAGGCATTTAGTATTTAGGAGGCGTTGGTCGGAGTCGGTCGTTTTCCCTTCTAGTTTCGAGCCCACAGTCAATCATGGCTGGAGTCAGTCGGACCGATTTTGGGATAAAGGAGTCGGAGTCAGTAATTTTCGGTCCCACTCCGCCGCCCTGGTAGAAACTCCGAAAACACACACGATTACTCTAGTTTACACAGTACACGTTTTCATGTAACATTGAAATTAATGACGCAGTTGATAGCTTTAAAAACGTACTCTCCGAATTAGCGGGACTAAATTTATCACCGAATTCGGCAAATCGTGTCTGTATTTTAGTAAAAAAACGAAGAAAACGCAGCCAACTCGTCTCCCGATCAAACGAGAACTGTGTTCCTGGAATCGAATGACGCAAGTCTCCCGCGCAACATCTGCCTTCATTTCCCTCATCTTACGTCACCGGGGTAATAGCCAATCGGCGTGCAGACGCTTACCCCGAATAATGAGAATTTTATTTTGGAGCCGTGCGACGCTAAAGCGCAAATCTCTTTTATTTCGCCTTGGGCAACATAAGAAGCGTATTTTCTTTTTGTTTTTGGAACGAAATATTTCTTAAGTTTCTCCCGGGATATTGAACACCATTATTTCGCAACATATGACTTAAATATTTAACGAAGAATTGTTTTGATGATATTTCGTTGAATTGATGATATTTCCTTCTATATTGTATGCGGATTTTTCGTAAACCTTGGAGGCGCTTTTTCGAGACAATTAAAAGAAGATAGATTTATATTTATGAAATATTTGCTTCTAAATCAAACTGTAGTTGAATTCTCTTAAAACGACTACGGTTAAAACGAATTTCAGTGAGATAATGTTTAACATTTTATTCAGCTAAAACTTCAAGCATAATGCGTGCATTAAAATTTAAGTTTTATCAAAGACGAACAAAAATTTCTGAGCTCGTCAGTAAATATTTTCATGTTTTTAACGAAGACTCGTTTTGAGAAATTATTCAGTGTTTCATGTGTTAGTAGAAAGTCTATTAGATATCGAGAAGTATGTATGATTTTCTTTTTTACAAACTGTGGACGTTTCAATTTGCAAAAATATAAAATTTTCCGATTTTTTCCCCGATTGTTCCCATCTCAAAGAATAAGCATGAGCTTAACAACGACTCCTGACCTTTCTCCAGTTGTTTTTTTTTTATAGCTGTTCATTATTTTTGCTTTACGAGTTAAAAAAGATGCAAAAAAAAAAAAAAAAGAGTTAGAGGAACGTGCTTCGACCCGTGAAAATAAAATCCTCCAAAAAAGGGAACAAGGAATTGAATTGAACCTTTTTGAAAATAGAAATTATTTTGCCATTAATTTGCTTCTTAAACAGTATTCAAAATTTCTTCACCAATTACTTTTACGAAAACGAAAACTGAGCTCCGCATCATTACTTTCTTTTTCGTGTAGTTTAAAACAAAAAAAATGTCATATGGTACATTATTATCGTAGTCATATCTTAGTTAAGTACTATCTCATGAACAACAATCCCCCCTTTAAAAAAATCTATTCTTAGTTCACTATTTCATGCTTTCTTTGACATGAAGAGGTGCGTCCATCGAAGATTTCAAAGTAAAGATTTTTCTGTTTTATTTTTCATAACATTCTTTAAAAAATATTATGTTTTTTTGTTTCTTTAAATTGAAGAGTTAAGATGCTCACTGCAAATTGATACGTGTTCAGTGCCGAATCTAGGGGAAGAAACAGGGCCGGTCCGACTGAAAAATTCAAGATAAGCGAACAATAATTCGGCGCCCATCTCCTTCCCCCTCATCCGACATCCACGGTTACCGGGATAAGTATGTGAGCCATTGAGAAGATACGCATGATTGACGAAAATAAACACAAATCAATTAAATTAAAAAAAAAATGCTTGGAAACGTTACTCTTTTAAATAAAAAATTCTTTTGGGGCAAAATAAAAGAAAATAGTACTAACTGAACAGCTTTAAACACATTGACTGTTCAAAGTCTTTTATGAATTTCATTTTGCAAAAGTTAATTCGTTTAATCAAATATTTTGGAAAAAAAAAATAGAACTGACTTCAGTTGGAAATTGCTCTAAAAAGTAAAAAATAATTTTTTTCTACACCATTGAAACTACTTTTAAACATAAGTTTTGAAGTCGGCCCAAAAACGATAGGTAAAATGATATTTAACCATATTTTGCCAACATTTTTTCAGAGAAATCATTGAAAATTAAAAGCATAATATTTCTACCATTACACGAATGTGTGGTAATCAATGAAATGAATCCATTAAAATTTATATTTATAGTTGAATTGTAGTTGCGTATGATTCTATACATTGTTTTTGCGCCGACTTCAAAACTTATGTTTAAAAGTAGTTTCAATGGTGTTCAAAGAAAAAAATTATTTTTTACTTTTTAGAGCAATTTCCAACTGAAGTCGGTTCTATTTTTTTTCCAAAATATTTTATTTCATTCTTTTTAGTGTAAGTGCACTTAAAATAATCAAAATATAGTTAAAAAACCATGCAGCTGTTCAAAAAACTTGCAGACCTGGACTCGATCTCATTCCATCAGGAACTTCAACCCGACGCGTTTAACCACTTGACCATCGGGTCGCTGATCGAAGTAAGGATTTACGATAGCACATATTGTTTTAAATAACATGAAATTTTTGTTTTTCGATCATAACTTTTTTTCTAGTGAACAAATATCGTCATATGAACACATGATACCTAAGTTAACCATCTCCTATCGATTAAAAAAAATCGTCCAAATCGGTTCAGTAGATCAAATGTTATGTGCGAACAAAAAAAAAAAAAAAAAAAAAAAAAAAAAAAACCATATGCTTTGAATTGAGAACCTCCTCCTTTTTTGAAGTCGGTTAAAAATAGAAAGTAAAAGTAAGTAATTTGAATTGTGGGGGAAGAGGTTAGAGTAAGACTTGGAAAATTGGTGCAAGTTTTTGCATTTCATGGAAAATAATTTTCAACTAAAGTGGACTCTTTAGCTTTTTTCAAACACCACAATCTTATTTTTCAAAAATTTGTGTCACTTTAATGATCATTCATACCCCCCCTCGCAGTGCAAAAAAAAAAACATTACACAGCAGATTTTGCCTAATAACTCAACACTCATGGTGTTTGATACATTTTATTTGTTTGTAATGATGTTTTTTGGTCACAACCAATATGAAAATCACAAAAAATAGTTACTTCAATATTTGACATATATTTATCATCTTCAGAATTTTTTATTTTTAATTTTACCTTTAATTTGACGTAAATGCAAAATATAAAATACAGAATTTTATAAAGGTACAAAAATTAACATAATATTATTGATTGTGTACATAATTTTTGAAAAAATAATATAAGTACCGCAAATCAAAAACCATTTATTGCCACAATCGATTCAAAGTCCCAAAAATGGCGCAAACATCCATAAGAAAATTATACAGCATCGAAGGACCCCATTGCGAATTTTAACAAAGATCCGACCAAAACTGTCATTTTGTGCTATAAAAAAATATGGGGTAGATCCCCATGGGGAGATGTACCTGCATAAGGACATTACAATCATTAAAATCATTTAAAAAAAATCATGCAGTTGTTCGAAAAAATCTTTGTAGACCTGGACTCGATCTCATTCCATCAGGAACTTTAACCTGACGCGCATAACCACTTGACCATCGGGTTGCTCACTAAAGTAAGGATTTACGATAACACATATTGTTTTAAATGACAGGAAATGTTAGTTTTTCAATCATAACTTTTTTTCTAGTGAACATATATCGTCATATGAGTACATGGTACGTAAGTTACACCATCTCCTACCGATTAAAACAAAAATCGTCCAAATCGGTTCAGTAGATCAGATGTTATGTGCGAACAAAAAAAAAAAAAGTATACGCTTTGAATTGAGAACCTCCTCCTTTTTCGAAGTCGGTTAATAATTCATAATTTCAGCTAAATGCCTTATTAATAAATAATTTTGAAAGCATTTTTATGCTTCAGTAACGTTAATTTCTCTATAAAATCATATGCGCAAAATAAAAGTAATTATTGCTATTTAACTAGCCATAAATACCTTGAAAAATAAAACAAATCCTGAGTTTTACTTTACAAGCATTTATTGTTAAAAAAATTTAAATATCCAATTGTTAACATTCAGAAAATATATTTGTTGAAAATTTCAGAAACTTAAACATTAGTGTGCGAGAAACGATTGTAAACTAATATAAAAACTCAGACTTAAAAATAAAAACGAATATGTGAGTTATTGTTTATACATTTTTATAAGTCGGTGTTTATTTCATAAACACTATGCGAAATCCCTGAAAATTATTGCAATATTCTTAATTATTGTTATATTTTTAAAACTCAGATTTTAGTCTAATAAAAGTGGTATTCATTACCAGTGGCGGCTATTCGGGGGAGGGGGGGCGGGCAAGAAGGGGCAACCGCCCCCTCACTTTTGTCATTATATGCCCAAGTTTTTTTAACAATTTTTTTTTTCCATTTTTTATCTGCTTAAAACTCTTACTTGGAATGGTTTACATACATTTTAGGCTTAAAATAGTTCGCTGTTGCCATATTTATTAAATTAAAGTCCTGTTTATGGGATATTTTGATGAGCAAAATACGACCTTACTTGACTTTACTTTTGCAAAGTAACATTACAGAAGGCATCTGTGATCAATTTTAAGCAAATCATTTTAAAATAGTTTAATTTTATGAAAAATAAGTGCGCGAAAAGAACTTACTTTCTGTGACTACCCATGCTGGATCGTTGCTTGACTGATTTGTCTGAAAATAGTTGTCAATAAATAAACGCTGATGTCCAAATTGTGAGTCTAACTGGTTTTCTCAAGAAGAAAAACCATTTAACTTGTGAAAAACAGCTTTAGTAAAATAATGTACACCCATTACAGGTTTTTGTATGCAGTAACTAACAAGCGTGCCGTTTTTAGGTTACTGGGCATAAATGGGTTAAAGATAGCCTAAGAGTTTTTAGGATTTTAATTTGTAAACATTTCCAGAGAGATTAGCCAAATTAAATTTTACTAAAGATAGCTCAAAATTACAATTTCAACGCATTAATTTCGAAAAATATTTCCCGAATACACCTTCTTTCCCTATCTGCCGTGATGGCCTACACTTGCATTATTAACACTCCAGCTTATATATCGATATCTGTTCTCTGAAGAAAACCATTTTACCCTTACAACAATGATAGCATAAAAATACGTTTATAAAACTTCAATTTAGAAAAAATCCGGGGAAGCCCCGAATCGTTCTCTGAAACCGCTTAGGAAGTCTAAGATTAAATTTCTAGGCCTTCATAAGCTGAAAAAATGTATGGGGGATAACATCTTAACTCCTTTAATCCTCTTTAAGTCACCCAAAAGTAGCTTGAAATATTCTTTTATGCTTTAACTTTTCAAAATTTTCGTCAAGAGCTGAAACTCCAAAGTTCGCTAAAAATTATTAAAAATTGCATTTTTCAAAATGCCAATTTAAGAGCTTTTTGGGGGACGAACCCCGTCTTACCTTTTCCTTTATATCACTATAGGCACAGTCTCAAAGCTTTTCTTTTCTCTTTTCACTACAGCCTCAGGGCCCGATTAAGATATCACGGGACCCTAGGCCAAATACTTTTTTGGGGCCCCCTGTACTGAGTCTTTGCAATTTTAGGCATAGGATAAAACGAATTTAGGCATTGACTACAGCAATTTTAGCCATTTGGGGGCCCCTAAATTATTGGGGGCCCTAGGCCGCTGCCTAGTTGGCCTATTCAGTAATCAGGCCCTGTACAGCCTCGAAGAATTGCAGAGAGTGAGCACATTGATGAAGCCTCCTCTTCATTCCCCAGTCACTGCCAAAACTATAGAAACTGCATTTTTAAAACAACAACTCCGAAGCATTTATGGGAGAGAGAGCATCCCATATTCTCTTTCTTATGTCATCAAAAGATATCCTAAAATCAAGAGCTTCCAAATTTTTTTTTTTGCCCCCTCACTTTTAGGCCCCAATCGCCGCCACTGTTCGTTACGAAAGAAAACAATGAAAGGAAAACATTTTCTCCGTTTCTTATTTTTTTATTGCGGGATGAAGCCTTACTATCAACATGTCGTAACTCAAAGGGAAATGAAACTTTCTTTAAAGCAAACTACATTTTTTAGTCTTTTTTAAATCGAGATTTATTTTAATTATTTTTCTGTGATAGCAAGTTGCCTATTTTTTGGCTTTGCTCCGCGGGTGCAGTTTCTTCAAAACTAATCATTCGTGTTATTAAATTGCCGTTTCAGCTGTTCTTGACCAGAAAGCAATTTTTCGAGGCCGTTTTTCAATTTGCAGGTGTTTACAATAAGCAAAAATTCATGAAAGTTCATTCCCACGAAGTGAGGAATATCCACTCTTCGATTTCAGAAAGAGAATTTGATGAGAACAAAGGAAAAGAGATTCTAAAAGGGAGTCGCCCCAAAATTCCAGCAATTAATTTCAGGACCGTAACCCGCAGACTATTGTTTCGGGGAAGGTTTTACCAACATATTTCTAGGGAAATCTATATGATAAATAAAATTTGATTTCATATTCTATGTTCTATTGCTTTTTGTTACAGTAGATGCTTAAGAGGCATTAACATGAAAAATAAAACAACATATCTTCTTAATTTGAAGAACTGATTTGTGTACCTACCGCAAGCTTCGTCACTAAACATTTGCGGCCAAAATGTGAAGGCTCGTAGAATTTCAGACTAAATTGGCGTCCCCGCGATTCTCATGCGGAAAAAAAAAATCGTTGGAAACGATTTGAATAACGAATGTGTACTGCAAGTTTCGTAGCTAAAGTTCTGCGGCCCAAATAAGAAGGACTGCAGAACTTCAAACGAAGCCTGCGCAAGTGTCATCACTGAAGTTCTGCGGAAAGAAAAATTTCATGTGTACAAAGCATCTTCACCCCAGTAAAAAAGTGTATTGTTGTATATGAAATTATGTTTGCAAAAAGTACAATAGAGATAAATACTGCAGATAAATCTCAATTGATTTGTACTATCATTCAATAATTATAATTCCATTTTTCAAATGAAATTGTGAAGTAAATAAGAAAACTAAAGCAAAGTAGTAATAATTTTATTTTTCAGCCAAAAAGTGTATAAAAAGGCATTTTTTGGAACAGTTTTGAAAAATTTCGGAGGTAGTTTGAACCATAAAAACAAACCTCTTAAATACGGCCCTGATTAATCTCTACTAATAATAAAGCTGAAGGTGGGTCTGTCTGTCCTTCTTTCTGTCTGTCTGTCTGTTACGCGCGTAGCGCCAAAACCGTTCGGTCGATTTTCATGCCATTTGGCACAAAATTAGTTTGTAGCATGTAGTTTTGCACCTCGAAGCGATTTTTCGAAAATTCCATTTCGTTCTTTTTCTATTCGAATTCTTAGCGGAAATTCGATAAAATAGGGAAGAAATATTTCATACACAGTTTCAAGTCTTATGTCATTCAAAAGCTTGAAATTTTCTGCACAAAATGAAGTTTTTTCGAAGTTTCTACGATCATCAGGAGAGCTGTAACAACTGTTTTTAGAATCCCGGAATTCAAGGCTTACCTTCAGTAAAGCAAGCCAAACGATTCTAAAATGGTTCATCTCGAGAATAAAATTTGTTTTAAAAGAGAGATGAAATCAATTATTTTATCAACGGAAATCAACTTTTCATGTTGTCACCATGGTTACGTGTTCATACCTATTTTTGTTTCGTTCTTTTTCCAGCGTTGCCAGACGTAGTATTTTTGATACAACGGTAATATTTTTTCGGCCCAAATAAGGAGTGTAGTATTTTTCCGGCAACCCTGTTTCCAATATACTAATGATTTAATTAAAAGATTTGGCGGATTTTTTTTTTTTTTTTTTTCATTTTCATAGATTTCGCATTTCAGCAGCATTGGTTTTGGCAACGTTTGGAAACAGTAGTGTTTTGTAATATTTTTTTTTTTTACAGGAGGAGTAGTATTTTTTTGTTTCAATTCTCTGGCAACAGTCTTTTTCCCGGTGAAAATGCTTTGGGACCTTACTTGGCGAGTTTTTGCGTGTCTCGCGGAAGTGAAAGCTCCGAGAGAAACTACGCAAAATAGCCAGGGTTACCACGCTTGGCGCTCCTATCGCCCATTTAGCGAGAAAAGGGTACCTAAAGCACAGATTAACCAAATATCGTATCAATTGCGTTATTGCATCGTTCTTTTTAAAGTGTTTCGTTTCGGAAAATGTATTGTTTTGTTTTTAAAGCTAGGAAAGAAAACTTTCTTCTTCTTTTAAACTTTGGTAAGATTTCTGTTGGTTTCTGTGCGCAACAAAATTGTTCTTATTTTCTCTTTTAGCTTATTTTTGTCCATCTCCTCTTGGGATTGCATTCGAATGTTCCAAGGGAGTGTTTTACTTTTTTTATGGAGTAAATCTGTGTTCATTTCAATGCAAACAAAAGTGATATGAATTGGCGCGACCACTTGGCAATATATCGCCAAGCTTTTGGTCGTCAAGTATTTGCCGCCAATTTGGCGACAAATCTCCAAGTTGGCGAAAAAATGTTTTCTTTTTTTTATTTGGACTCAATTTGGCGCTATTGGCGATATTTTGCGAAAAATTCACTGAATGATGTTAAAATCGGCGATATTTAGGAGATTAATCATTGTAAAACATTTTTTTTTGCATTGTTTTGTGGCAAACTAGGGATATAAATGTTTGAACTGTTACCTTGCTCACTCCAAGCACTATTTTAGCACTTAAGGCATCTACCAAGAAATTTACACGTAAAATTAAGTAGCGTGGGGTCCATACCAGATTTTTCTATCATACTTTGAAGGAATTATAGTTGAATTACAACTAAAATAGAGCATTTTTTCTGTTTTTACAATTATTTTACAAATGAACTTTTAATTTTATACCACGGGCAAAGCCGTGCGGGTACCGCTAGTTTTATCAATAAAAGCAAAAGTATTTTTTTGGTAAGAGCGGTTGACGAAAAGCAGCCAAAATGTAGTTCTTATGTTCTGAAACTCGAGAAAGAGATTTTGTTGAAGACTGCTTGTTTCTAACACTAGATTTCCCGTCATTTTGACTGCAGATGTTAGAGATAAATATACCAGAAAGGAAGGAGAAGGAGGGGGGGGGGTAACTACAATTAATAATAAATATTCATATGTTGTATAAAAAGTCACGAAAATCTAAGCTATTGTATCATTATATACATGATTTTTAAACACTAATTGCAGTCAAAATGACAGTTCGGGCAATCTAGAATTAATGAAGCGATTTTTTTATTTCAAATATACATGAAACATTATAAGCATCCTCATAGGCTCTATATTGTTAAAAGTAGTAACAAAGTCAAATTTTGGGGTTGACTTCTAATATTCAGTCGGGGGGTGATTCAAAACCTGGAGTTGAAAATTCGGCTCCATTTTTCGTTCCGATTCTTTTTTGCTTCACTTTAAATAATTTCGCTTCTCCCCCCCCCCTTCTTTTCTGTTTGGTGCGCTTGGCGCCCAGCCTCGTTCGATGCCCCAAGCGGCTGCTTGGGTCGCTGGCCCCTCTAGCTGGCACTGAGAACAAACCGGGCCCCTTGCCCCAGGCAGTAATTGCAATAGGGGGCAATAAAGAGTATTCGCCACATTTCTGTGTTTTTCCATTGAAATTAAATACAAAAACTTGAAGGAGATGGGTAAGGGCGGCAGTTTCCGGTTTTGCCTCAGTTCGGAAAAAATCGTAGATCCTTCACTGCCAGCAACCTCATACCAATTTTTTCTTTGAAAGTAATAAACTTTGGGGAGGGGGGATTAAAAATTGCTATTCTTGCTTAGACAGTATGAAATTCTTTCTAACTTTTAAGGAGTCAACGAAGAGAAACTCCATGCAAATTAGGTCTGTTTACTACCCTGCTAAGTGATGCTCAAATTTTATTTTTAATGCACACATGCAGCTATTTCATTTTCTTTAGTTTTTGTTAATACTCTGGTACATGAAAGATGAGCAAAAATTAGGATGAAAGTAAACAGCAATAGCTGAAGTTTAAAAATGGTCATCCAGCGAGTTGGTATTTACCATTCCATAAAGCGAGAAACCTCCAAAATATTTCAACCGTTTGAGCACAATGTCATGTTTTTTCATCATTTTCGACTTCCTCCCTTCTTTGTTGTAAGTGTCATATGTTCTCTTTCCCCTTCTTTCCCGACGTCACATGTCACGTTAAATTTCATAAACTTATGGTTTTAAACATGTGATGTTACACTTCTTGTTACCCCCTCTTTTGCCCTTGGCAAAAACTCGGAATTTCATGAACCCCCTCCCCCTTGGCCACAAAGTGGCAAACTTCACCTTAAAATTTCCTCCCCTTGTCACGCTGCATTGCAGGAACATCTTTTTTTTTCCTTTCTGTTCTTTTTCACGTCTGTCTGTCTGCAGCTTGAACTCCTCAAAAACCGCTGGGAGTAGAGAATCGAAAGAGGTACCATTCGATTCTAAATTTCTGAACAAAACGACCTATAGTTGTACGATTTTAGTTGTTATTCCTTCGGAAGCAAGAAGTAGAGTCACTATTGCGCAGTCCTTTCTGGCGCATAGCTTCGTAAAAGTCGGAACTTTGCCAAAACTTTGAAACTTTCCTCACTACTTTCTCTTTATTCCTCTCAATAATTCGAATGATTTTTTGATGCAGGAAAAAAGGGGCGCGAAGCGCCTCCTAGCGAGCCGCCGCGGCTGCGAGTTTATTCCTCCACCGAAAGCGGATGCGTCACTTTTCATTTCTCTCGTTGTTGTAAAAAAAGCGTGATGTTATACTTCTTGTTACTCTCTCTCTTGTCACAAGCTGTTATAATTTCAGGAATACCTAGAGATGAAAATGGTCGGAAAAAAACCGGAAATTTTCGGAAAAAAACCGGTTTTTTTCCGTTTTTTTCCGAGGAGGTTTATTTCCATTTCGGAAAAATTGAATTTTTCCATTTAATTTTTAAGAAAGAAATGACTAGAAAATCTTCTGTTTGTATAATTGTTAGAAGCGTTAATTTATTGAATCCTGCATTTTTGTTTTTCATTTAAATCCCCTAAACATCTTGATGCAAAAGCATATAGCCATTATTTTCGTTTTTTTTTTCCTTATTTAATTACATTGCAGGTATCAAAGAGCATTTTCTTAATCGTGTACAAATACTAGTTTTTTAGGATAATTATGAAATTTGGATACTAAAATTGTGCTAAAATGTTCAATTTCTGGTCTTACTCCCCGATCATTTTCAGCTTGGAAAGCAGAAAAAAAGATAAATAAAAGTTTTTAAGGAAATACTTGAATACTGGCCATTTTATAAACATTACGTTCTCTACTCTAGGATAGCACAATTTTTCATTGAAAATGTTAAAGCAATAGTAAATAAGTACAGAAATTTATGTTAAAAACACATTTTAATATTTTGTAATAAGTGAACCACTGCTCAATTAGATAAAAAAATAACTCTGATTAAATTCCAACTTTTGTAAACACAACAGATTTTATAATTGGCCTACTATTAGTGTATTTTTGATATTAAAAGTACATAAATTATTTCTTATGAAAAACTACATGTCGCCACTGAAAGGTAAAATTATTTCATTATTGATAAGTGCTTATGCACAAAAATTTTCATTTATTAATATGAATTCTTTCATACAAAATGCAATACCTCACTTTTTAACTGATTTTCTTTCTGTACTTCCTATACTTTATGTATGTATAAAATAAACTGTCACATATATATTTAATTTTATATCATAGATTTATCAATTTTCTGTTAAAAATTGTTAATTTCCTAGTGGTATTTAGATATTTTCCAAAATTTTATATTAATATGCAACATTACTAACATTATGACAGCATATTTACAAAAAAATTAATAACGAAATTTAAATAGTTTACATATCTTTCAAAGATTTTTATATGTCTAACAGTTCAGAGTTCAAATCGTACTAATATACTAATTATTAACGTTCTGTGTATTTAAAGTAGCACAAAATATAAAATAAATAACTAAATAATAAAAAAAACTATATTAAAGTAAGTACACTTACCTTTATTGCAAATTCCAAGCAGAATTCAACGCTATCAACTATTAAAACTCTCTCGACACAATTCTACACAGAAACTTCTTTAACAAAACCAACGTCCTTTTAGTGAAGAACTAATTTTACTTCTTCATGAAATGAATAAGCATAACCTTAGCCACAGAATGAGGTTTCC
This sequence comes from Uloborus plumipes, assembly GCA_038373865.1. Classification (NCBI taxonomy): domain Eukaryota; kingdom Metazoa; phylum Arthropoda; class Arachnida; order Araneae; family Uloboridae; genus Uloborus; species Uloborus plumipes. The sequence goes on along the minus strand of JAXGGA010000363.1, from coordinate 35,048 downwards.
GCTGACTGTGCGAACTAAATGTATATTGCCGTGCTTGCTAAGCACATAGTAGAATCTGCAATTGAGCTCAAACTGAGATATTGCATTTTAAAGAGCTGCGCCTCCATATATTTTGTTGTGATGACTTTTTATTCAGCAGATAAAAAAAAAGTTTCCAATTACAAATGACTACAAAACATTTTATTAATAACACATACGAAACAGAGAGCAACCTCTGGTTAATAACTCTGGTTTTGTTGAAAAGTTGGGGTATGACTATTCTGCTTAGCAAGGCAGAGCAGTAAGTTGAAACTCCAGTTTAAATTTTGTTCAGGTTTAGAAACCATTACGCAGTTTTTAGTTTTCTATTAGAAATGTTAAAAAAAAAAGTCATTTAAGTTTTATTTGGATTTAGATTGGGTGGGGAAAAACCAGAACTCAATAGTTTTCATTTTTAGATAGTGAGGTTATATTGCAAGGGAAAAAAATCATTCTGATTTTTCTTTCAAACACTATTATTGATGTTTGAAAGTATCTACTTATTGTTTAAGTTTTAAAGGCTGTCTAAAATAGAAAATTTAATTGTAAGGGTTAGACACACTTTATCCAATATTAACAGTGAAATGACGATATGATTCATTTGTGGGGTTTGACCAAGAAAGCTTTGAGTCATAAAACAGAAAGGCTATTTTTTTCCTATTAAAACCTACCTAATTATGCGTATTTCTGCCACCAGGAAAAATAATATGTGTTGATTGCATATATTTTTAATGATTAACCTTTTAAATGGTCCAATAAAAGCAAAACTATTAAAAAACACTCTTTTTAATTGCAAAAAAGTCAATTTTTCATTTTTTTCCAATTTTTCCGGAAAAAAACAGGAAAAAAACCGGTTTTTTTCCACCACTTCAAAATTTCCGGAAATTTTACATCTCTAGGAATACCCATCCCCCCCCCCTTAAATCGTGACACCATTTGAACACGACCTCTAACAATGGCACTTCACAGACTAAAACGTATGGGAGGGGGAGGGGGGAGTCAATTTGTCGAATGAAGCTTCAAATTTTACCATATGACAAAATTAGATCATGTACACATGCCTGTATGTAGTGAGAATGGATTTCATGTTTAATCATTTAGGACAAATCACTTTTAATTTGACTACTTATTAATTGATATCTTCGTAAATTAAAATCGTATAATTATGTAAATTAAAACTAATGCAGCCTGAAAAATTACGAATCTATCGGTACCTGGTTCGACTTTCAGTTCATATTGACGTTCAGGAGAAAGAAACATGAAAAAGAAGGATAGATACTCAGTTTTTAATATAAGTAGATTGCATAAGAATTAAAAACAATTTTTCGAATAAAAATCTTCAGAGAAAACAGTGAAAGACAGAAAAGGAATGTTTAAAAAGCGACGCTCAAAGATATTTCGGATTCGGATATTATATTCGAAGATATTTCTAAAGCAACCGACTGCTTCTTCTCGAAATATCGATAACGAGGTGCATAATAATCCTTCGCGACTCATAATATATCGTTAATCGCCGTTTGTTGTCATGGTAATTCTAGGGGAACCGAATTCTAGTTCATCATTAGCAATTAAAATTCTTAATCGTTAGCAGAGTAGCTTTTGCTAGGTTACCAAATATTTTGTAAATATGGTTTCCTCACGATGAAAGGAACGCTCAAAGCTATTCCAAAAATGTCCAGTTAAAAGATGAAAAATATCGATTAATTACAGGATTAAAATGAATTAATTTCAAGCGCTCAAAATTAAATTCTGTACCGTAAAATGGGGTGTATAGGAACAGCGGGGTCAATCGGAACAAAACTTCCCGACAGTACAAAGAAATTCTTCATAAATATACTATTGGATATTTTTCGCCATTAACTTTTTTTTTAGAAAGGTAAGATCATAGGAAGTAGGAAAAAATTGCTTTTGTCAATCTGGCAACGCTACTGGCTTCTAAGGAGGGCTGCACGTTAGGGTGGGGCGAAAAATAAAAATTTTTTCAGACCAACTTCTAATAGCTGCCAAAAGTTGTCTTTGGTGATAGTTAGCTTTTGTGCAAATTTTGAGAAAAATCGGTTAATATCTTCAGGGGGCGCTGCGATCGCAAAGTTTTACCATAGCTTTTGTAGGGATTTTATCATTAAAATATGAAAAATAATGCTGTTAGCTAATCTCATTGAATTTTTTTTACTCATAAGATATATTCATGCATTCAAAGCATAAGAAAATAACTCACAAAAATTATTTTACATGATATAGTTATATTTCAAGTATCTTAAAAAAAAACAAAACAGTGAAAAATAGTGATTTTTAGGATAATATTAAGTAAAAACTGAATTTTTTTACGAAATGTGACATAAAAATTATGAAACTGCAAACATATCGCACATCCAGAATGAAAGGGGCACATCTCAAAAAATGCATTTTTTGGAAATATGTTTAAATAGCGTACCTTAGTACGCCTTACATGAGAAACCGACCCATTTTTTTCTAGTGTTAACAGTTGCAGCTAAAAAGCAACTTATGCCCTTATCATTCTCCAGATTCTGCCGATTGTGAAGGGAGAATTGAGTTTGAAAGGGGCACATCTTTGATAATCAGAGTTCACCGAGCGGAATTGGTGCAAATTATGGCTGGTACTCTTTTTTAAACCAATTAAGAAAACCGTAATTTTGCTTTTTTTTGAAGTGACACTCGTTTTAATTGTGCGTTATTAAGTATAAACTGTTTGTGCACAAGTACTTTATGAAGGGTTCCTTTTTTTAGAATAAGAAGAATAGTATTATGTAACCTAGCGTCAAATCATTAGGAATTAAAATTTGATTTAATATCGCTCTGAAATGCAATAGCGATAGGAAGTATCAGTTGACAAAATGTTTCACATTTCAAATAAAATAAATGTATCTAAAAATCCTTAGAACAATTTTTTTTTCGAGAAAACTTGCAATTTTTTAATATACTAAAATTTCCTATATTTCATACCAAGGCCGTATCCAGAGGGGGGGCCCAACGGGCCCGAGCCCCCCCCGAAACCTGAAATGTTTTATAATGTTAAACAGAAAAAAACAAGTTTTTTTTTTCCTTTCAACTATTAAACGAGTGAAAATTTGAAGAAGTACCAAAAAAATAAATAAATAAATAAATGACAATTCAAACTCGCGTTAGCTGCAAAAGATACTTGAAAACAAGACTCTCATTAGCACTTCCAGCTCTCAATGTCAAATCAATTCAGGCTCAAGGCAAGCTACTTGTCAGTTTGATCAGCGCCCCCCCCTCCCCCATAAAACTTATAATACTTACACCACTCAGATTTTTACCTTAGTTGGCCCCTAGTTGAAACTTTTTGAAACTCCTTTAAAAGTTCTTCAATCCTATTTCTTATCAAATAATTAAACTATGAATTAACTAAATGGCCAGAATGCTAATCTCTCTCGTTAATTATTTTTTAAATCTCTACACTATTTCTTTTAAAGAATTTTATGTGTTTTATACTATTGGTTATTTTATGTTACTAAGTGCTGTGTCTGTCGGTGAGTTGGGGAACTGATCAAGAACTATTATGTAACTATAGTGAAAACCGATGTAAGCAAGTGATAATGTGTTAATCTTTTCTCCTCCCGTGTCCTTCCTCTCTGCCCCTTAATGTTAATCGTGTGTTAAACTAAACATTTTTTTATGCTTTGATTAATCTTAATTTGCAAAAGAATGCAGAAAATTTATGAGATTGTTGTTTGCCTACTTTTCCAACATGTTTTTGAAGTCCTAATTACCCCATATAAGGCCTCAAAATGCAGAATTTTAAAACTTTTTTTCAAAAATTTACCCGGGGGAGAAACCCCCGGACCCCCTAAAATTACGGATATCTTACCCCACTTTAAAAAGTTCTCATTGCATAACTCTCTTGATACCTCTACCCCTAAAATAGGTCAGTTCAAGAAAATAATAAGAATAAAGAAATGGAAACAACAACAACACACACATACACATACATCAAACATCGTGTGTGTGTGGGGGGGGTGTCAGCTAGAGATTATATTCATAACACACACAAAAATGTATGTGTGTTTGGGCGATATGCGAAACTGGGCCCCTCCCGAAATTTTTTTCTGGATACGGCCTTGTTTCATACAGTGCATTCTATCATTACAGCTAATTCAAAAAGAATGTATAAAAATATTTTTTGGTAAAACTAAGCATCATGACTTCAGTGCATAATTAACCATTTTAAATTCTACAGTCGAAAAATAAGTGAATCTAATTATTTTTTATTAGTTTTGTTTATCAGCTACTATGCTTTTATATTTAAAAAAATTGCCATTAAATTGAAAACAGTAACCTAATTTGTTGATTAAATACTTTTAGAACTATTTTATAACTCTACTACACAGAACCCTTTTGTTAAATGTTTGTTAAAAGCAACAAACTTGAAAATAACTTTGTCACACATTTAGAATTACTATACCTATTTAGGTACAATTTTTAAACTACAAGCAAGGTCAATATTGAGAAATCCAAAAAAAAAAAATCTGCAAACGATTTAGAGATTCGTTGTTTTTTTTAAATAAATTTGAAATTCTTCGTATTATTTTTTCCCTTCGACTTTTTTGAATAGATCGTCTGCTTTGCGTTTAAACCTTCTGAAATGTTAAATCGAATCATTAATAAAGAAAGAAAACTATATAATTACTGTTGACTTTCTGCGAACAAAAACTGAAGGCATTGGGAAGTGCGTATCCTAAACCTATCTCCCCTTTTTCAAATGGCTGCCAGGCGCACAATACGCAAACAGACAGTAGTTATTACTTTTTTACTTCCTTGTAAGTAGTACAGGAAGTAATGTTTTCTCGAAAAGATTTGCATTCAACTGCGGCCTAAATTTCTACTTTACTCATTCTCGAAGGAATGTCTTTTTTTTTTTTTGGCGCATCCGACCGTGCATACGTACGTACAAAAGTATAAGCAACTAAAATCCCCCTTTTTTCCATTATCGAGTTAATTATCACGATTTGTCTCGTGATGCGTAGGAATCAGGTATAAATCAAAATCCCTACAAAAAGTAGTGTAAAATTTCGCCTGTAGAAAAGAGAAATTTTATGATTTTAAAGTTTAATTTAGGCCTTTTCGGATTTCGTACAATTTCAGCCACTGTAAGTAATCTCCATATATTATTTCTCTAAGCCGATTCCTATACCCGGTCGAAACTCGCTCATTTCTTTATCGAATTGCAAGAAAATTTATGATTTTGAAGCTTATTCCGCGGGCTATTGACGAAAATTAGACCCACCCTCTAAAAAGTGTCGGTTCGTTTTTTATTCAAACTTCAATTTTTGGGCACAAAATTGACTCTATCTAGCGAAATAATTGTCGTATCGTCTCCATTTTGATTTCATTCGAAAGATTAAAAAAAATGCGTTCTTTGGAACGTTTTTCCGCTAGCGCCGCGTAACGAGAATCTCGAAAATCCACGTTTAAGCGACTTATAAGCGATTGAAGTTTGAAAAAGTTAAATTTTTTGCTCAACTGTTAAAATCGTTATACCATTGTTGTTCAAATCAATTTTAAATGCGACATTTCAAGCCAAGGCTTAGCTCGGTAAACCTTAATTGTAGCTTTTATTGTTTCAAAATACTATGGTAGTTTTGCGATAACGTTAGTATTTAGTTTAGTAGTAGCCTTGGGTATTTGATTTTAATATAGGGTATCACTTTTGTAGTAGTTGTAAAAGTGAACGTGTCTTTGATCTCTCTGAAAAGTTGTCAGAACGACGGCAGTAAACCGCTTTAGCAGGGGAGCGAAACTAAGACACCAAATCTAACACATCCAATCGAGGACTGAAATCTTTGAACCTGAATTACTCAATTTTAAGTTTAGAGTTTTTTTTTTTTTTTTTTGCGGAATTCCGCACGGGTCACCTAGTAATGTAAGTATTCCACTTAAAAGATTTTCTTGCAACTCTCAGCCCACCTCTCGTAAGCAAAGTGAAAGAACCCTGGAGTGACATTCTGAGCATGAAAGGACCTACGTGCCAAATGTGGCTCAAATCCGTTGTAATTTTGGGATTTGTATGAAGAACCCCCCTTCCTTGGGGGGAGGTGGTTGCCCCCACTCGTGGATAAAAAAAAAGGCCCGATATAAATTGCACAAAACATGCACATTAAAAAATGTAGGTTAAAATCACGACAAGAACTTCAAAAAAAAAAAAATAATAATAATAATAAATAAATGGTGTATAAACCGATGCCCGTAAGAATAGCTATTTTGAGATGTGCCCCTTTCATTCTCCACGAAAATGGAGAATGAAAGGGGCACTTCTCATTAATTACCGACTTATTTAAAATTGACCGGGAAACGCAGACCATAGTCACCTAGCAGAACCTTTAATCAACCAATCAATGAGAGTTTATGTAATTTCAATAGTTATTGGAGTCAGGGCAAGGATTTAAAAAAGTTTAAATTTTCAAATCTATTTTTCTCAAAACAGCTATTTTGAGATGTGCCCCTTTCATTCTGGATGTGCAATATGACAACATTAAACAGCATTACTTAAAAATAAATGAAATAAGTTTTTAAAAATATGTACAAATGTACAAAACGTACATGACACGAAAATTTTATGTGTCACAGTTTGAGCTTTCACAAAAAATCTTTTTTTATTTTCAAAGAAGGGCAGTTCCTTTCGATCCTTTAAACGTGTACGAACAAAACCGTCCCTCGTTTCTATTCCACTTATGGTCAGTGATGCATCTGTCACCAACTTTACGCTAGATTCCAAGGATTGAGTATGACAAGTAAATGTTCATATGTTTCGAAGAAAATGGGGAACATCTCCGGTTTTCAAGTCATGTAGCTCGTCTTCAGATGGTATCATTGTTATGGGAGGCTCTGTTATTAGCAAAGATGCCTAAATATAACGTCTTGAAACATTTTTAATAGGCCATTGCAGTGGTTAATGTGTCAGCTTCATGGCAGTGAATTGCTTCTTCTCCACTTAGTAATGTCCGTTCAAATTTAGAAGGCACTTGGAGTGGAACTGATCTAAGTTTGAAGCGGGGGTGTTCGGTGAGCAAAGTTCCGTGCGTGTAAATAAAGCAACCTTAAATTTGGCGCGGTTTTAAATTTCTGGAAAAATTTAAGTGTTTTTTTTTTTTTTTTCTCGCTTCGCTTATCTATGTTTCGCACGTGTAAATGAGACAACCTTCAGCTTGGCGTGGGTTTGAATTTGTTTAAAAAAAATTAGTGCTCTTTTTTTTTAGGCTCTTGCTACGCTCATCTACTATCTACTCACGTCTTAAGCTTTTTAAAAACGTCTGCGTTTATCGCAAAATGTCAGTAAAAGGGAAAATTATTCATTCAAAAGAAAGGGAAATAATAAATAATGTCACTAAATTTTGTGAAAATGAAGCCAGAGCAGGGGAATTATTGATTCCAATTTCCCAAGCACAAAAACGTGCTGCTACAGCCACTGGCGTTTCAATGCGAACAATACAAAGAATAAAAAGTGAAGATGTGACTACAAGTGGACAGTTGTCTTCTCCTGGAAAAAATCGTAAACGTTCTGTTGCAAAATTGGACAATTTTGACCTCTGTACTCTGCGAAGAATCGTGAATGAATTTTACGTAGGTAAAAAAATTCCATCCTTATCCCGCTTACTCCCTGTGGTAAAGCAAAGAATAAACTTCCCATGGAAAAGATCAACCTTATGGAAATATTTACGTGTTGCAGGTTTCCGCTATAAGCGATGTAGAAATGAGCGGCAAATATTAGTTGAAAGACCTAATATAGTTGCATGGAGATTTCGTTTTCTCAGGAAAATGAAAAAAATTCGAGAAGCGAAAAGGAACATTGTCTACATAGATGAAACGTGGCTGGACAGCGATCTTTCTTTCAAAAAATGTTGGACCAACGAAAAAATTGGCGCTACCGTCAAAGATCGAGCAGGCCATCGCCTGATCGTTGTCCACGCTGGATCCGAATCCGGTTTTGTTCCAAACGCCGGGTTAATATTTAAAGCTGGATCGGCATCCGGAGATTATCACGGGCAAATGAACTTTGATAATTTTAAAAAATGGGTTGTTGAAAAACTGCTGCCAAACATTCCCCTGCATTCAGTAATCATCATGGACAATGCGGCTTATCATTCGAAAGTGCAGAATCCTGTACCAACTAAGAGCTCAAGGAAAGATAAAATGTTTGCCTGGTTGCAGGAAAACCAAATTCCACATGATAAAAAAATGCGGAAAGTTGAGTTAATGGAGCTTATTACAGCAAATGCAGGTGTCGAAAAAAAATACTGCATTGATGAAATTATAAAACAAAAGGGACATGAGGTTTTAAGACTTCCACCGTACCACTGCGATTTGAATCCAATCGAATTAATTTGGGCGGACGTTAAACGTTATGTAAGAGATAACAATGTGACTGCGGATCTCAGTTTGGAGCGCCTAAAAAATCTTGCATCAGAAGCTATAGAAAACATTAAAGATGACAGGTGGGGAAAGCATTGCAAACACATTGAAAGTGTCGAAAACAAATACTGGGAAAACGACAGTATTATAGAGGAAGTTGTTGAAAGTGTTTCTTTTACCATCGGTTCTGATTCTACTTCAGATAGCAATTTCAGCAGCGATACCGATAGTTACGACGATGAATCTAACTAGTATATTTAAATCATGTACCTGCTATTATCTTTGTTTCGTTAAGAATATCCACTGATAATTTCCATTTAGGAATAAATAAAATGAAATCAGTTTAAGCTGTCCATATCAGCGTTTAATAAATTGAATCTAGAAATCAAAAATGGAATGAAAATGCTTTACATTCACTTTTGTAAGAAATAGCTTACAGCAAGGGTGCTTTCGTTTTATTTCTCAAAAGAATTTTTCATATCGAAAGTTTTATTATGTTTTAGTTTTAAAAATCAATTTTGAATTACAAGTTGATATTTTCAATATTGTATACATTTTTCGTGCGGAAATAACGTACCAGAATTATTCATTTCTTTTGACTTATGTTATTTTGAATAAATTTTGTTTAACTCAACTTTGTGGCAAACTATTTTAGAGTACATACAGATTGAATAATAAGGGTACATATGAGAAGGAAGGGGGAGGGGGCATGAATCCTCATATAGAAATTCTAATTAGCTCAGAGTATGTTACCTTGAAACGCTTAGGGGTTGCTTTCTTTGTGATAACTGCGTGCCTCTCTCTTTTTTTCCTGGAGGGGGGGGGGGGTGTTCATGCCTCTCGCTTGTGCATGCATACAGATATTACTATAGATATATATATATGAAGGGCTCGGGTGTAAATAATGGTAAGTAGCATTTCAAAAAATCAAAATTTTTTTTTTTTAATTTGGAATTTTTGCTTCGAGAAATTACTGTAGCAAGTTTTTTCTATTTAAAAAAGGAAGTCGGTACATTTACATTTTTACAAGTGACTTTTGTTCTTTTATTTGAGACAAAACGTCCTTTCGAGTTTGTCAGATACCATTATTTACGCCCGAGCCCTTCATATATACTATATATATTGTATATGGGTACTAACTATTATATACAAAATCCCAGGTTATACACTGTGCGGATATACATTCAAAGACCTAAAGTAATTACAATTTCAAGAAATGCTGAAGACATTTTTTAGCCCCCCTCCCCCTCCTCCCCCCGTTTGGCAGGAACACACGCAGGGAATGATTTCTCGTTCAGAATAGAATTTAAATATGAAAAATAAAAGAAATTGGAAAATACTAAAAAATCAATCTGAAATAAAACCCATGCAATCGACTATTAAAATTGAGATTATGCCTTTGAATTTTGCACGAATATTAACATTCAGAAATATTTAATCATCTGTTGTACGCTATAAGAAGTGGTTTTAGTTTGTATGCTCCGCTTCAAAATCATAAGTTCATTTTCAGTGCCGACCTGAGAGATGAGCCCCTGGGGCGAATGTCCACCCCCCGCCCTAAAGAAGTGGATTACAGCACTTCAGTTCAGCAAATGACGCTTTTTTAAAAACATATTTGATTCCCTTCTCCTCTGCCACAAAGTAAAGCACCGCCCGCCCCCCCCCCCCCCCGTCATATCTCACGCTATGTTAGATGAACATGGGGCTATAAAATGCTTTCATATTTGCAAATAATATGTGTAATGTCACACACTTCCTTTGTTACAAGCTGTTAAGAGTTCATGACACCCCCCCCCCCGCCCCCAACCCCATCAAAGCAAACCCTCATTTCAGAGAAATAATGTTCAGAAATAACTTTTGCTGCTGGAAAATATATCGTTAACTCTATACGGCACCCTCATTGCCATGCCCCCCCCCCCTCCACTGGACGGAGCTGTTAATCGTTTCTTCATATTCGAGTAATTAAAGTTTGCCGTAGCGTTATTCCATAAAAATAATGGAACAAAATCGTTTTTTAAAGTATTCGGAAACTTAAAACTTACTTCAAAGAAAATAAGTTAATTTTCACATTAGTTAAGAAAAAAGGCCCAAAAAAGAAGAGGAAACGTTGTTCTAGCAACCTATTCAATTGTATTTTTCAAAGCCGCATTGGAGTGCAAAGAACTGGTTTCTTTTTTTTTTCTTTCTTTTTTTGAAGTCTCCATCCAGCGCGATAATGATAGCCAACTAGCGCTTTTTCTCAGCACTGGTCAGAACCCTCATACCCTAAACAGCGGTATAGAGTCGTCCGGTCTTACGTCACGGAGGCGGGGCCACGCGCCAACTTAAAATGAACAAACAATAGAATACTCAGATGGATGAACAACTGGTCCCCGTGGGTTCAGCCGTTCTATTGGCAAAATGTTGACAGTCTGCGAATCCCTAACTATAGTGAAATATAAGGCAGTTGAGCACAATACGCAAAACATGCCAACTATCGACCGAGCTGACCTAAGAACAGATCAGAAATATTTACTGGAAATATTTGAAGCTTTTATTAGTGCTAACCGCTCCATACATCTTTCTGAAACAGTACCTAGTTCCTGGAGTCATTATAGATGGCTCATGACAGTCAATCAAATTTGCGCTTGAACATCGGCACAGAATATCCGACAGCAAACTTAAAAATGCTAGTTTCAGTCATTGTTAAATGTGCACCTTGTTGGTTTCTCAGTAAGTACAACTCATCATGCAACACAATGATTGTGCACGAAACTTGTGGCAAGCTATTCTACCAGTCGCATTATTTACCAGACGCCCTGTTACATGTCATCGAGCCAGTTATTCAGAGAATAGCTTTTTTTTTTTTTTTTTTGTATATACTGAAAAAATTTTGCTGGCAAAGTTAAATGATGATCGAAGGCATGCACGGCAATTAGTTGCTCGTCAAATTTTAAGAGTAAGAAACACGAATTCTCTGTATAGTAATGACATTCACACTTTTATCATTTTTGAGATTAACTTTTCTTCCGACTATGCAGACTTGATAAATTGGCAGTCTGAAAACGTGCTTATAACAGAACCTCCTGTAATAATGATGTAATAATAAACACGGTGAAAACTGAAGATGTTCCCCATTTTCTTTGAAACATATAGACATTTATTTGTCATATTCAATCCGTGGAACACAGCTTCAAGTTGGTGACAGATGCATCACTGACCATAAGTGGATTAGAAACGAGGGATGGTTTCGTTCGTGCACGAGTAAAGGCCCTTTCTTTAAAAATAAAAAAGATTTTTTGTGAAAACTCAAACTGTGACACATAAAATTTTCGTATCATGTACGTTTTGTACATGTGTACATATTTTTAAAAACATATTTCATTTATTTTTAAGTAATGCTGTTTAATGTTGTCATATGTTTGCAGTTTCATAATTTTTATGCCACATTTTGTAAAAAAAGTTCAGTTTTTACTTAATATTGTCCTAAAAATCACTATTTTTCACTGTTTTGTTTCTTTTTAAGATGCTTGAAATATAAATATATCATGTAAAATAATTTTTGTGAGTTATTTTATATGCTTTGAATGCATGAATATATCTTATGAGTAAAAAAATGCAATAAGATTAGCTAACGGCATCATAGGCGTAATTTGGCCTCGAAAAATGGGGGGGCAAACTTTTTGTAAGGGTTTCTTTTTTTCAATTAAAATAATGCAAAATGTACTTTTTCAAAAAAAAATGATAATAATAAAATAATCATAATAAAAATAAATAAATAAACAAATAGTAATAATAATGATGATGATGATAATAATAAAATCAAAAAATCGAAAAACTTTTTACGAAATGTTAAATGTTTTAAAATCAGAACAAGGCAACAGAGACGAGAAGAGTACATCTTACTCTCTGTTACTAAGAGTACATCTTAAAGAAAATCTACAGAGGAATTAGTTGCTAAAATTTCACATGTGAAATAGGCATTGTTCATTCATTCGGTCAACTTCTGCAAGTACATTTACTAATCTTAATGAATTCAGGAAACATCAATTAGTAAAAGCGATATTGATTTAACCATTGTTGGGAGCAAAAGGTCTTATTAGCAATGGTAACATTTGGAAGAAAAATTTTCTTTCACAAGGATTCGAAACCAACATCTTTAAAGTGTTAAAGCTGAATCAATTAAGATTCAAAAAAATTGAAAAGCTGGGTGATAAACATAGAATGTGAAATGACTCGTCGAATCGAAACTGTATTTCAACCAATAAAATTTATTGCACTGAAAAACTCAATATGTTTGGCAACAACCATTCCCGTATTCCTAAACTAAAAATTTATTCTTTCCATTTTTTGTCTTGAAATCTTATCGATTTCTAAAATCAATCTCAGTTCTTACTGGTTTTTTAATCCATGCTATACAAAAAATCTCTGCTCTAAGAATCAAATTTACATACACTGAGTCATAACGTGCGCAACAAGTCAGGAATATCAAAAGCTATAAAATAAAATGTGTAATCAAAAGTGACATGTATTACCGAACAGCAAAAAGGAAATAAAAATTAGTTTAAATTTACAAATTAAATATATAAACCGTGAAAACAAGTATAAATCTGACAAAAAAAAACATATTCAACCAAGCACTAATGAAGGGTAAGGCGCCTTCCTTTCATCTCTGCCTTTGAAGAAAATGCATTGATGACAGCATCCTTATCTATTATAATGTCCCTTTCAATGTTTAATAACGCAAGGTCTGAATCTTTCTTGCCCTGTTGTGCAGCGCAGATACGTTTTGAGTCTTTTTAATGAAGAAAAGCTTCTTTCACTTGATGCGGTGTTCATTGGTATGCATAAGAAAATTTTATACAATGATATGAAGACTTATAAATCCATTTCTTATATCGTGTTGCTTAATGTATTTGATTTTGTTTTCCAAGTTATCCGTCTCTGTTGAGCTTTTAAATATGCGATTAAAAATTTGAACTTCAGTTTTGATTTCTTCTAAATTTAAACCGTACAAATAGGAAATCAGTTCCAAACTTTGGATTCTAGGTTCATTTTCTGTCAAGACATCTGAAAACGCCACAATTGCTCAATTTCATTAATAATTACATCTAAAACTTTAAAATAATTTTCGATTCTATAGTGGTCTTTCGGAGTAGTTGTAGATTGTTTATCTCCGCCTCCTAATTTCTGGGGCACACGCTTGTGTCTTTGAATGTGAAGAGGTTTAAATCCCATAGCCGTAGAAAGATCGGAAGTAGTTTTTCACAAATTTTCAAACTCTTGATCTGTTCTAAGATTTTTTAAGATACTCTTTGTTTCCTTGATTATACGTTGTTATAATTTATTTTTGGTGACTGTAAATATTTAGACAAAATGTTAAGAGATAAAAGTAGAAAGACTAACCTATTTGTTAGAGATCTATTATCTTCTACTTGGTAACTTTTTGTCTTTGCCAAACTTGGAGGAAACTGGAGATGGATCTTCTGACACTGCAACTCTAAACTCTAGTATTGACTAGTGGCTTGACGTGCCCTATACCCTTGTAGAACCGAATCAACAAGTGGACTCTTTTTCCAATCAAAATTCATCAATCAGTTTCATCAGCGTATCCTAACTAACAGGGGCTCAAGGTGTAGGCGTGCATCTTTTTAAGGACAATTTTTTCGATTGGCGGGATATATGTCGCTGTGACAGATGCTCAGATAGACTAGACATTCTATTTGTTAATTAACCGGAGACAGATAGTCTGTACACGCCTCCTAGTTTTGCGGTGTACCACACACATGCATAGTAAAGCAATAAAAATTAACTTAATTAATAATCCCACAACTGACAAAGGCAATCCGACAACACACGTACATATTGTGAAGCGATAAATAAAGTACTAAAGGTTACCGGATTACCTATAGAAATAACCCGACAAAGTCAAGTAGCTGTACCTTTCCATTCATGAGAAATTTTTGTTGTCTGCGGCGTCCAGTTATTCATAACTTGAGTGAAAAAATCGTGGGAAAGAGTTAGATATTCCCATACGCCTTCCATGGGTGGTCTGATCTAGATCTTAGTCTGATCCATATAATAGTGGAAGAAACTAATAATAGCCAATAGCTTCCATAAATAATGACAGATGTTAAAGAACACTATCTTAACTCTTTATACCAAGATAAGCTTCAAGTCCTTCTCACAACTTTAAAGGGACTGACTTCCACGCAACCATCAAGGATCCAAGGCACCGTCAAAGCTGAAAGATTACCTTGAGCGTCAACTCAGAAGCCGGCTCTCAAGGGAATCATGCCCATCGTAGGTCAGCTTAAACTGTAGAATCAATGGAATCAGAACTGTGCTCCGGGCTTCGGCTACATCTAAATAACTACAGCGGATTGTCAGTGTTACAATTAAAAAAAAAAGGGGGAAGTAAAAAAAGAGAGAGGGCTAATCTGAATCAGAGTCGAGGGGGGAGGGGGTGCTGTACTGTAACATTTATTTTTAAAAATGTCATGTAAATGTTTCTTTACAAAATAATAAAAAGATATTGAAAAAGAAAAACATCAATTAAATTTGCCAAACAACTTTCAAGTATCAGCTACAAGTATTGTTTTATTGTGCAATTTTATCATCTTTTTTCGTTCAAATTGCTTTTTTCAAAGATACCTTAAGCAACGTAAATTAAACAGATTTTGTCCAGGGCCCCTTGTTTGACCATGTATGTTTAGGGAGGTCTTATGGATAAAATCAGACCCTATTTATTGCTTAAAAGCAGTTTCCAAGGAAAAGGGGATGGGGGCTTGCTATCAGGAAGAGAGGTTGCTTCCTTGTACCGAGACTGTCTCTGTGTTAAAAAAGTGGGAACTTGGAACAGTTTACCGGAAGAGGCGGTAAGGAGCAATGGAGTAGATAGCTTTAAGAAGGCCATTGATCTTCATTGGGGTCTTTAATTTGACTAGGACCAGCCCAGTTGGGCCCAGAGCCTGCTGCTGGTCGTCGCATTTGTATTGTATTGTATTGTATTGTGTCCCGTCTTTTCCTACAATGGTTACATTTAGGAAATTACATTTTTTCTCGTTTGAAAATAAGGTATGCATCATTTGACAAACAATTAAAAAATAAAATTTTGCACTTAAAAACTAGGGGGGCAAAATAGTAACTCTGCCCCTGGACCAAAAAAAGTAGGGGGGCACTTGCCCCCCTATGCCCCCCCTAGATTACGCCACTGAACGGCATTGTTTTTCATATTTTATCCATAAAATCCCTATAAAAGCTATGGTAAAACTTTGCGATCGCAGCGCCCCCTGAAGATATTAACCGATTTTTCTCAAAATTTGCACAAAAGCTAACTATCACCAAAGACAACTTTTGGCAGCTATTAGAAGTTGATCCGAAAAAATTTTTATTTTTCGCCCCACCCTACTGCACGTGGAATGCTAGAAAACATCACATTTTCATAGACTGCAGAACTTCATATGCAAGAACAAACCTTCTTATAGTTTAAACCTAAGAGTGGTATGTTTCAACTATACATGTATCTGAACAACAGAATACCACATTAGAATTTACATTTTTTATAAATTGTGTCATAAAAATGAAGAATTCTGAAAAATGCCATAGGAAAAAAAAATTGCGGGGTGAATCGGAACACTTTATTCTGTTGTTCCAGTTCAAACTTATTTGAAGGAAACGGTTTGCAAAATCAAGATTCTAACCCCACTTCCTCTAATCAAGGCAAGGACAAGGATTTATTACTGTTTATCCCTTCTCGTGAGCAACTAGATCTTAGAATGACAAAAAGTTGCAGATTTCAAAAGATTTTTTCTCCAGGAGACTTCTTTTTGCATAAAATACGAGGAGGAAAGTCATATAGACTTTATATGGCAAAAGGCTGGCACACAGACAGTGATGAATAAGCGAAAAAATCTTTCAGGACAATCCCCGAAACCCAGAGATTTTAAGAAACTAAAGAAAAGGCAGAGTTCATCCCAGAAGATGCTATGAAAAAACGTAAGCCAAGTCACAATTGCTAGTTTTAAGGACAAATACCTATTTGTGGACGACATAAGTGACTTCCATTCATGTATCATCTTTGTAATTCAATTCAAAAGCATTTCTTAAAATTACTTTTCATTTTTCATAAGTTCAGAATTATTTTGAATTTTGACAAATTATAAACGTTTAGTGGTATTGAAATTATACTTTTATTTGATAGTAATTATGTGTTCTTATTCTCCCCCATCAATATTACTCATGTTTGTGAGATCTATTACAGGGTGAATGGAAAAAAATAAAAATTTTAACATGTGTTCCGATTGACCCCTATCAGCGGGGTGATTCGGAACACCCATAATTTCCTATATGTTTTAATAATAACTGTTCAAAATGTTTTGTCTTTACTTGGAATATCAAAAGTAAAGCAAGACCGAAGTTTTTACTCAGAAAATCAAATTAAAAAAAAATCTTTTAACTGCTTTTTTTTCAATCAAAGCTGAAAAGTGTTCCGATTCACCCCATTTTACGGTATATAATTTTGAAAATAATCAAGAAAATAACATTTGAACTCGTTTAGGACAAATTAAAGATTTAGGCAGGAATTCAAGTGAAACAGGCGATCGCAAATTACAATCGCTACTGGAGATGAATTACATTAGAACGTTTCTTGATAAAAACATCGTGACGTTTGCCTATGAAAAACGAGCTAGATAAAACGTCAGCCTACTTGGCGAATAAGAGGAGATCACTGACTGCTTGTGAGCTCTTATTGGCTCCACCCGTAGTGACGTCAGTGCCAAGTTAAGTTGATGATAATGTAATTCACTTCTAGTAGCGATTGCAATTCGAAGCGATTGCAATGGTGTTTCACTTGAATCCCTGCCTTAGAGTTTGGGTTTAACCAAGGCTTCACTAGATAGCGTTTTATACAGGCTGTATCATTACTCAGAAGATCAATGGTAAAGATTTGCTCGCTAGAGAGCGCTGAACAAGGACTACCCAAATGTTTGTTTACGTTTATTAGCATATTGTTTCTGCTGTAAAAAGTGATGTTTATCCTATCTTTTAGGGTTAAAAAATATTGATATAGTTAACTGAAGTGGAGTACAGAGTGAATTGATGCCGAAAATCCTGATTAGTACTGCTTTTTAGGGGAAATAAATTCCTCTTTCAGGTAAAGTTGGTCACAACTTATGATTCAGTCATACGACATTCATTCATTGTTTTATAGGCCGTTGCTATTTAATTGTCATTACTTATTTCTGTTAAATTCATGTTGCGTGCTTAAAATTATAAAAAGAAACTGAAAACAACCATTCTATCGAACTTTCAACACAACGAACTGTTTTATTCTTCTTCCATTATCCCACAACATTTTTGCTGTTGCCATTCTGACAAAGTAAAATTATATTGAAAACATTTGCTATGCTGGCTATGCAGCCGCCACATTACTCCCCTACCAGTAACGAACGTTACGTTAAAAAAGGTAGAAAAAGTACTATAATGCTGGTCTGCAAAAAAATAAATTACAATAAGTATATTATTACATATTTACAAAATAACATATCAATGGGGAGAAAAAAAATTATAATAATTGAAAAATCAGTCTCTAAATCTGACTGGAAGTTTGATAGTTCGACCAGTTCGGGATTGTCTAAGAGGTATTTTTGAGCTGGACTGAGTCACAGCTGGCATGGTGGAACTGTGCTCGGTGACTACTGGCGTTGGAACCGTGTTTTCACATTCCGGAGACATGGTTGTCTGTTGCTCGCGTTGGTTTGCCTTATCATGATGTTCAGAGAGCAAGTAGGCTGGCTTTAACCTGTCTATAGAAACATTTATTTCCTTATTTTTCATCTTTATAGTAAAATACTTTGAAAAACGATGGAGAACTGGATAGGGACCTTCATATGGAGGTTCAAGTTGCTTCCGAACTCTATCAATACGAAGAAAAACGTGAGAAGTTGAATTTAAATCGGAATGTACAAATATGTTTGGTACAGACTTATGTTGAATTTTTCTTGGTCTGATCAATTCCATATGCTTTTGCAATTTATTGACAAAAGTTCCAGAAGGTGTTTGAATTATATTTTCATCAAAAAATTCACCAGGAAGTTTTATATTTTCACCATATATCATTTCTGCTATGGTATGAGTAGTATTATCTTGGATGGCAGTGCGTAAACCTAACAGAACTGTTGGTAATGTTTCACTCCAAGCCATGTTATTATGCGCTTTTAAAGCTGATTTTAGTGACCTGTGAAGTCTTTCTACTTTGCCATTACACTGCGGGTGATAGGCTGTTGTATGTGAAAGCTTAATGCCGCAGATTCGTGACATGGTTTGAAATACCTCAGAGAAAAATTGTCTTCCACGATCTGTAATTAAACGTAAAGGTATTCCAAATCTTGCTATCCAATTGCTGTAGAATGCCTTGGCTACGGTTTCAGCTGTGATGTTTTCCAGCGGAATTACCTCCATCCAATTTGTGTATCTGTCTATGCAAGTCAGGCAGTAAATGTTACCATTGGAGGGTGGTAATGGGCCAACTAAATCGATATGAACTTCTCTAAATCTTTCTGATGGTTCTGGGAATTGTTCGAGAGTAGATTTCGTATGACGATATAATCTTTGATTTTTGGCACGGAATGCATGATTTTGCCCACTGTCGGATGTTTTTATTAATACCCGGCCAAATGAATTTGGAAGAAATTAATTTTACACTGGATTTGATGCCAGGATGGGATAACCCGTGAAATTGATTAAATATTTGAAATCGATAGGTTTCCGGTATGTAGGGCCTAATGTGGGAGGTCGAAGTATCACACCATAAAATTTTACCAGATGGAAGTGGATATTCTTTAAAATTCAAGCTTGTAGAATTGCGTAATTTTGTAAATTCTTCATCTCGTGCTTGTTCGTCTGCAATTTCGTCATAATTAATGATTGAAATTTCTTCGATTCTGGACAGCGTGTCTGCTACTATGTTGTTTTGACCTTTAACATGTTATAAACATGTTAAAGGTTTATAACTATTGTTGGAAAATTGTTGTAATACAGAACCAATTGCAGTATCACTTGCATCAGTGAATAAAGCAAGTGGTAGTTCCGGATTTGGAAAAGATAAAAGAGTTGTATTAATTAAATCATTCTTGCATGTTTCAGATTGAATTTCAGCATCTTTTGTCCATTGAATTTTTCGTTTGTCTTTCTTTTTAGCCCCTTTCAGATATTCGTGTAATAATGCTTGATTTTGTGCAGCATCTTTCAAATAGCGTCGATAGAAATTTATCATACCGAGAAAGGTTCGGAGATCATGCAGAGTTTCAGGTTTTTTATAATTAATAATTGCTTGGACTTTGTCTGGAAGAGGTCGAGAACCCTCTGATGTAATTAAGTAATCCAGGAAATCAATTTCTTGTACACCAAAGACAGATTTTGAGATGTTAATGCGTAAGCCGTAAGTATTGAGTTTGTCGAAAATTATTCGAAGATGTTCTTGATGTTGCTCCTCGTCATTTGACGCAATAAGAATATCGTCTAAATAAGGAAAAGCAAAATCAATACCTCTAAATACCTTGGTGCATAAACCTTTGGAATGTGGCAGGAGCATTTTTTAAACCGAAACTCATCACATTAAACTGATATAGACCAAAAGGTGTGATAATGGCTGTTTTACATTTATCGTCTTCGTTAATAGGTATATGATAATAAGCTTTGATTAAATCAATTTTGGAAAATATTTTGGTGTTTTTTAAAATGTGTTGAAAATCGTCTATTCTTGGAATTGGATATCTATCTGCAATAGTTCGAGCATTAAGTTGTCGATAATCGCCACAAGGTCGAATTGATCCATCTTTTTTACCAACAAGGTGTAATGGACTAGACCATTCTGAGCTTGACGGACGAATAATTTCGTTTTCGAGCAAAAATTGAAACTCGCGCTTTGCTATTGCTAGACGTTGAGAATCAAGCTGCCGTGCTTTAGAATGAACAGGTTTACCGGCTGTTTGTATAAAATGCTTAACATCATGTTTGATTGTGGTAGTAACAATAGTAGGCTTAGTTAATTCAGGATATTGTGAAAGCAAGTTTGAAAATTTTGTAGATTTGTTTAAGGTTGTAATATCAAAATCTTTAGTAATGGAGCAAACGTCACCCTGAACACTGAGTTGTGTAACTCCATCAATTAAACTTTTTTATTGATATCAATTAGTAATTTAAATTTGTGTAGAAAATCAGCCCCTAAAATACCTGTAGTAACTCTTGTAATGATGAATGGAAAATGAAATTCTCGGCGCAGTCCTAAATCAAAAGCAAGAAGTTTTGTACCATACGTCGATATTTCGGAACCATTTGCAGCAAACAACTTGTAAGTGTATGGTTCTTTGTTTTTATTTGTGGCTGGAATAATTGAGCAATCAGCACCACTATCTACTAGGAAACGCAAATTTGTTGTTCGGTCCTTTACGAATAATCGAAATTTGCGACGACCGTCAAATGTATCTGCAGCAGGATTCGTCGCCGTATCTACTGCAGAATGGTGTTTTCCGAATTTCGGTCTCCATTTGTATTCCATAAGCATGGTGGAGTACACTTTTCTGGTTTACAATTATTGCCAAACCGAAAATGATAATAGCAGTACTTCTCCTTTGGATTAAAACGTTTATGAGATCGGCTTCGGGAATTCGAACGATAATTCACACTATTACGGTCTCTTGACCTTGATAGTCGGGAAATGCTGAGTTGAGAAATTTGTTCTTCAAGATGTTTAATTTTATCCAAAACCTGAGCATTAAATGTTATGTTGTCACTTACAATTTTTTTACTATTCGCTGCAAAAATTTCGGTTTTAGGTGCCATATCACTTATTTTGCCAGCCATTTCCGCTAATTTACTTAAATTTTCTTCGCTAACAACTACAATATTTTTTATAGATTCCGGTAATTTTTCTAACCACAAGGTTTTAATCAAATTTTCAGAAAAATCGGTTGTAGCAACTGTTTTAATTTTCTGCAACAATTGACTAGATTTCATAGTACCCAGTTCGATTCCCGTTAGCAATCTTTTAATGCGAACATTTTCACCGTCTTTAAATAAACTAAGCAATCTTTGCTTGGAATCTGAATATTTAGTTTCGGTTTCGCTTTGCACTATGTCCCAAATATTTTCAACGTATTGAGGTTCCAGTTGTGATACTAAATAATTAAATTTTGTTTCTTCTCTAACAATATTGTTTATAGAAAATTTAGCTTCAATCTGGTAAAACCAAATATCCGGGCGATCGGTCCAGAAAGGAGGTATTTTAATGCTTACCTTCGCCACTGAACATTCGTTAGGCGTGGCATCAGAAGTTTTGATTTCGTTTTTTTTTTTTTTTTCCTTATCTTCCATCTCAGGATCACGTCCGAGTCACCAATTATAGACCGTTGCTATTTAATTGCCATTACTTATTTCTGTTAAATTTATATTGCGTGCTTAAAATTATAGAAAAGAAACTGAAAACAACCATTTTATCGAACTTTCAACACAACGAACTGTTTTATTCTTCTTCCATTATCCCACAACATTTTTGCTGTTGCCATTCTGACAAAGTAAAATTATATTGAAAACATTTGCTATGCTGGCTATGCAGCCGCCACAGTTTACTTTCTTCGAATTAACAACATATAGCAATGGCGTTCAATTTTGACATCTCTGCATTAATAAAATATACGCTTAAATTCACCGACGATAAATAAAAAATGTAGCAATGAAATAATATTATTCTAATTTACTATTTTGTTTCATTATTGTTGCTCACACGATCTTAATTGCTACGCAAAAGTTCAGATGTTCATTTTGATGGCGTTGACGCATCAGAGCGATAAATGGCGAATCAATTCGTCGAGACATTTCATTTTTTTCATTTTGATGCCCCAGAATGAAATGTACCGTAATGAAGCAATGGTGTACAACGGAAAGACGATTGACAACAAAACATATTAATTTTTTTAGTAACAACGAAATGAGCATATATAATAGCTTGGTACTAAAGAGTAATACAAGTACGAAAAAAATAAACAAAACTACAATATATATCATTGCGACGACCAACTATCATGGCGAACTGTGGACTGAATTTTAAAAAGTTCTATGGCAACCCGTTGGTATTATTGGCTCGCTTAGCGAATAAATTTCGCCTTTATCGCTCTGCGGTGCCAGTGTCGCTTCATTCAAAAAATAATTCGCTAACTAATTAAAATAAGAAGTTAAAATGTAGAATAAACCAACAAATAAAACAAGCTATTAAACAACGTTAAAATATACTAAAATAGAATTGAATGTCAAATTGTAAAATTGTCACCAACAAATTAACTTTTAATTCTATCTTTTGTTATCTGATTTGTATATAATGTTTGTTACCATAAAATTCGATAGATGTCGCTGGACAAAGACCACCGTTTTTATCCCAAGGATTTTGACCAAATGAAACAACCTGTATAAAACGCTATCTAGTGAAGCCTTGGTTTAACACGTTTTTATATATTTGTAAAGTTCTGTTTCCTCTTATCGAATTTATGTTCTATTGTTAGGTTTACCAGAGGTCCGGTTTTCAAACTACCGTTCAGTTTAATGCCCATACTTGCAAAATGTCTGTGGATTTGAAGATGATAATCTTATTGACTCCCGACGCAACAAGGCAGGGAGTTATAAGTTTGGTTCGTCTGTGTATATGTGAAGTATCTGTATGTGGCACACGCTCTAGTGGCTAAACGGATGGGCAGATTTTGAAAAAAAAAAATGTTCGAAAAGCGAGTTGATCGAGAGTGTTCTTAGCTAGGTCACGTCTTCTTATGACATTAATTAAAGAAGACTTTCCTTACAAACCTCTGAAACGTTTTTCGTGATTTTTTCAGTGAAAACATTCTTGAAAATTTAAAAAGAAAGTACCATACGAAAAAGTACATTTTTCTGTGTCTGATGGAATTTGTTTGAAACTCGTATGTCACATAGAACTCGAATTATAACTTTAAATATTATCAGTTCCTAATAAGATAATTGATTGATTGACAAGATAAATTGATGATATGAAAACTTAATTTGAAATTTTGCGTCATTCCTTTACTAATTTTACATTAACTTTTTCAACGGTATCCAGATGGTTTGATATAGTGTGTCTCGGATAATGTGACCCATTACCTTGGTAATTTTTACTTTCTTTTATGGTTAAAGGTAAAGTTATGTTGGTTCTGTTAAATTGAGCTAAAGCAGGGCTTCCCAAACTTTTTAAGCAGCGGACCCCTTTCATGAATCAAAGTTCGGATAGGATCCCTGTCGTTAGAGAAAGTGCAAAGATAATTTTTGTTCGTTGTGAATTGAACTTTAAATAAATCAACTAGTAGCATATGTAGGATTTTCCTCCAGTGGGAGATTCATTTTTTCTCAACCAAATTTGCACATTGTTTGCCCCCCCCCCCGCTCCCCTCAAAGTAAATGAAGTTGAAAATTTAACTTGAACCAGACCTGGGCTAGATTTCTTGACGGCTACTTTAGCGGGAGAAAAACAAATGATGGCGCATTTTGCTCGTAATCTCAATTTTACAGTCATAAATATTCAAATTTATCTTTTTGTCAGTAAAAAGAAGTTCATATTTACTAATATATCTTTCGTTACAAAGACCGTAAGTTAAACTGCACTTTTACATTTGTAATATGAACCTAGTTTAAGTGCATAAATTTTTGCATAGTGTACCTTAAAAAAAAAAAAAAAAAAAAAAAAAAACGCAATTTTATACGATTTGTGGTGATATTAAAGCAGTTTTTGGGGCACCCACCCCCAGAAAATTTTAAAATTTTAAGCCTTAAAAACACGCTAGTAGGCCTTTTTTTTTAGACATTAGGAGGAGCAATAGGTCCAAGAGTACATGAGGCGATTTTTCAAAATCCTAGCTTTAAAAATTCTCTTTTGAAAGATCTTTTTGTTAACAATTAGATTAAATGAGGTATGGGGATAATCTGCCGGATTTTTTTTTATTTTTAATTGAAGTTTCAATGAATAATTTCTTGCAATTTGCTAAATTACAGCTTTTCAAACGCACTTTTAGAGCCCTGCTCCACATTAGCAGAAAATGCGATCGAAACCGAAGGCAGAAACCGAAAATCCGGGTACTTTCCATAGGAACACTATGTAATCCATTTTACATTTCTGCTTTATTTTTCTCCTTTACGTCAATGTGGAGCAGGGCCCTTAGATTTTAGTTATGTTAGGAAAGAAGGATATTCGTGCGCTACACGAATTTTTTAGAAATGGAAGCGTTATAAACGTAGGAATCTGCCATTTGGGTAACAAAAGGAAAGATCCCCGGATATTTTTAAAAATTAAAATTTACAATTTCAAACGTAGACTAACCCTGATGATATTAAGGAAAGTGGAGGTCAGTAACTGTTCCCCAGAAATTTTTCGAAATTATAGTTGTAAGAGCACTAATCCATACGATCAACGGTGAATTCACGTGGGAGTGAAGTTTCGAGGACCGTCTCCGGTAAAGTTCTTGAAATTGAGGTCTTAAAAGTATCTTGGAAGGTAGTTTCCAAAGCTTAGCCTGAAGTTATGTCAACCAAATATCCATATTAACATGTCAATTAAATATTCATGTTAACATATCTATCAAATATTCATATACAGGGTGCGGCAGAAAAACCCGGACAAAGATTTATTGTGATAACTTTATTAAATAAAAGAAATTTAGCAAAACAACAATCAATAAAGTTAACATAGACTTCCTACAATATTATACTCAGCCGGTTTCGAAGTGGTTTCCTCCAGCGGTGATACACAGATCCAAACGTAACTTGAAATTTTCAGCGATGGGCCGCAGCTCTTCCAGCGACAATCGGTCTCATTATCAAAGAAACGACTGCTTCAGTGACTCCAAGCTTTTGTGGGGCTTAGCACAGGCCCTGGCCTACAAAATGGACCACACATTGTAATCCATGGATTCAGATACGGCGAGCAGGGGGTCATACGAAGAGATGAAATCTGAAAAATGGGTCTGGCACAAGTCCTGATTCGTTTTTGTCCTGTCAGACAGCGCTGAGTCCTTGTGGAACATCCAATCCTCATCACCAAGGTGCTACTGGGCCTACAGAAGTACGACGGCCTGGAAAATGTTGAGGCGATACACTTCTTGGTTGATTTTGACCCCTTAATCCACAAAAGCAAGAGAAGTCTTGCCGCAATCTCAAATTCCTCCCCAGACCATCACCGATTGTGGTTTTTGGTGGTGTTCGACGATGGCCGATGTGACAGGAGCTTCAGTGAACCAGATTCTGTCGTTTTGGCGGTTATGCGCCTGTTCGACAGTGAACAGTTTCTCATCTGTGAAGAGGATGTGCTTCCACCGCTCACCTGCGGCCCGACGTTTGAGCTGGCGATATGTTTGAAGTCTCACGCGCTTGTTCTCTTCAGTGAGAAGTTGCACATTTTGGAGCTTATACGGCTTCAGTTTGAGTTCTTGTTTAGCTATTCGCCGAACTGATCGGTCGCTGATTTGATCTCACGAGCGATTTTTTGAATGGAGAAATTTCGCTGCACTAGCTTCTTGATGAGCCTACAGTTGGAAAATGTGTTCACGGTCCGTTTTGTTCCGCTTCCTGGACGGCGTAAGTCATGACCAAGCTCTTTATACCGGCAAATTGCATAAGAAATAGCCTGTCGAGGAATTTTGAGCAAACGAATTGACGAATGACAGCTCGAAATAGTAAAAAAATAACTACGCATCTTTCTGTCATTCTGCAGACAAAACAACAATGATGAGTACAAAATTGACACTACACTACTCATTGCAGGAAAACCTATAGAATCTTTTAAAAAAAGAATTAGCTGTATACGGTAAAACATGATGATGTCAGGACGTGACAAACTTTGTCCGAGTTTTTTTGCCGCACCCTGTAAACATGATGACAGATAGTACGATTTTGTCAGAGCAGAAAACGGTTTGGCCGTATGATCTTGCAGCAACCTGTCTCAAAATATTGAGTATGGCATAAAGGGCAACTGCATACTTCGAAAAAGAAAGCTCTGGTTTTCAAAAGCAAAAAAATAATTTTGAAAACTTTAAAACCTTTTTTTTTTTTTTCGTGATTCATCGCGGACTCCCGACTAAAGCTCGGCGGACACCTAAGGGGTCCGCGGACCACAGTTTGGGAAGCCCTGAGCTAAATACTGACAACGTTAACATCTTTTTGGAGAGTCCAGTGAAAAAGAGACGTATAAAATTAAGTACAAATGTGACGGCAACACAAATGTGACAGGCCCTGGGTCCAGCTAGGCTTATCCTAGTGAATTTATAGTCCACAATGAAGATCAATGACCCTTAATAAAGCTGTCTACTCTCTTGATCATTACCGCCTCATCTGGTAAGCTGTTCCAAATCCCCACAGCCCTACTAAAATATAGTAATTTCCATAATTTCCAGGTCAGCCTGAGTTTAAAGCAATGACCCCTTTTCGTGCTTTCCATGCAAAAATTTAATCACGTAACGTCTTTCTTTTTGATAAATTTTAGCCACTGAATCATGTCCCCTCTGACTCTTCTTTGCTCAAGACTATACATACTAATCATTTTAAGCCTGAAATCAGTCTAAATCACAAAGCCTATTTCCTAACCTGTATCCCTCCTTGCCTCCTTCGAACCCTTTTCAATTTTAAATTAATGTATTTTTTTGACAAGGAAATCAAAACTGAACAGCATACTCTAAATGAGGTCTTATCAAACTTCTATCTAAGAACAGAAGAATATGCTTGCATTTGTTTGAAATAGATCTATTGATAAACCCAAGTAGGCTTTGTTACTAGCTAATGTGCACTGCTGACTAAGCATTTTTACGTTCATAGCGTAACTTATCAGCTCTACGCTATAGGTAACTTTAGTGCAGTAACTGATACAAATGGACGTGTTTACAGAGCGGTTGACAATTTTTTGAAACTGGCAAAATCAAAGGGAGTCGCCAGACCAGAAACATCAGTCGCCAGAGTGGTAATGGTTGCCCCATATTTTGTGCCAGAACTTCTAAAAAAAAGCTACTGTTGAAATGAATTGAAATCCATTTAAATCTCTTCAAAAGATTGAAGAAAATTCTCACTTCAAACGTATGCTCATATAAAGTCTTTGTTTATTGCTGTTTGATTTTTTAAAACAGAAAAGACAATTTGCGTTTTTTTTTTTTGCTTCAAAATTAAAGGTCTGATAGTGCCGTCCGTATAATTCGCATCCGCACAAGAGAAGATCTTTGAGTCGCTGTACCGGCGGTATTTATAATAACCCATCATCAAAAGCAACAGTGGTTGCAGTCCGTAATTCGCACCCACACAGAAAGAATCCCCCGTTTTTCTGTCGACGGTATCGGTAATAACAGATTCTCAAAAGAAACAGTGGTTGCAGTCCGTAATTCGCACCCACACAGAAAGAATCCCCCGTTTTTAGGCAGGGATTCAAGTGAAACACCATTGCAATCGCTTCGAATTGCAATCGCTACTGGAAGTGAATTACATTATCATCAACTTAACTGGCACTGACGTCACTACGGGTGGATCCAATAAAAGCTCACAAGCAGATTTGATCCATAGTGTTTCGGAATAAATGTCTTTCTTTTTCAATTTTTACTCTCAAAAAATTTTTTTTAAATCATATTTATTCTGTAGATGAGAACGTGTCATGCGTACCCATAGTGTAGTGGTTATCACATCCGCTTTTCACGCCGAAGGTCCCAGGTTCAAGTCCTGGTGGGTACACCGCTATCTTCTTTTTCAAACAAGAAAAAATTAGAAATATTCTAAAGCAAAAGTATTTTTCCTTATCTATTTGTAGTAGAACAATAGTAATGAATATTTGATAATAATATTGCGCACTGCGTCGTATATGTACCCATGGTGTAGTGGTTATCACATCCGCTTCACACGCGGTAGGTGCCAGGTTCGAGACCTCGTGGGTACACGGTTTTCTTCTGTTTGAAACAAGAAAATACTTGAAATTTTCTGACACAAAATGTCTTTTTATACTCTATTAGTTGCAGAACAGAAGTGAGGAACATTTCATACCGCATTTGCAGACCACCCTTAGTGCGTACCCATGGTGTAGTGGTGATCACATCTGCCTAACACGCGGAAGTTCCCAGGTTCGAGACCTGGTGGGTACACGTGAACAGTTTTCGGAGAAACAAGATTTGATCCATAGTGTTTCGGAATAAATATCTTTCTTTTTCAATTTTTACTCTCAAAAATTTTTTTTTAAATCATATTTATTCTGTCAATGAGAACGTGTCATGCGTACCCATAGTGTAGTAGTTATCAAATCCGCTTTACACGCGGTAGGTAATAGGTTCGATACCTGGTGGGTACACTGCTATCTTCTTTTTTAAACACGAAAAAATTTGAAATTTTCTGAAACAAAATATTTTTCAATTATCTATTTGTAGCAGTACAATAGTAATGATTATATAATAATCATATGCTCATAGAGTTGTATGCATACCCATGGTGTAGTGGTTATCACATCCGCCTAACACGCGGAAGGTCCCAGGTTCGAGATCTGGTGGGTACACGTGAACATTTTGTAATGAAACAAGATTTGATCCGTACTCTTTCGAAATAAATATTTTCTTTTTCCCTTTTTACTCTCAAAACAAATCTTTTAAAAATCATATTTATTCTGGCACTGAAAACATGACACGCGTACCCATTGTTTCGTGATTATCACATCCGCTTCACACGCGGAAGGTCCTGGGTTCAAGACCCGGAGGGTACACATCTTTCTTCTTTTTAAAACAAGAAAATATTCGAAAATTTCTGACAGAAAATGTTTTTTATTCTCTATTTGTAGTAGCACAATAGTAATGAATATTTGATTATCATATGCTCACAGCGTGGAATGCGTATCCATGGTATAGTGTTTATCACGTCCGCCTAACACGCGGAATGTTCCAGGTTCGAAACCTAGTGAGTACACGTGAACATTTTGCGAAGAAACAAGATTTGAACTACACTCTTTTGGAATAAATATTTTTCTTTTTATTATTATTATTATTAATTAAAGACTTTTTCTGTACTTACTTTTGTCATGGTTTTCGCCTTTTGCTTCCGGTTGCAGAGTTAAATTCAGCTGCGTGAACTTAAACGCACTTCCGCTTTATAGTAGAGCGAGCGGCACAGTGCGTAACACAAAATAAATTTAACAAACAATAAATTTAACACATTAATCTCAAGGCTAACCAAAACAAAGATATATTTGCAGATTGTGGGCATTTAGTCTTCACGTGAGCTATGTATAAGCCTCTCATATAAATATTTTTACTTATGTAAGAATCATCATGCGTGCGAACGGAACAATGCGTCACTCCGCTCCGCTGTAAAGACGTTTAGAATTGAATTTTAAAAGGGACAAGTGGTAAGAAAAAGAGAGAGACGAAGATATTGGGGGTGGCCAGGTGGAAGGAAAGGGAATGTGTTGTGGAATGTGGGCATTAAGTCATTATATAAGCTAAAAAAGTACGCCTTTAATATAAATGCTTTTATTTATTTGTTTGAGGATTCTCTAGTGATATGGCACAAAGCGTTAGGCCGCTCTGCTGTCAATACGTTTGGAATGGACTTTTCTAATTCACGTTTGGTAACAGGACGAGAGAAGAAAATATTGGGGTTGCCGGGTGTAGGAAGGGGGGTGTGCTGTAGATTTCCGAGGAGTAAATCATTACAAACCTTAACTATAGGCCTTTAATATATATGTATTTTGTGAAGATGTTTATGTGCTAACGGCACGAAGCATCAGGTCGCTCCTCTAAAAAGGTGTTAGGAATATACTTTTGGATAGTATGCGTGGCAACAGGCCGATAGAAGGCGATGATGTAGAATTAGTTTGGATTAATCTGTGCTTTGGGTCCCTTTTCTCGCCAAACACGGATTTCGGTTTTGTCGCCATAGAAACGCCATTTTTGCGGAATGTCTCTTGGAGCTTTCAACTACGCGAGACAACAAGGAAAACACACCAGTTGGCGACTTGGGTTCAGTTCCCAACTTGCTCAGTTGGGAGAGCGGAAGACTGAAGATCACTGGTAGTTTGTTTATATGACCTTTTAAAACGCAATGTAAATATTTTATTGTTCTTGTTATTTTAATTAATACTATACTGATTTTGAAACGTAATTTGCTTTATACAAATGAATATTTTTGAAGAGCGAAAAAAAACTAGGCGACAATGCGATCGTGCAAGATACGTTTTTTAGAAAAATAGTAATATAGTGCTTCAAACTGAAAACCCTATTGCACGACAGCATAGACTACAGGCACGTCACAAAATATATAAAAAATTGAAAGCAAATGAAACGACAATTGAAAAAACGAAAAAACTTTGAAATAAAATATAAAAAAAACTTTTTAAATTTGATTTAGGAAATAGGCGGTAAGTGAAACCAATTATAATAAACAGTATACCGCCTATTTCTTAAATCAAATTTTTAATTTAAACTTTATTGGCTGCTTTAGCATTAACGTAAATATAAATATATCAAGATGAGCTGGAATTTTTGAGCATTATAATCAAGAAAGGAATTACTTATTATATTGACTGCCTTAGCATTAACGTAAATATAAATACATAAAGATGAACTGACATTTCTGAACACTATAATCACTATATCGAATACTTAGTTTATTTCATACTTTTTAGTGCGAATGAGCAGACAGAAATAGTCTTTAAATTTAAATAGTTTTTTTATATTTTTCCCTTTTTACTTCCAAAACAAATCTTTTAAAAATCATATTTATTCTATCGATGGGAACAGCCCATTCGTACCCATGATGGAGTGGTTATCACATCCGCTTTTCACGCCGAAGGTCCCAGGTTCAAGACCTGGGGTGGGTACACCGCTATCTTCTTTTTCAAACAAGAAAAAATTAGAAATATGCTAAAGCAAAATGTATTTTTCCTTATCTATTTGTAGTAGAACAATAGTAATAAATATTTGATAATAATATTGCTCACTGCGTCGTATATATACCCATGGTGTAGTGGTTATCACAGCCGCTTCACACGCGGAAGGTGCCAGGTTCGAGACCACGTGGGAACCCGGTTTTCTTCTGTTTGAAACAAGAAAATACTTGAAATTTTCTGACACAAAATGTCTTTTTATACTCTATTAGTTGCAGAACAGAAGTGAGGAACATTTCATACCGCATTTGCAGACCGCCCTTAGTGCGTACCCATGGTGTAGTGGTGATCACATCCGCCTAACACGCGGAAGTTCCCAGGTTCGAGACCTGGTGGGTACACATGAACATTTTTCGAAGAAACAAGATTTGATCCATACTCTTTCGGAATAAATATCTTTCTTTTTCCCTTTTTACTCTCAAAAATTTTTTTTTAAATCATATTTATTCTGTGGATGAGAAAATGTCACGCGTACCCATGGTGTAGTGGTTATCTCCTCCGCTTTACACGCGGAAAGTAACAGGTACGAGACCTAGTGGGTACACAGCTATCTTCTTTTTAAAACAAGAAAAAATTTGAAATTTTCTGAAACAAAATGTTTCTTTAATTATCTATTTGTAGCAGTACAATAGTAATGATTATGTGATAATCATATGCTCACAGAGATGTATGCGTAACCATGGTGTAGTGGTTGTCACATCCGCCTAACACGCGGAACGTCCCACTTTCGAGATCTGGTGGGTACACGTGAACATTTTGCGAAGAAACAAGATTTGATCGATACTCTTGCGGAATAAATATCTTTCTTTTTCCCCTTTTTACTCTCAAATTTTTTTTTTTTAAATCATATTTATTCTGTCGATGAGACCATGACATCCGTACCCATGGTGTAAAAAGGTTATCACATCCGTTTTACACGCGGAGGGTCCCAGGTTCGAGACCTGGTGGGTACACGGCTATCTTCTTTTTCAAACAAGAAAAAATTTGAAATTTTCTGAAACAAAATGTATTTTTTCTTATCTATTTGTAGTAGAACAATAGTAATGAATATTTGATAATCATGTTGCTCACCGCGTCGTATATGTACCCATGTCCCAAGCAGCACAAAGGCGTTCAAAACACGTTCTGCAACACGTACAGAGCGCACCAGCCGGCACGTTCAAAACACGTTCTCGCAGCACGTGTTGTCAACGTCTATGTGTCTCATCGATCGATGGTAATATGACACGTCGAAATCTGGTGTTAACCACCTTTTTTTGTCCCAGTTTTGAACGTGGAATGATAGGTTATATTTAGGTTCTGGAAATACGTTTGTTTTCAGTGCTCCCCAGCTAAAAACGTATACCCCACTATCCGGGGCCGTGACGTGTTTTAACCTGACGTCATTTTTGATCCGCCATTTTTGATCAATGATCGTCGCCATCTTGGTTTTAATTATTTTATTACTTAATTAATTTAATTTAATTATAGATGGCTTAATTACTTTGAATTTAATATATTCATTCCGCGGGATTCGAACGCGGGTCCCTTGCGCCTCCAGCAGGACACGCTAACCACTATAGACGCTACTTGATCATATCGAGAGAGAAAAATAATACTTTAAAACAAAATTTTTTTGCAGGAAGCGTCATCTATGAGAGACTAAGGGCGTAAATCATACCATTTTATTAGTATGAATATAATGTTTTTTTAATGAAATGCATGCAAATCTGATTAGGATCTTGGGAAAAAGAGTTGTTTAGGATAAAACTTAAAGTTTCTGCAGATATGATTCCTCCCCCCTTTCTAAAAAGCAGTAATTCACGACCGCAATTCTGAGAAATTAAGCACCTCCTTAAGCACTAAAATGACACCGTGATAATATTACTGTTTTTACATGTCAAATATCACGTTCCTTAAGCACTGAAATGACACCGTGATAATATTACTGTTTTTGCACGTCAAATATTACGTTCCTTAAGCACTGAAATGACACCGTGATAATATTACTGTTTTTGCACGTCAAATATCCCGTTCCTTAAGCACTGAAATGACACCGTGATAATATTACTGTTTTTGCACGTCAAACATCACGTTCTTTAAGCACTGAAATGACACCGTGATAATATTACTGTTTTTGCACGTCGAATGTAACGTTCAAGGGACACTTAGCACCGTTATTTGACCAATAACACCATTTTTGCACCAAATTTGAACGTTCTGGTGCTGCTGGGGGTTGTAGTGGTTATCACATCCGCTTCACACGCGGAAGGTCCCAGGTTCGAGACCTCGTGTGTACACGGGTTTCTTCTTTTTGAAACAAGAAAATACTTGAAATTTTCAGACACAACAAATCTTTTTATACTCTATTAGTTGCAGAACATAAGTGAGGAACATTTCATACCGCACTTGCAGACAACGCTTAGTGCGTACCCATGGTGTAGTGGTGATCACATCCGCCTAACACGCGGAAGGTCCACAGTTCGAGACCTGGTGGGTACACGTGAATGTTTTTCGAAGAAACAAGATTTGATCGATACTCTTTCGGAATAAATATCTTTCTTTTTCCCTTTTTACTGTCAAATTTTTTTTTAAAAATCATATTTATTCTGTCGATGATAACTTGTCATGCTTTCCCATGGTGTAGTGGTTATCACATCCGAGTTACACGCGGAAGGTCCCAGGTTCGAAACCTGGTGGGTCCACGGTTTTCTTCTTTTTGAAACAAGAAAATACTTGAAATTTTTCGACACAAAATGTTTTTTATACTCTACTACCGAAAGCAGAATACTGCTAAATCGGCTACGTACGTCGCAGAACAGACATCGGGGCTGCAGAACAATTCTATTCAAAATTAAACCAAAGAAAAAAAAGAAACGTTACAGTTCAAAAGCGCGCGCGCGCAAAAAAAAAAAAAAAAAAAAAAAAAAAAAAGTTATCATTCGAAGGAAAAAAAAAAAAGAAAACGTTATATATATATATATATATATATATATATATATATATATATATATATATATATATATATATATATATATATATATATATATATATATATATATATATATATATATACACAGGGTGTTCCAAGTCAACCGTCATGACCTCTAATTCCTCAACCGTTCTTCCTAGATGCATACTTCCAATTGCAAATTGCTCAAAATGAGGTAGAGAGTCAAAATATTGAAAGTTTGAAGCGAAAAAATAATTCAGTCAAAAAGTACGAAATCTAACTTTTTATAGGGACTCCGGGTCCCCAAATTTATATTTAAGGAAAGAATCTCCATTGAAAAATAATACTAACACAAAAAAATTACATTTGTGCGATCAAAATTTGCGGAGATATTCGAGTTTTAAATGCGCAGGGCCCGTAAACAAATTGACAAAAGAAAATTTTCGCCCTCCCATAGGAATAACGAGCTGTTAGATTAGGGACGATAATGAAATTTGTTTCGTCCATGTCAGAAAACATTCGCTTCTCATTGTATTCAAAAATAAATACAGATGATACAAGACTACAAAACATAACAAGACAAGGTAAATTATTATACAATTTTATACAAAGATATTAAACACACGAAATATGTAGAATCTAAGAAATAATATACATTGCGATTACATTGTCCGAAAAACAACACCATTTCTACATACTGTTCCGTAGTGTACATCGTAACTTCAAGCCTTAACGAAATAAATCTAGTTAAGCCGTTTTTATTCTGCAGTGAAAGGATTACTT
>JAXGGA010000362.1:0-246003 GCA_038373865.1 Uloborus plumipes | reverse complement strand
TAGGAGCGACAAACAAGTAGAGGGACTCCTCGGTCCCACAGTATATCAGCTAACTCAATAATGCCCCTTCGGTAATTCCCGTTGCTATGACAACAGAAAACTTCGAGAAAAAATTTGGATCCGCTTTCATCATACTTTCTAAGGTTTCATCTACAAACTCTCCACGAACATCAGGGTTCAATTCAAGTAAATATTTTGTCGACACTTTTGCTCTAGACTTTCCAACACTGTCTTTATCGAAGAAAAAATTATTACCCGCATCTTGGCCAGAAATTTTCTCACCATCTAAGATTGTGAAAGCGCCGATTCCAGGGAGAACTAAACTTTTCAGTATTTCGGTTCCTGTTGCAGTAGCATTTATCAAACATACATGAGCAGCTTCTAATGCATGCTGTCCATGATCATCCCATAACCTTAATTGCCTATCATATTTAACTCTTTTACTAGAATCATCATAACCCCTGTCGCCGGTGTCCGCCATCATTAAAATTTGTAAATAATGCAAGTAAAATTAACCATTGCCACTCGATCTCTTATATGTAAATCCTTCTGGATTTCGACATTTTCATTGAAAATTCGCGCCATCACTTTTAAAATCTTTAACTTAATTCCAATATCTTTTATGATTTAGTGAAAAATTTCCTAAAGTATTTGGGATACATTTTAAGTAGTTTAAACATTATTAACGGAATGACTTCCAAAAAGACAGGCACAGCCACAAGAGTACAGCTCAACTCTTTTTTGCAAAAAATTTTTTTGTTTATTATTGTTGTTGTGGTTGTTGTTTATATGTGGAATGGAAGTGTACAGCTTGTTCAGCAATTTGATTTATGATATCTTCAGGATTTATTCTTTTCTAATGGAACACGCAAAATAGAATCTGCCAATCGAATCATCAAAAAAAAAAGATGGAAGTGTGACAAAATTAAAGATTTTACTTCATCACAAAACCCTTCGTTCCTTTACCTTACATTTAAATACATCTTACTCAGCGCTTTATTCGATTTCCTTGCTTTCGTGTTCATGCTTAGAAATGGAGCCGTGAATATGTTTTTAATGAGATAAATGTATCCTTTTCGTGGAGGCAGCAAATTGAACTTCACCATGGTGTCCCATATGCAATTCAGATTTCCGATACTTGCCGTCTACACCGTGTCTCTTCCTCTGCTATCGCTCGTCTTTTGCGTTCTGTGGTCTCTTCTCTTCAACTTCGAAAATGTGACTTTCACACATTGCAGAGTACCGAATTATTTACCCTCACTGAGTGCTGCAATCGGCAGTTTTGCTCCACAAAGGTACATATGGCAGATCTCAATTGCAGTACATTCGGCTCCTCGATTCCTTGTCGTGGGCATGTACTACAGCCATCTCTGTGATATTCTTTTCAATGAACCCTTATGGCAATGGCTCGCGTCTGTTCTATTCATGTTGCAAATCACTGAAGTTGGGAGTTTATTGGGATTGACGTTTGTAACTTCTTCAGAGAATTTCCACGTCCATGAATTGTGTTTCATAACGTTTATGATTTGTGCTCTGTCCAACATGTTTCTTCTTTACTATTCCATGAAACACGGTTGCAAACATAAACTTAGCCTCAAGGAAAGACTTGCGCTGAAATACAAACTCCTGTTTGCATTGTTAAATATAACTTCATTTTTGTTGGCTGTGTATTTCTACTTTCGACATAATTGGTACTGTGAGCCTATGGTTTACACATTTTTTGCACTTTTTGAATATATTGTTGTGTTTACTAATATGGGCTACCATATGACTGCATACTGGGATTTCTCTGATCATGTTATCTCTGTTAGCTCATGCTGTAGCATCTCAGTTACGCCAAAACCTCATTCCAGATTTTCGGTTGAAGATTTTGTTATAAAAGTTGCATAGTTTAATGCTTATATTTTGTACAATTCTATATTTTTAATGACTTCAAATTTTAAAACTCGTCATTGTCTTGAAAAGATTTTTTGAGTTATAATTTTTGTTATTGTACGTTAAGGAACCAAAATTGTGTTCAGTAGAGTCATTTATAATCATACTTGGTCATGTTAAAATCCTTCAGCATATTTTTTTTTAAGATTACTTGATTGAAGTTAAACATATTTAAACTGCTGTTGGGAAATATTAAAAGCCGAAGCCGTCTCTTAAATTAAGTACTTCCCTAAATTGATACCAGCAAGGGTGTTTGATTTGATTTAATTTAACTATCATCCAGGTGCCAAAATCATTTTTTGTCAGTCTACAGCACAGCCTAAAAACCAAACCAAAAACGGTATGCAAAAGACTCAATATTTAATTGATCATAAACTTATTATTCAGCACGAAAAACTGCTTTTAAAATGTAAAAAATGGTATGGTAATGTTGGTAAAAAAAATTACAAGTAAATAGATCTTACTTAAAAATGACATTTAAAAACTTTGTTTAACTTTAACTTTGTTTAACAGTAATTTTTACTTGTTTAAGTATTTAATTTTAAATTCTTTATATTATTCTTTTTTTTTTTTTTTTCTTTCTTCCTTTTTAGTTCTGAATTATACTTTTTACAGGCCAAATTTGACTTAATCATATTCTGTCTAATTCCAGACTGCAATTTGTGGTTAAACATGTTAAACTTGCTTGATTTTAAGGGTGCGCGTTATACACTGCCATGAATTGTAGGATGAAATACTTTTTGATGTAAAGTTATTTAAAGCTGGTTTTTAAGAACGTAGATTGTCGTGTTAGATCATGATTTATTATGCATTGAGTGCTTGTTTTATGTGAAAAAGAAAATACATTTTATTTTGAATCACACTTTTCAATAGAGAAGTAATATTTTCTCCAGGATCGGATACAAAAGTTTCCTTACCTGTTCACACTCAAATTAGTATTTAGATAAACAGAGTTAAAACATTATAACTTTCCAGCTTTTATAATTTCAACTAGCTTTTTCAAATGTTATTTTTAAAATATTTTTATTTGAATGTGATAACTAAATCATATTTGGCTAAAACATGGTGAAACACAGTATTTTTAATTTATTTTTGGGGTATGCCTTAGATGCCATATGTCATGCATAATAAAAGCCTTTTGCTGTAATCATACAGCAAATGTTTTAGCATTTACGATACATAGTACCAAACATATTGATGAAAAATACATAGATATTTTTAGTATGCATGTCATTTTTATTGCATCTATTAGGGTGTCATATTATGCATAATAATACGTGTTAGCTGCAACTTATACATTGTTGAGTAATTAATTGCCATTCTGCCGATCTTTTTTACTTCCTTTTACGTAGTAAATTAAGTATTGTGATCGCGAAAAAAATTCACTAAAATTTGGGACTAAATTTTGATTTTGCTAACCCCGAATGAATGTCGAGTCGTTTTCTCAACCTGTCAGCACATGCGTATGTACCTACCAACATATAAACAGCCGAAAAATATTTTTCAACCACGCCCGAGTTAATTACGACAAGTTTTCTCGTGACGTCTGTATGTATGTGCGTATTGATGTGTGTTGCATAACTCAAAAACTATGTGCCGTAGAAGCTTCTAGTTTGGTATGTAGGCTCTGAGTTTGGTCTAGTTGTGCACCTCCCCTTGTGGTTGCATTCGAATGTTCCCAAGGGGTTGTTTTACTTCTTTTTTTGGGGTAAATCAGTGTTCATTTCAATGCAGACTGAAGTGATATGAAGTGGCGCGACGACTTGGCGATATGTCGCCAAGCGTTTGTTCGCCAAGTGTTTGACACCACCTTGGCGACAAATTTGGTGTAAAAAATTTTTTTTGAATTTAGGTTCAATTTGGCGATATTTGCGAAAAATGTATTGAATGATGTTAAAATTGGTGTTATTTAGAAAATGAATCATTGTAAAACATTTTTTTGCACTGTTTCGTGGCAAACTAAGGGTGTAAATGTTTGAATTGTTATCTTGCTCACTCCAAGCACTATTTTAACACTTAAAGCATCTACTAAGAAATTTACACGTAAAAGGAAGTAGTGTGGGGTCCATACCAGATTTTTTGTTTTAGTTTTCCACAGTATGATACAGTTTGATTTTTTTTTCTGGCGACCTCGGACGCATTTGCACATGCCTCAGGTAAAATTCACCTTCAAGCTGTTATTCTCTAAACTTTTTTTGTTTTCATAGGAAATGATTCAAAAAAATTTTCCTTTTTCTAATTTATAACTTTGTTTTTCCTGGTCAATATGCATCTGTGCTTTGTTTTTTTTTGGGGGGGGGGGGGAGGCAATCTCTCAAAAGCTTGAAATATAATTGGTTTTTCATAGTGAAAATGATGCAATTGTAATGTACATTGGTTTCTAACCACCTTTTCTTTTAGTGAGTACCCCCCCCCCCCCTTCTCTAAATTGATTTGAATTCACCCTAACTTTTTTTTTCCAAACTATAGAATTAATATATAATTTTTATCATCACATTTATGGATTCCATACATACTGTGTGATATATATAGAAAACTGTTGCAGCTACCGATCTTAAACATTTCCACATATTGAATAAGTTACTGAGCATTGTTATTTATTTTGTTTTATGTGTAAAGCCAATTGATGTACTTTTTCCAGAAAATGAAGTTTGATTATGAAGTTACTCTAAGTGTACGCATTTAAATTTAAAATACTATGGTCATTAGTTATGTTTTTAATATGTATTTTTCATGGTTATTGCTAGTCTACCATTTGAGCTTTCATTTTGACTGTTCATGCAAAACATGCATGAATTTATTTTTTTATACATTTGTACATATTTTCATTTTATTTGAAAATATTCAAAAGTTTATGTGTGTGATGAGAACATTAAATGTGAAACTACAGTTTATTGTACGCTTTAGTCTCAAAGCAACATGTAGCTTTGTAATCATTTATGTATATAACACTCCAGAAAAAAATTATGAATGTTTATTGTTGATATGATTATGTTAAATATTGAACCAAAGTAAGAGATGAAAATTAACTTTGACAAAATTTAAAGATAATATTACAAAGCATAACTTTTCTGTTCCCTTAAAGAATAATTTGAAAGTCTTTTATTACCAAGAAGTATCAATCTTCAAATATAACCAGGGGTGATTGTGTTCCGGTATTTTCATGATCGATACTGGTATTTTCATGGTCGAAAATACCGGAAATAAAATATTTTTAATTAAGCTTTTGTCTTCCCGCCTTCGGTATTTTTTTTTTTTTTTTTTTCGAATTTTCAGTATATATTTTCTAATAATATTCATCGAACAAAAATGTTAAGATGCCATTCTATTGCTTTTGACTAGAAACTATTTGAAACTATTCGAATGTATGAAATGTGTCTTGTTTATTTATGAAAGACAATTTATTATTAAATATGTATAATTATAAAATTAGGTGTGCTTAAATAATAGGAGCCTTGGGTTTTTGAAAAAAGCACCCCCCCCCCCCCACACACACACACTTCTCTTCAAACCTTTCAGGTATTTTTTCAAGAACTCATAATCACCCCTGAATATAACCAACTGAATATAATAGCACTATTGAAAACTAGAGTTAAGGTGACTGCTTTTACTCGCACCCATAATGCCAAAAATAATAAAAATTCGAAATTTTTTTACAAAATTTAAATCTTTTTGTGCTTTACTGACCTGAATGAAATAAAAGGGAAAAATCATTGTGGTTGAGAAAGAAATGAATTCCAAATACTGAGACTGTACATTCAGCATCAAAAACCAAGAGCACTTTCTCTTTGACGCCAAATTTGGCGAAAATTAAAAAGAAAAAAAAAGTCTTGGTTACACTGTAAAAAGTAGATGTTGTTTTTACAGTATAATACAGCTAATTTTATAGTAATGAACTGTAAAATTACTAATTTTTATAGTGATAAACTGTAAAATTGGTTATTTTACAGTTTATTACCGTGCATTTTACAGTTTTAAACTGGAACCCCTGAAGCCAGTATTATAATGTTATTTTTACAGTATAATACAGCTAAATTTTAGACCATTAAATTGTGAAATTGCTTACTTTATAGTAGGAAACTAAAATTGCTAGTTTTACAGTTTATTACTGTGCATTTTAGAGTTTTAAAATGTAACCTCGGCTGCCAGAATTATAGTGTAAAAACAACAGTTAATTTCTTGCAGTGCAGTAATAAACTTTAAAATTACTAGTTTTACAGTAGTTAAAATAGTAAGTTTACAGTTTATTACAGTGATTTTACAGTTTTAAACTGGAACTTCTGCTGCCCGTATTATACTGTAAAAACAGCAGCTTTTCTACTTTTATGCAGTGTGTGGACATCTTCCCAAAGAAGCACTCAGGGTGCTATCTATTGTTTTTTCTCAAATCAAGAACTTCATATGTGTTAACTAGATTAATGGCAGGAGTGCTCTGAACTTAGCCCATTAATTCCCGACTTTTTTTTTCCAAAGATATTTTGTATACTGGTTACAAACGGTGTTTAATGGACAGGAAAAATAATAAAAAAAATATTATGTAAAAAGTAATTGTTGAATAAAGGAAAGAAAAATCGTCCCTCAAAAGTTACGATAGACCCCATAGGGTACATACTTTTCTTGCTAAAACTTTTTCCTGCCTACGATATAATATTTAAAAAGTTATTTATAAGAACAAATAAAATCAGCAATTAACATAAACTGGGAAGCTGGGAATAACTTTGAAAACTTCTTGAGATTGTGAACGATGTCATTTTTGATAAAGATCATATTAAAACTGCTGCAGAACACACTTTACAATGGCACGTGCTGCAATCTGTTAATAACGAATTGAAAGAATACCAAGGTACTAATTGAACACTAATATTTAGTTGAGATGTTCATTTTGGGGAAATGCAGACCCTTTTTTGGACCGTCCTAAAAAAAGGACGCTAAGCATAAATGGGTTAAATTTTTGGGAGGTAAAAATTCTCGATTTTCAACTCCGAATTATGGCGAATGATAAAAAACAAGCCTGTTCACATGCCTGAAATGTAGGACATAAGTCATTGGGCATCAATAATTTTTTTTTTTTTTTTAAATGCTTTGTCACATTACCACCAAATTTCCAGATTCGTCAGACAAAAAGGGGCTGAATTAAGAAATTTTTGGGAGGTCACGATGACCTCCAATCGAGACGACTCTAGTTAATGAACAGCATAAATGTCTATCAAATAAGAGTACAGTGCATAGGCGGTTGGTGATCTGAAAAAGTAGGGGGGTGGGTGAATAGGAGGAAGTACCTCTGTTTTTTTTTTTTTTTTCTTTTTTTTTGCAAAATTTGGTTTGATTATTGGACGAAAACACAAGTGGTTAAAATTCCTCTAAAATTTCGAAATATGGTCTCAAAAAATCAAGACGGATAGTTGCCGTAGACACCTTCTTCTGATTCAGTTTCATTTTTTTTTTAAATAAGATGAAAAAAGTTAATTTTTTGAAATGTTCAGCTTTTATTTTCATAAAATGAATCAATCCTCTGGGTGAAAAATCATTTTTTAATCTATCATTAATTTTTACCTCTGAAAAGTTTGGGGGCAAGTCCTATTCACTTTTGAAAGTGAGGTGGCAGCCGCTCCCCTTGCACCCTCGAGCCGCCTATAGTACAATGTAATTGTTCCCATTAATATGTTTGCATTAGACTTAAGTTCAGCATTCGCTGCATGTGTGTTGAATTGAAATTAATTTATCAACGTACAGACGAACGCAGCGCAGTGTGCCTATGAAAGTTGCATTGCTTTTTGTACTTAAAAATGTATGACTACATTTAAAAGGGAAAATACGGAAAACTTCCCATTATGTTAATAACAGTTGATGCATTTCATTTTAAATTTCTCTGCAGTAGAACATCAAAAATCCCAAACATCAAAATCATAATTATTAGGTCTGCCCACGGATGCTGTGCAATTAGTAAAATTCTAGCAAAGACAAGTTCATCTTAATGAAGGGGGAAAGTAAAAATTTGATGCACGTGATTTGTTCAGCCTGCGCTTAATTTAGAGTGTAAACAAAGGGCCCTCCCTCCACACGCTCCAGAAAATCCGAAACCTTCCCTTCATGAAAACCTCGAAGAATTCCTTGAGGAAAACCTCTGAGGGTCCGGAGATCTGACGGAATATCTCAACAGAATTCACCCTCAGTAAAAGAGCCGTAATGAAACTGATCTCTGTAAATTTTTCGTTATGTTCCGTAAGCAATGAAAGTTAAATTTAGCTTGAAAATGTAATTAAATATGGTAGTGTTAACCAGGGGTGCCCACAGGGGGGATTATGGCGCAAGTTGCGCCATCAAAATTTTTTTTTTTGGGGGGGGGATTTTTTAATCTAATTTAATTATTCATTTAAATTATTTACTAATTTTTTTAATTTAAGTTATTCATTAATTAAGTTTTTTAATTTAAATTATTACTTTATTATTATTTATTTATTTATTTATTTATTTTTGCATATGTTGTATGTGCTTGTAATGTCTGGAAGGGGAAAAAAGCGATTATATCCTGCGCATAATTAGTACTTTAAAAAAATGATAGTTATTATTTAAAAAAAATAAATAAATAATATTTTAAAAAATAAATAATATTTAAAAAAATAAATAAAATAATAAAGAGAGGTAAAAATTTAAACAAAAAGAAGGTTTTGAAAATTTTTGGGGGGGAATTTGCGCCATTGAGCTTGGAGGGGGGATGGGCACCCCTGGTGTTAACGAACAGCAGAAATGTATGTGAATAAACATTGCATACTATATTTGATTAAATTGAGTACTATTTTCCTAAACAATATTTTCTTGGTTTTTTTTTTCGAAAATTTTGAATTTGAAAATTTGAAATCCCGAATTCCTTATGGTCCCAATTAGTTCAATTTTTGACGTTCTACTGCTTGAAAAAGGCGTATTTTTAATGGCTTACCATGAATTGTGATGTTTGTTTTCATGTTATAAAACACAGTGCCAATTTTCCATACTTTTGGAACTGTCAAATGTTTTTTATTTGGTTATTTGACATGCATATGTGCAATATGTGGTAAAAAATAAAGCGTCATTCAATGTTGTAATTTGTTATATGTTGTACTTTTTACGAATTTAAATAACTCTGAAAATTAATGTTTAATCTCCATTTTCAACTTCAGTTTAATTTCCGGCAGGGCTTCCCTTATCTAACAACGTCGCCACTGAAACCTTCATAATGTGCTTTTAAGAAGAAAGTGGGCTTTAAAATCCCTCAATTTTTTCGTCAAAGGCAAAAATAGGTACGCTGCATCGCGTGGGCCTCTTCTTATTAAAAAGAAGCGCATCCATTTTCCAAAAGTGTTTCGAAAATTCTGTACCTCAGAACCAGACTAACGTAAGTCCATTTTCGTCATTTTTCGGTAGAGGGGAAAAACGATTGTCGAATACATCGTTTTCCCACTTTACTGAAAAATGACGAAAATGGACTTACGTTAGTCTGGTTCTGAGTTACAGAATTTGGCTAACAAAGAAATTTTATTAAATTTTTTGGGCTTAAATATGAGCTAAAATAAGTGGATTAAAATTCGGAGGTTTTTTACATAAGCTCTTTTGAAAAAAAAAAAAAAATCTTATAACAGATTTAATGATGACTATTGTGTTCCCTTTTGTTCAAGATGAAAATTGTATAATGAACGGATTTGTTATATTTTGATCGAAAAGTCAGACTTTGTTCTTCAAATAAATGAGGGTTTGTTTCCGATTGGACCGTTGGAGACTAGGGGGTTTGATTAAGGCGGACTAAAAGATATATAAAACGTCAAGAACTATGTTTTCTAAAAAGCGGATATGTTATAACAGATTACTCCTCAATTAAAAGGTACTCTTATCTGCTTCTTAAAGACGTGGGATAACCACTATAAGACTGATAAATTTCA
Organism: Uloborus plumipes; assembly: GCA_038373865.1. NCBI lineage: Eukaryota > Metazoa > Arthropoda > Arachnida > Araneae > Uloboridae > Uloborus > Uloborus plumipes. Next base: position 236,155 of record JAXGGA010000362.1, on the reverse strand, counting down.
AAAAAGTTTACAAAGTGGTTGACATCAGGGACCGATTAACATACCTGGATGCCCCGAGGGCACTGATAAGTACGGTGCCCCGGCCCCTCCAAAAAAACCTTTTTTGTTATCAAACAATATATATGAAGGCTAAATTGAGAATTTCGTTTCATAAAATAAGGCCAGTCTCTTTTCTGTTGAACAAACCCCTAAAAAAATGTTTTCGATTATTTAAAAGATATTTCATCGGAGAATACCTTCCTTTCTTGCTACAAATGTTTATACTTTTGAACTTTTTACCTCTCCACCTCCTCAGAAGAATGTTAATAATTAATACAATGCTTCTTTTCCCCCAATTAAAAACAATAACTATGAAACTAGAAAACTGAAAAAAATGGGCCGGAGGGGGGGGGGACAGTGGTCATATTGGATTCAAGGCGTCATTTTACATTAGAGTTACCAAGAAAAGTGGCAGAAGCATTTTAAAGGGGCTTTTTTGCCACTCGGTGTATCTCAATAACCCAATATTTAAGGGGTAAAATTTTATCCGTTAAAAGTGATTAGTGCCAATACAAGATGCAAGGGTTCAATATTTTTATGTGCTCTGTGGACTGTGGACGTGCAAAGTTTTATTCCAATCGGTGAGGGTCACGATTGCCAGGGCCGCTGAGAGCCACGGTTGGGCCCTTGTCAGTTTGGTTTTCATTTTTGAAGTCCTTTTGCAAAAGTATTCCAACTCAAATCTGCGGCAATTTCGCTTTGTTATTTCCCCAAAAAGTGGTAAACATACCAGAGCCGCACTAAGCCCCCAAACATTTTGTTGGTGCTCGAAGTGCTGCATGTACTGGCAATCAGCGCCCTTGCTTGTAATCATGAGCGCCCATCTGCGACACTTGAAGGGCTCAAATAATTTTTCTATGGAATAGCAGAACATTATCCCCTTCGGAAAGCACTTTCAGTGCAGATTAGAGTTATCAAAAGTTGATATTTTTAATAACTTATTCATTAAATGGCTGAAGAAGAAATGTTTTATATTTTTGGGAAAAATTGTACTCATAGAAAGAAAGTACTAGCTTCAAGGGCTTGAGCTGAACCCCCACTTGACCCCTCTCCCACATGGGAGCCCATGGTAAACATATTAAAGCCGAACTAAGCCCCAAAACATTTTATTGGTGCTCGAGTGCTGCAGTCAGCGTCTTTAGCTTAGTTGTAATCAATAAATTATGCCTTCCTTAAAAAAAAAAAAGAGAGAGAGAGAGAGAGAACTAACTACACCAAAGTAAAGAATAAATAAATGTATCCCCAGAAAAAATTATATGTTTTAAAAATAAAACATCTGCTAAAACAAGTGTTGAAGAAAAGTTTTCAAAAATTTGCTTCATGTATTTACGTCGTAGTTTCTTCAACCCTGAAACAATAAATATTTACTGTTTCTTCCCTCACAACTACGACAGCTGAAGTTGGAAGAAAGAGAGCATCCGAAACTCTGTTGCTATGGGGAAACTCCTAAAAGTACGGAAAAGTCTCACGATGTTGCCACGAAAAATCGATAGTTGCATAAAGAAGCAACTGGAAAACCATCCCAACAACCATTCGGCCGCCAGATAAGCGTCCCGCGAGAACTCGATTGGAAGACTCAGAAAATCCGGTATCGATCCGGCAAAGGCGCTCACACATCTGGAATGCCGTTCTGTTATCCGGGAGTGGCGGATCCAGGAGAGGGCCGGATCGCCATTGGGTGATTTCAGCAGGAGCTCTCTGTGGAGCTCGAGAAAGTGGAATTCTAAATCCGGCTGGCTGTCTTAAATTATCCGGCACGCTTTTGGGATCAGGCTGTTTGTCCATCCAGTCTGAAACGAATTTCACGGTAACGCCATCTGACGTGGAATTACATGCTAAAAGTATGATTTCAGAAGAAAATATAGAAATTAATTAATTTTTTTCCCGGAATTAATGAACTGATTTTTATTAATATTCTCTTTTATAAAATTTTGAACAAAATTGACAGTTGCAATTTAACAGCGGAAAATAAATTTCACTAACATCTTATAACATAGATACAGAAAATCTATGTCATGAATTGAATACTTCAATGGCAGAGAGATCTTCAAATAATTATAAAGCCATTGACAGAATTCCAAAACTTTTCTCCAGAAGTGAAACTTTGAATTAAAGAGGGAATCCACTTTTCTCAAGATTTGAAATATTTTAGTTTGAAGCAAATATACTTTCCTTCTGCAGCTAAAATACAAAGCAGTTTACTCCCTTTTCCTGAAATGTGCATCAGGTTTTTTTTCTAGAATTGAAAAACTTTTCTCAAGAAGTAAAAAAAAGGATCCTATTATCTCCATATGTGAAACATTTTGTGGTGAAAAGTGAACTAACCTTTCCTCTGCAACTAGATCACTGAACAAAATTCCGAGCAAATTTCTTCCATCTAGTCCAAGCCAACCATGCCTCCCCAGCTGAGCGGCAAAGCAGTCAAGAAGACTGGCAAAGCTCAGAAAGCTGTTCGCAGTGGCGACAAGAAACGAAGGAAGAAGAGGAGGAAGGAGAGTTTCGGCATCTACATCTACAAGGTGCTGAAGCAGGTCCATCCCGACACTGGGATATCCAGCAAAGCCATGTCCATCATGAACAGCTTCGTGAATGATATTTTCGAGCGTATCGCTGCTGAGTCTTCGCGTCTCGCCCACTACAACAAGAGATCGACCATCACCAGCAGAGAAATCCAGACTGCTGTTCGACTTCTGCTTCCCGGAGAGTTGGCCAAGCATGCAGTGTCTGAAGGAACTAAGGCTGTCACCAAGTACACCAGTTCTAAATAGAGCCGCTATAGACAGGCCGACGCATCAAGATTAAGTTTCACCACTTTGGATCCAATTCCTTAACTTTTACTTTCAAATTTTCATTGTTGCGGAGTAGGGTTATCAGAAAAAAGTTTTGGCACATTGCTAAGCTTTGCCAAATCCACGTGCCGCTAAGAATTGCTCACAGTGAAAAATTACCAAAATGCGATTACTAGCCAGAAAAGACAACCACTCAAACACACAAACACGCGCTGAATCCAAAGTGGTGAAACTTAATCTTGATGCGCCGGCTTGTATATATAGGGGCCTTAGTTCTAAATAATGAGAAACTTTAACTGAAGAGACTTTATCAAGGAGGATGGGGATGGCTAAGGCCCCTATATATACGAGCCGGCGCATCAAGATTAAGTTTCACCACTTTGGATCCAACGCGTGCTTGTGTGTTTGAGAGGTTGTCTTTTCTGGCCAGTAATCGCGTTTTGGTAATTTTTCACTGTGAGCAATTATTAGCGGCACGCGGATTTGGCAAAGCTTAGCAATGTGCCAAAACTTTTTTCTGGTAACCCTACTCCGCAACAATGAAAATATGAAAGTAAAAGTTAAGGAATTGGATCCAAAGTGGTGAAACTTAATCTTGATGCGTCGGCCTGTCTATATAGCGGCTCTAGGGATGGCAAGTATCATAGGCGGCTCGTACAGGGAAGGGGGCAAGGGGGGGCGACCGCCCCCTCACTTTTCAGAGTTAAACATTAATTTATCGATTGAAAAATGAGCTGTTACTCAGCGGATCGATTTGTTTCACAAAAACAAAAGTTGAAAATTCCGAAAAATTGACTTTTTCCATGTTTTTTTCATAAGAGAGGAACTTTTAAACAGAATGGTCTAATCAATGATGACCAACCATCTTTACTTCTGCGGCTATTCCGTCTTGACTTTTCGGCGTTTTTCAGAGGTCATTTTATCAGCCATGTTAAAATCCAATAACATAGCCAAATGTTGTCAGGAGAGGGGGAGGGGGACAGCATCAGAAGTGTTGTCTCTTAACCCCTCACATTTCTTTTGACTCCCCCCCCCTTTTTTTCGGGGCACCAGCCGCTTATGGCAAGCATTATGTAGCATTTTCTGCTGAACTGACCAGCGTTTGAGTTCTGATAAAAGCAATTTCGAAAAATAACAAATGAACATCCAATCTGAGATGTTTTTAAAATACCAAATGTTATCGCATGAGAACAGTTGACCATGAATAAATTTCAAGCTTTTCATCATCATTATAACTTTCACTGAGAACCTATTTTAAAACGTCCTGTGAAATTCTTGAGACACCAATTTTAAAAGTGATTGCGAATGTGAATAAAAGTCGACAGTTGCATCTACAGAACTTACGTTAAGAACCTCATTAATTTTAAAATATTCTAATGTGAACTTATTAGACAAGCACTCAGCAGTCAGCAATAGTAAAAGTGATTGTGAATAAATTTTAAGATTTGCATCATCATAACCTACATTATCATTAATTTTATTTTTTCTTACTGTGAAACTGTTTTAAGCCTAAAATGATATTCAGTCGAAGAATGTGTGTTACTTAATTACAATGCAATTGGAATGCTAGTTCTGTCAAACTACAAGTCGCACAGGGAGAAAGAAAAGGGTGCATCTATATTGATAATCTAACTAGAGAAGTGTTCCTTTCTTTCTACATGTGTGAAGTGATTGCAAGTAAAATTATAAAAATATTTTTGAAAAAAAAATTGAACCGACTTCGGAACTTCACTCAGCAAATGCTCTAAAAAGTAAAAAATAACTTTATTCTTTGAACACCATCGATACTACATTTAAACATAAGTTTTGAAGTCGGCGCAAAAAAGCTAAAGAGAATCATTCGAAACTATAAATATAAATTTAAATGAATCCAGGTTCTTTATTCGCATTCGCATTCATTGAAAAATACATATTTATGCAATGGTACAAATATTCAGCTCTCAATTTTCAATGATTTCTCTGAAAATGTTGGCAAAATATAGTAAACATCATTTTACCTATAGTTTTTGCGCCGACTTCAAAACTTATGTTTAAATGTAGTATCGATGGTGTTCAAAGAATAAAGTTATTTTTTACTTTTTAGAGCATTTGCTGAGTGAAGTTCCGAAGTCGGTTCAATTTTTTTTTCAAAAATATTTTTATTTTATTCTTTTTAGTGTAAATGTACATATGAAATAAGGTAATGTTTCCATTGCAAAACTTCACCTAATTTTCTTAAGTAAATGCTTCATAAAATAAACTATGTAAGGAAAAAAAAGGAAAGAAAGTATCAACGCGCCTAAAATTTGAAACGATTGACACTAAAAAATAATCCTCGTTATTCTCCGGTATTTATTTGTGTACTAGTTTAATTAAAGGCTATATTAACGGCTTTTCAATTAATTTATATTTCAAAACAACACTAGATTCTCGCAGTTCATAAAATTTCACGACGTATTACATACGTGGCCCGCTAATGAGTGTCATGTTTGCTTCAGTTAGGCCTTCATTCAAAATTTTCATGATAATTATAAAAACTGTTTCATATCAATCACGTTCTGTAACAATGGCTTTCATATTTAATCATTTGGGACAAATCGCTTTAAATTTGAGCAAAAATTTGGAGATTTTCCTCACTTTCTTCAGAATTCCTTTATCAAACCTTATGTAAATTAAGACTAATAAAACCTGAAATATTACGAATCAATCAGTACCTGGTACGACTTTCATTTCGTTGGAGTTCAGGAGAAAAAAGCAGGACATAGAAAGATACTCGGTTTAAAATTTTCAAAAAGAGCACAGAAAGGAATTTCATTATGCAATCCAGAGAAGCCTGGCCATCAAAATGGTCATTATTACGATTACTGTGATCCCAATTTCTTTTTCGAAAGATTTCTGCAGGTTCCCGTTATCGAACCCGGATCACGAGAGGATGGGACCAATCGGAAAAAAAGACCTTTCTAACAAAAAAAGAATTTTTGAAATCGGTCCAGGCGTCTTCGAGTAATCTTGGAACATACCGAAAAAAAAAAATTTCTCCGACGAATTGTATAACCTCCTCCTTTGTTGAAGTCGGTTAAAAAGTGAATAAATCAAAAACTACTAATGTTATGTGTGTACAGTATTTTCATTTATTTCTTTATTGTGTATTTTTTAAATTAATTACAAAAAAATAAACACAAGCAATGATCAGTATTAAGAGTGGATTTTGGAGGGGGGGGGTCAATATTAAAATATGAAACATAGAAATCAGTGGGGGGAAGGGGGCTCTCAGTGATTGCTTACATCTCACATAGAACACTTTTGAACGGGGTTGATTTGTCCTACTTCAATCTCAACAATCTCTAGATACATAGAAATTTAGCAATAGAGTATATTTTATACCAAATATAAAGCTAAAGGAATATTCTTTTGAAAGATCTTTAGCTTTTCAATACAACATATTGATTTTTCTAATCGGAGAGGGGAGGGGGCTGAACTACGTGCCTGTTTGTTGCACACATTATTCAATTCTAGACTACATATTCTTCATATTTTTACCATAACCGACCTATTTCCTATGTGATTAAACATCTTATTACAGTGCCCTAGTACATATTATCAGGCAAAAGTAATTTAAATTCTACTTCTCTAACTCCTTCCTCACTTTTAAAGTGATTAATCCTTAAAATATTTTACTGCATTAATTGTTTTTCCTTTGATATTTGCTCTCAAGTTATGTACGTGTAAATATGATTAAATGGCCAAAAAAAAAGTCAATCAAAAATTATAAATATAATCTTTCCGAAAATGATTAAAATAAAATTCAATACTTTTCCCTTGAAAAACGGTTGATTTAAATCAATCATTCATTTTTCTTCAAAAACAAGAAAAAACCAGGAGATTTGAATCTTAATTTCGAATAAATTAATCAAACAGGAAAATTGAAATTCCAAGGACAAATTTTTCTCACAACGCATACTTCCTATACATCCTCTAAACGTAATGATAAATAAAAGAATTAACATTTTAAAATAAGAACGCTCAGGCTAAGCTTCATTACCATAGTTTTCATTACGAAAATGATTGTGTAGATGGCAGCACGATGCACTTTTGGCGCTAAGAGAGCGGTCATGCTTGGAGAAATTTCGCGCTAAATTTAAGGATTTTAACGCTTTCGTACACGAATCCGATATAATCGAAATGTCTTCTTTCCAGTTGTTTCTGAAAATGTAAAATTCAAGTTTTTTTGTGAGTGTGTGCATGAAAACCATTCTTCATATTTTGTATGCAATACTTGTTCTTAAAAAAAAAAAAAAAAAAAGAAGTAAGAAAAATTAAGCAGTACTTACTGCACAGTGATTCAAAGATATATGGTTCTTTCGCATTTGATTATCAGTTCCCTTTTACAGGGAAAAAATTGCTGAAATCATTTTTCCTCTACGCGATGGTTGTTTAGATAACTGCAACAAAATTACCTGAACTAATAATTCTATAGAACTTCATTGAATACAAAAAGTATGGTAATTTATCACCTTTAAAAGTTAAGTCAACTGCTTTTAGCTCCTGCAAAATATATTTTAATTCTACATAACCTTTTCAAAAAATGCCAGTAAAATCGTAATAACACCGGTTTGAGGCAATTTATTAGCAAATTAACTGCACAGCAGCTTATATGTAACTATTAAAAATTGAATTAATAAGTTTTCTCTATCTATCAATGTTTACTGTTTCAGGTCTCAAAGCAATTTTTAATCATAGTTTGCCCATTGACATTTTACTTGTAGTTGTAAAATAGTTATTAAATAAAAAACATTACAAAGATTCAATCAAAAAAGTATACATGGTGAAAAAAAAAAGCTTTAACATTGATGACTTAGATCAAGACAAGTCTTGAAAACTTATACAATAGAAAAAATTTCAAAACCTAGAAATCTATTTGTGTTTCAGCTCAAAATCGAACCTATTAACGTCATAATTGTTACTATTATTCATTCTTGTTTTTCGCAAAAGTTAAAAAGTTTTACCCATTACCAGAGTCAGTGCAATAAAAGCTGCAAAAAATATATAAAAATATAAAAATAATGGAAATTTAAAAAGTAAAACATAGAAAGATTTAGTATATAAATTTATTATAAAAATTCATAAAAATTAATAAGCTGTGAGTTTAATTCACCTTCATTTTCATGACAATGAAATCCCCATTTATATACAGGGTGTCCACTCCAATCGTGGACCAATAGCTAATTTCTAAACCGTTAGAGATAAGCATATAGTTTATTTAGGAAAAAATCTCCAAATTACGAAATTAATTTTGGGTCTAGTCAATGTTTTTCAAAAAATCAAATTTTGAAAGAGTTACAAAATTTAAATTTTTATACAGCTCCCTAGTCCTATCAATCATATTTAGTAAAACATTCTTGACACTGTAACATTTAAAACTAAAAAAAAAAAAAAAATCTCTCTTTTTTTTTTTAGTTTTAAACTCTTTCAAAATTTGACTTTTTGAAAAACATTGAATCGACCCAAAATTCCTTTCGTAATTTGGAGATTTTTTCCCAAATAAACTATATGCTTATCTCTAACGGTTTAGAAATTAGCTATTGGTCCACGATTGGAGTGGACACCCTGTATGTTTGTACTACCTCTTGAAACTATAAAAAGTTAAATCCAGCACCTACAGGATAACATGATTTCCTCAGTCGAGCTGTCAAATTGCACATATTATCTCCTAATTAGTTTTGTTACTCAACATATCTGTACTTCAGAACCAGACTAACGCAAGTCCATTTTTGTCATTTTTCAGGAGAAGGAAAAAACAATTGTTGAATACAGGTAAAGGATGGGACTCGCGCTCTTTTCACGCTGCTAAATAAGTGTGAAGAAATTTGTTTTATAGAATACTGTTTTAATGAGTCGATGTGGAATAAGATTCTACATACAAGGAAGTAAAAAAGTGAAAATGGCCATTTTTGGACTTGCGTCATTCTGGTTCTGAGGTACAGATATTACCAAGCAAGTCTGGCCATGAACTAATTTAAATAACTTTATTTTGATTACAACAATCAATATATTTCCAAGTTTTTTCATTTTACTTTTTATATGAAATGTCAGAATTAAGCTGCCAAAAAAAAAAAAAAACTAAGACATAATCGTACTGGTTAAATGGAAGAGACACTTACATTAGGACAAACTAATTGGAGAAGTGCCACTTGCAGTCATCCCCCCGTTTTAGAAAATTATCAGTAGTTGACGCTCGTTATAACGACCACACCTTATAAAGACCATCCTAATAAAATGACCGACCCCTTGGAAAACCCCCAACTGTATCCCAATACACTCTATGTTCTACCTCTTATAGAGACCACTCGTTATAAAGACCGTTTTCTGTAGGATGGAATCAAGCATCTACTGTATTTATAAGTGGACTTGGTACCTGGTATTATTTTACAATGAGTATAAACCCCTCCCCTTTTCTTTTTTTTTGAAAAAATTTTTTAATGTCAGTCCTATACATTTTACGAATTAACTTGTAGAAAAAGCCTCTGAACCAGGGTTGGGTTTGACATCAAAAACCTGTCAAAAACTCAGATACAGTGGTTATTGAGATTTTTTATAAACAAGGTTTCTCATCCTGAAAGATATAACTAAAAATTTATGCATCTTATCAATCAAGTTTAATAAACATTAAATTAATAAATTTAATATGCCGAAAAAAAGTTACAAATATTAAAACTTAAATCCAGTTTTTAAAGAAGTTTTGTTTAAATGTTTAAAAACTATCAATTAGTTATCTTAGTCAAGTTTAATAAAAATTAAATTAATAAATTTAATGAAAATTAATTCTCATTCTTTTAAATTAATTTGTTATGCCATGAAAAAAGTTAAAAGTATTAAACGTTAAATCCAGTTTTTAAAGTAGTTTTGTTTAAATGTTTTAATAACTATTAATTAGCTATTTTATCAATCTAAAAATGTTTACATCAGAATTTAGTGATTTTTTTTTCTTTTGAGTAAAAGCAAAACTAAATTAATTAGTACTCAGTGTACAAATCTGCCAAATATTTTTGATCAAACTATTTTAGTTATTTATTTATTAGTTAAAATTTATTAGTTCAAATTAAAATTTAAAAAAATCACTTGTAAAAATTTATTAAGTATACCCAAGACACACAGCACTTAATTAATGTACCCACTTCATTTTTTAAATAAAAAAACCTGTTACAGTAATTTCTCAAAGCAATAAAGCCGTATTCAAAAGCCACATGTTTGATTTTTTGAAATGCTAGTTACCATTATTTACTCGAGCCCTTGAATTATGATTAGGATTGCTTATTACACTTTATTTTAATAACCTAAAACTCTAAAAGTTGACTTCAGTGTCTGAAATCAGAAATTGTCAAATTCATTTGAAAATGTATTTTGATTATCAATATCAAACTTAAACATGTTTTGGACAGACATTTAGGTTTTTGATAATTATGTCCAAAACCATGTCAAAAAGTGGTTTTTGACATGACGGTAAAAACCACGATTAAAACCGGATAAAACCTCCAACTGTCAAAAAGTTGCCAACCCTGCTCTGAACCCCTAACTTTTAAAATGAATGTGTTTTCCCCCATAATGTTTATGTAGAGAAAGAATTGAGAAAGAGTAGAGAAAGAATCCTATATCGAAGTGTATCCGAAAAAGACATAAAATCAACAATTATGTTTCCTTTTCCCAACTAACTGAAACAAAAAGTTTTTCAAAACAATCCAAATTAAAAAACGGCCATAAGAACAGACTCACCTTTATGAAAGAACCTCACAAGAGGAAAGAATAATAGAAATTAGGGACACTCATGTGTAATTTAATTTGGCAATTTATATTATAATGTTGCTCCTTCCTCATTTAACACTTATATCAGAAAAATATGTGGTACATCAAGTATAACAGTGCGAAAAAAACTTTTCTTGTTCTATTAAGTTGGGACCATTTATTTTTCAACTTGTCGATGCTAATGGAATGTGAAAAATATAGCAGATTGAAAGCTAAAATTTTTTATCCATATAAAGTTGAAATGCAATAGATATTAACTCTATGGAATGTTGCATATGTTCTTATATGGTTTACTTCTGGAAGTAAAGTTGAAGGATGCTTTTTAACAGATGCTAACAAAAGTTACCTATTGAAATAAAAAAAACTGGGAAGCTGGATTTAACAATTAAAAAATAGGAGAACACTTCCTCCTTTAGATTATACCATTAGTTTTCTTGTTACCTAGAAATAAATATGTGAACCATAATTAAAATTTCAAATTTTTATCCTTCACCAATATAAAATAACAATCTGTAGCATATCACAAGTCGCTTGCTTTTTTATTGTGAATTAATAAAATATTCCTTTAAATTATTTTTATCCATTATTATTGATGCAGTTTTAACACCTACTTTGGAAAACATGTACAGAGCTGAACTTTAATTCAGATGAACAAGTAATATTTACTCTCAGTTTAAAATTTATTTTTTTTAGCAACAAAATCTAATAATATTAAAAGAACAATTAGTATTAAAAATTTTCCTCAACAATCTGCAAATTAAAATCTAGCTTTTGTTCATTATCTGTTTCACCACTTGAGTTGTAAAATACTTAAAATGCACTATAGATAAAATGAGCTACATTAATATACCACCACAGCATACACAAATGTTTAAGAAAGTAATGAAATATGAAATTTACTCTTATTGAAATTGGCATTTAAAACAAGCAATCCTTTTAAAATTGATGCAAGCCGTTATTCTTGATCTGAAAATAATTTGAGGATGAAAATTTCCAGCAGAATAAATATCAGAGTACTTTGAATTGTTTTGCTAATTATGAAATTCCTATAATAAAAACATTAATAAGGGAAAATAGAAAGATTTTTTCTAACATTTTATTAAAAAATTATGTAACATTTACATTAAATGCAACTGTAGCGAGCACACATATAATGACATGAAACACTTTTTTCATATGAAATAAATAATATAAAATAGACTTTCTTAGAGAGATAACATAGCCATAATATTTAACTTCAAATATTGTAATCAATCAGATGAAATAACTTTGAAAAACTATATGAATGGCACATAGTTTGAGAGATTTGGTGCAAACATTTCGAAGAAATCAGTTGCTTAAATTAAATATTTCAATGAAACTTGAATACTTACAAGTTGAATTTGAATGATGAAACCATTTTAAGTTCAAAAATAAAGTTCAAAATAAGAGTTCAGTTTGTCTGAAGAATGAGTGGATGAAACACAGATGTGCATGACCGGGTAATGAATGAAATGATGAGGGTGGGTAACAGTTCTGATGATATGAGATGGGTGATGAACTGTGTACTCTGAGGATGAAGTGATGAGGAGGAGGATGATGATGATGATGACACAGAACAGTCATTAGGTAAAGTCGGGAAATTCTTGACACAGAACAACAAATTCACGAGAGTCCTAATAACGGTCCAGATGAAACGATGGTGATATTTACAAGGAGATGATTCCATTCAAGATGGAATGTTTACTTTTTGCCTTTCTTGGCTGCGGGCTTCTTCGCTGCCTTTGCCTTCTTGGGTTTGGGGGATTTGGGCTTGACTGCTTTGGGTTTCTTGGGGCTCTTGGCAGCCTTTGCTTTCGGTTTCTTTGCAGCGGCCTTCTTGGGTGTTTTGGGCTTTGCGGCTTTCTTTGCAGCTGCAGGTTTGGAAGCCTTCTTGGGTTTGGGGGCAGAAGCCTTTGGTTTGGAAGTCTTCTCTTTGGTGGCAGTTGTCATACGGAAGGATCCAGACGCACCCTTGCCTTTGGTTTGCACGAGCTGGCCTGAAGCAACGGCATTCTTCAAGTATTTCTTGATGAAAGGTGACAGCTTGTCGACATCGACTTTGTAGTGGGCCCCGACGTACTTTTTAATGGCCTGCACGGACGATCCTCCACGTTCTTTGAGAGTAGATATGGCCGTGTTTACCATCTCCGACACCTTCGGATGGGTAGGTGCAGTCTTGGGCTTTTTAGGCTTGGACGCCTTGGCCTTTTTCGGTGTAGCAGCAGGGGTAGCAGCGACTTCGGTTTCTGCCATCTTAATTTGAATGAGAAATCACCAAAACAACAACAGCAACGATTTCAAAATATTCCGCTTAGCGAGAGAGAGAGAGCACGTCTGACAACAAGAGCGGCTGTCAAATCGAATGTTGGCAACCATCCCCGCTCAGCCCCTTTTATCGACTCGACGCGGACGTCGCAGAAAGCTGTAAACTTTGCGAGCGCGGCAAGAGCTCTGAGAGACAGTTTCGTACTCTTTCCTGGCTCAAAATTGTGTTTCTTGCGTGAAAACAATCGCTGATAAAAAATTTCCCAAACGCCACAGAACTACAGTTCCTGTAAAATTACAAAGGTCCGAATCTGAAGTTTATTTTTTTATAAAACACCACCCTTAAAATGGTTTTTGAATTAGAATAAAATATTATAATCTGGAGTTCACTCTGCATCTCAGAAGTGTCACATCCGATGTTTTTTAATAATTTCCTTATATAATTTGATGTTATCCTGAAAAAAAATTGTGGTATGTTAGCTAGGATTCTTAGCTGTTAGACTAAAACAAAAAGTTTTATCGAGACTTTCTGAAACGCGCGAAAAATAATTTCTTTTAAGACCATCTTAGCACACTCCATCCAAACTAATGCTTGATACCAGTTTATTAAAGGCAGATCTTAAATTGTTAAAGTATTAATTGTAGGTAAAAAATGGTCAAAAAATGTTGAGAAATTAGTCATATATGCACATATAAATTATTCTAAGTCATTTTTACCATTAAAAAAGGGCTAAAAATAAAGAAATCGCACATATACCCTATAACTGCGTAGATGCCTCAATTGGAATACTGCGTTTAGCTTCACTAAGGTTGCGATTTATGTATGGATGTTTTTAAGGTTTAAACCTTTAATATATGAGTAATAAATGTTATCAAAGTTTATTTAGACCCCAAATAGTGTTGTATGACAAAATTTTCAACTGCACAAATCATTATTTCTGCTTTAAAAAAGGATGCAAAATTTCTTGCTTGGCAGTCGGATTGGATTCAAGATGGCTACTTCTGAGAAGGTTGCAAAAATAGCTTTGATGATTTTTTAAAAATTTGTTTTTAAAATCGAAAAATTCTAGAAATAAGCTCATTAACCATACCCAAACGCCACAGGAAATTTATTACATACTGCGAATCCCGTTTATAGCGCATATTATTCTTTTTTTCTATGAAATCAGAAGCATTTGTTTTTCAGTACAGGTAGGTCAAATCAGAAAGAAAATTTGCTACTAAATTTCTTTGTTAGTTTTAGATATAAAATTTGTGCAAGGAACTATTAACTATTCTATTTTGACGGAATTTTAATTTTATGGTCACTATGCAGAAATTTTGAAATACTTCGATGAAATATAAAAATTGCAATTCGTTTTTTTTTTTTTTGGAAAATCAATACTAATTTAAATTTGAAAAATCTTTTAATTAAAGTGTTTAGGTTTCAAAATATAGATTAAAATTCCAATACCTCAAATTATTGATTTGAAAAGCCATAAATTTTAATGGAGTTTGTTAGATTTTATTTTCTTGATTAAATTATTAGGCTTGCATTCCTAATTTGAGTTCTGAACGTTTTCAAATAAAGTACGAAACGTTCAGTATTTCTTTGTATTCCGAATTTCTTCAGTTAGATTTCAAATTATTCAACATTTCAATGAAAATTTGTTATAAAATAAAGAATTTTGAAAAATAGTTGAAATTTCGCAAATGTAATCATAACGAAACAAAAACAAAAAGTACCTGAAATAAAAATAATCAAAAGATTTTTTTAGCAGAATATATTTTTTTAAATACTTTATGTGTGTGTGTGTGTTTTCCAACCTAGAAAATTACTGAATTAATCTGTTTATTTCCTTTTAAAACCTGAACTCTTGAAATCAAGTTTTCAAACTATACGTATTTTTTTGCAGTATAATTTTTGTAAGTGAATAGATATGTTTATTTATTTGTTTCTTTAGCTATTTTCTTCGTAGAATGAAGCGATCATTTAATTTTAAAAAAAGTAGATGCACAAATTATAGTCTTCGGGTACATGAATTTAAAAAGTATATACTATCATTTATAATACAAATTAATTAGAGACAGGGTTGGCAAAGGTGGGCCCAGCCCAGAAAAACCCGCCCGGGTTTTTCTGGGCGGGTCCACCAACAAAAACCCACCCGGGTTTTTGTCAAAAGTGGGTTTTTGTTAATTTCTAAGTTATCAACAAACATAGTCAATAATAATATCTCATCTAAATTATACATAAAAAATAAGTAAGAAATCAGGTTCATTTGAGATAATTTTTCTTAGAGTAATTATTTTATTTTATAAAATAATTATTATTTCTTCAATTTTCAAGTCATCGTCCAGAAAATTTTTCTAGCTATGATACTATTTTTTGTTGCAAAATACTTATTATTATTTATTTATTTTTTCACACCAAATATCAAATTTTAAAAATAAATTGGAAATGAACCATTGATAAACTTTTTGTAGAAGGAAAAAAATGCCTAGTTAATGTTTTATGAATATTTTGATTCAACACAAAATTGAATAAATTAATTTTGATTTGTAGGTCTCGAAATTGAAATTTTTGTATGGAATAGTTGCTGCTGCAAATTTTGCTTTTATTCTGGAGCAAGAAAAATTAAGTTTTGCTCTTCATTTCTTCTAACCCTATTGCATTTAGATGATTTTCAAGTGCTATGTTATAGATGTACCATACCACTGACTTTGATTTAAAAAAAAACAAAGAAAATGCGTCCCCATGCAATTTATTACTACTAAAATATTATGACAAGCATTTATTAATAAATTTATAATTCTTGCAAAGCTCTAATGTTAACCTAGTTTTTTCTAAAGATTATTTCAAAAAAAAAAAAATAATCGATCAAGAGTCCCCCCCCCCTCCCCCATCTGAAATTAATCAGTTTTGGTTTTGAAAATAGGAGGGTGGGAGTTAGACACTTCTCTTATCTCAGGCACACACCTATCATTGAGATATGCCTTATAAGAAACATGCAAATGACATGACTAGACGTGACGCAGGCTACTTAAATTGATACTATTAAAAAATTAAAACTATTTGCACTTGTTTATTAATAGAAATAATCATCTTTTCTCATTAAGTTTTTGAAACTTTCACACCCTAAATATTCTTGTATTTGTAGGAAAGCCCATTTGCAACAGTTCTTCTATTTTGCAAAAAACAAGTGATAAAAGTTTATAGCTGAAACCATTGTCCAAAGCTTCTTAAATATACACATTAAATATTACAATTCGGTTGATGATATTATTAATTGATATTGTTAATAATATTAATTATTAATCCATTAAAATTGATTAAATGCGATTCAGAACTTTAACTTAATGAATATATTTTTATATGAATGAATGCATACATTATATATCAATACCCGCATAAGAGATAAAATTTAACATACAAAAACCCAGAAAAACCCGCAAATACCCAGAAAAACCCACAAATACCCAGAAAAACCCGGGTGGGTTGGGTTTTTGTAGAAAAACCCGGGTTTTTGCCAACCCTGATTAGAGAGGGGGCTTTATCATTAAGAAATGTAGCAAAACTTTTAGTTTTTTTGATATAAATTCTGATGTGTGTGTATGTGGAGATTGTGAAAGAAATGATATCCATGAACCAATGCTAATTTTCTAAAAAGGTAATGTACGCAGTTGCCAAAGGTGGTAAATTCTTAACTACAACAAATCTTACTTTTTGTAGTATTTTCATCTTACCCTTCTTGAAAACAAATTGGCAAAAACCATTTCATTTGTTATAGTAACATATTTCATTGTTAAATAATATTTATTTAGTCCATCCCACGAAATTTGGAAATTCATCAGCTTTTAAAATAAAATATTTTCTACGGATAAATGCTGCATCATAAATTTGTTTAAGGTAGTGGGGAGTAGAACGATGAAAATTTTGGAAGACATATATGGTTAAATTTCTCTCTCTACGTGTGTGTGTGGAGGGGGGGGGGGATAGTCTCACGAAAAATTAAAGGTTCTGATTTTCAGGCAATAGTAGGTCACAGAAAGTCACTTTTGACTCCAGTAGTTGGAAAAACTACATTTCTTTTATAGCAAACTATAACTACAACTACTTTGTTATAAATTTAGTTAACTACAACTACAACTACTTATTTTAAAATGTAGCGACTACTTTTGAATTGTAGTCGGTACTTCGCTACTTTTTTAAATAAATAAATAAAAAGCACACACCGCTTGAGGATTGACCGAAAAAAAAACGAAAAGTGGTTTATATTAATAAATTAACTCATTTGAATATGGAATAGAACTAGGAATTAACTTAGAATTTATTTCTTACTTTTCCTTTTTTGTTCCTTTTTTTTTGCTAAAATTTGTCCTTTTTAGATTTTTTTTACAATTTCACAAATATTCGCCACAAGAAACTATTCAAAAGTTGAAAGATTGAAAGAATTCAACCTTCATTTTTTTTTTTCTTGCCAAGGAATATTTAGGAACATGAAAATTATTTGAAGGAGTATAAAAATTATGATGCCAAATAAACCAGTGATATCAAGCAGATAGAATGTATTTCTTCAAAATGATGTATCTAAGGATCAGCTCATATTTTATGGTTCTTATTTCTCATTGCGTACGCTGCTGTACTCGTGCAAGATTTTCACCAGTCAGAGTCTGAACCTTGTTTTTTTTTTCCTTCGTTCCCTTTAAAAAATTTTTTTTCATTTATTTATTTATTTTTGTAATTTAAAAGTAGTTTCCAGAAATCGCTACAAACTACTATTTTTTTGTATCGCGCTACTCACTACTCTACTTTTTTTAAAAAGTAGTGCGCTACACTACAAACTACTAAAAAATGTAGCAACTACAGTAGTTTCGCTACTTGTAGCGCGCTACTTCCGACCACTGCTTTTGACATACTTCAAAATTTTCTACTCGGCAAATTTTGACTGACGGTTCTGAAAATTATGCGGTAGTATTGCAATATCGTAATTGTTATTATTATTTTTTTAAAGATGCCTAATGTCTCTTCTTATTAGATGTAGGTATATGTATGCGCGCATGCAAACATTTTATTTTTTTCATTTATTCCTTTTATTATTATTATTATTCGGAAAAATTCGAAGTTTCATCTGGTAAATTTGGACTTTCATTCCCAAAAATTTAGGCTCGGGATGCCCCTGGTTTTAGGTGCCATATTTACCCCCCCCCCTCCTAGGGGCGCCCCGAACTAAAATTTTTGGGAGGGGGAAAATTATCAATTTGCCGAATGAAGTTCCAATTTTACCGAATGATAAAATACAAGCATGCACACATGTCGTACATGCATAACATTTAGTGAGAAAAAACATTAGGCATCTTTTAAAAACAATTCTAAAAACTAAAAAGAACAAATAATCTCAATGTTGCAATATTGTCTTCAAATTGCCGAATCGTCAGCAAAATGTGCCGAATACTGAAATTATTGGGAGGTCACAGTGACCTCCCATCGGGGCGCTTCTGCGCCCTCCTTTGGATCCCTGGTTGAAGGGACATAGTAAAACAACGGCTGGAATGCAGCAAGCGTGCGCGGGCTGAAGTTTTTAAAATTAAGGCATCTTAAAATAAAAGGGCGGTAATGTTACAGATTACCGGCTAGTCTATGAGCGGCTTAAAATGGTATTCTATTATAAAACAGTGAGTAACCGCCTCTAAGCAAGGGCTAAGGCAGGAACATGCAATACACCGCCAACTCGTTTATTTCGATCCATGGACTGCAGTTTCGGGCTTATTATGCCCTCATCAGCATGGAATACGAAAGTAAACGAGTTCGAACCAAAAATCCTCTTATAGAGCAAAGAGAGCCGAAAAAAAAACTGGTAGCTAATGTGAAATTAGAATACCAGCGGGCGACCGTACATGGGAACGGTTCTGTACGAAACAGGGGTGCCCACGGGGGGGGGGGGGTTATGGCGAAAATTGCACCATCAAAATTTCTGGGGGATTTTTTAAACTAATTTATTTATTTATTTAGATTAATTATTAATTTATTTGTTGTATGTGTGTGCGCGTGTGTGTGGTTGGATTGTCTGCAAGGGAAAAAAGCGGTTGTATTCTGTGCATAATTCTAACTTTTAAATAATTAATAATACATGAAAAAATAATCGTTGTAATTTAAAAGTAATAAATAAATATTGAAAAAAATAAATATAATAAAAAATTGGGATAAAAATAAAAATAAAAAGCATAAGAGGGTTGCGAAAGTTTTTTTTTGGGTTGGGGGGGGAATTTGTATCCCTGAGCTTGGGGGGGAAGGGCAGCCCTGTTGCGAAAGTTATCCGTTGAGTTCCAGTTGTTTGAATTTGAGTTCTGAAAACAATGAAACGGTAACACTTGTTCCGAAGGCCATAAAAACGAAAGCAGAATTTTAAAAACAATCGATTGTATGATACAAACGTATATAGGTATTGAAATTATTTTTATGACTAAAATTACAGATTCTAGAATCTGAGAATCTGTTGAGCAAGATTAATTGCTATTCATTTATTTTTGTTCTTTTCAAAACCTTTGA
The DNA here is from genome assembly GCA_038373865.1 of Uloborus plumipes. NCBI lineage: Eukaryota > Metazoa > Arthropoda > Arachnida > Araneae > Uloboridae > Uloborus > Uloborus plumipes. The sequence continues at coordinate 216,736 of JAXGGA010000362.1, read as the reverse complement.
GGCATTCTTCATTTCGAAGATCTTTCTTTTTAGAATTATCTTCTTTCATGACTTTAATAAGGATAAACTTAGCTCGTTATTTCGAATTCAGGGGGGGGGGGGGATGGCAAAGAATGTATACTCATTTGCAAATAAAATCAGAAAACGACGAAAACTGAGACCCTATTATGTAGGAAGAAAGGGGTAACTGCCCACCTAGATCGAAGTCAGAGGCAATCCAATGGGAGGTCACTGCGACCTCCCAATATTTTTTTACTAACTCTTTTTTTTTTTTCAACTTCTTCTCAATGTATATGGGTACATGGGCGCAAATTCGTATTTTATTATTGAGTAAAATTTGGAACTTAGTTCGGCATATTGAGATCTTCCCCCAATAAATTTTAAGTTCGGAACGCCACATATTGGAGTTAGTTCGTTATCTGACTCTTGTTCTATATCCAAACTCATATTTGTATGTATTTCAGACTCCTCATACAAATCCAGAATTTTCGTAGGATTTTCATCAAACTTGGCACAGAGGTTCCTTGATGAACTAGAATTCACATGGGGTTTTGAAATGTTAAAAAAATCCAAAAAGCTCAAAATTCAAATTTTTTGTCACAAAATGGCCATTTTCTTTCAATTTTGAATACATAGAGTAATAGAGATAAGCCTTTAAGCATACAAATTGATAAAATTTAACACATTTAAATATGAGTATTTTCCAACAAGGATTACGATTAACAATGAATTATTAATCTAAGGCTCACCTATTTCATTTTAGCATGAAATAAGTTTAAAAAAAAATTCATGTTCTAATTATCTTGGGACATTGCACAAATATCGTATGATGCAGAAAAATTAGAGGTTCCATCAGATATTTATTTCTAATTTCTGCGAACATTTTTAATAAGCACCCGGTCAACGCCGGGTAATAAGCTTTATTTAAATAAGGGGCTAGAGCTTCGAACCAATATTAGAAAAAGAAAAAAAAAACCTCTAGAACATTTCTGTTCTCTCTCAAAAATGTAGACAAAAAATAGTTTTGAATCATAAAAATTTTTCTCAGAAATCCACCAAGCCTTTCTACCCACGATGAAAAAGGGAGTTGAAGAAATGTAATAGCAATCTTTTCATTGACATCATGTGCGACATGAACAAAAATTAGACTGAATTTAGTAACAATCAGAGAGCTTATTTTTTTTTTTCAAAAAACAAAGTGAAAAAAAAATGTACCGACTTCAGAACTTCAATCGGCAAGTGCTCTAAAAAGTAAAAAATAAGTTTATTTTTTGAACACCATCAATACTCCATTTAAACATAAGTTTTGAAGTCGGCGCAAAAACTATTGGTAAAATGATGCTTACTATATTTTGTCAATATTTTTCGGAGAAACCATTGGAAATTAAGAGCTGAACATTTGTACCATTTAAAAAATATATGATTGTCAATGTAGTGTACGCGAATGCGATTAAAGAACCTGGATTCGTTGAAATTTATATTTATAGTTGAATTATAGTTTCGTATGATTCTATTTAGTGTTTTTGCACCGACTTCAAAACTGATGTTTGAACGCAGTATCGATGGTATTCAAGGAATAAAATTATTTTTTACTTTTTAGAGCACTTGCCGATTGAAGTTCTGAAGTCGGTACAATTTTTTTTTCCAAAATATTTTTATTAGAAACTGCTGCTCGTCCACTGGTCAAAAAAATTTAAGAAACCCAGCGCTACTCTTCCCACTTGAAAACACGATCAGTAATAAAATGTGACTTAATTTTTTCTGCATGAAAATTTAAAAACTAGGCCTCCTACATCAACAAAAAAAAAAAAAAAGACAGTTGGAATCATTATTTTTCAAGTTTTTCCAACAAAAATGATGTGTAGCACAATGCCCGCCGCTTTTTAAAATCACATCTGTTCCGAGGATATTTGATTTTATTAAACGGCTGATTTTATAAACCGGCATATGTAAAATTACAAAAAGAAAAGGTTTTGAAGGGAAAACAAAATAAAAAATAAATTAATTACTGTAATCTACATTTTATATTAAGTTAATTATAATATAATTTGAATTTAACTTATATGTAAAAAGTACATTTTTAAAATTCACAAGGGTTTTGAAATATTGACTTATTGTTGTTTGAGAAACAGAATTTGAAAGTAAAGATCATTCTTAAATAATAACGTTTAGACATGTTTTTCTAGTGAACGATTTTTACTCAAAGTGAGTGATATGAACTGTCAACCTCTGTAATATTGAAGAAAAAGGAAATTCTGGTTTCATTCAGACAAGAAAAGGCGTGTTTTTCTTGTCTCCCCCCCCCCCCCCCCGTTTTTGACGACATATACTCTCCAAAAACTAGATTTATAAAACGGCGCTCATGATCTTATTAAAGGATGCTTTTCCCATGTTTTGATATAGATTTAATTTTATAATTATTTCTTTCAGATTAGATTTTATAAAGCTGCTGATTTTAAAATCCAGTGATTTTATTAGTGGCGGGGGGGGGGGGGGGAGCACTGTACATCAGGAATTATTTTAATACATAACTTAAGCTTATCGAAAGTGAGAGAACAAAAAAAAATGTTCGAAAACGGTTTTACTGTTCTGTCTGATCTAATTTCTGTTGTCTTACCCATTTATGCCCAGTAGCCTAACAACGGGACGCTTGTTAGTTACTGCATACAAAAACCTGTAATGGGTATATCCTTTTTCTGAAGCTGTTTTTCACAAGTGAAATAGTCCTTCTTCTTGAGAAAACCAGATAGAACCACTAATCGGATACCAGAGTTTATTTATTGACAACTATTTTCAGACAAATCAGTCAAGCAACGATACCGCATGGATAGCCACAGAAAGTAAGTTTTTTTTTTGCGAACTTATTTTTCATAAAATTAATCTATTTTAAAATGATTTGCTTAAAATTGATCAGAGATGCCTTCTGTGATGTTACTTTGCAAATGTAAAGTCAAGTAAGGTCGTATTTTGCTCACATATCTGCAAAATATCCCATGAACAGGACGTTAAATAACTTAATAAATATGGCAACGGCGAACTATTTCAAGCCTAAAATGTATGTAAACTAGGGCTGCGACATCGATGTCGATGTTTTGGAAACATCGATGTTTTTACGAAAACATCGATGTTTTTACCATCGATGTTTTGGGTTCGATGTTTTTTTCGATGTCGAAGTTTTATAACCCAGCAAAAAATGCTTGATAAAAATATGCGATATGCATGTACGCATTAAGAAGTTTTCATTCTTAATCAGAAGTTTCAGTAATAATCTCATCAGAAATTATTTTCTCTGTTTATTGTCGATGTTTTGCTCTCGATGTTTCTAAAACATTTCTAATTTGCTTTCGCCATTTTCTTTTAAATTTTACTTATTATTTCATTAGTGTTCTTTATGTAAATGTTTTATATTTCAGCAAAAAAAAAAAAAAAACATCAAGATATGCGGCCAAAAGTTATTGTTAATCCGCTGTTACACTATCAATCTCATTAGAAGACGTTTTTGATAGTTACCATCGATGTTTTAAGATCGATGTCTTTTAATGATCACTGTTTCGCGTTCGATGTTTTTTTTCTTTCAATGTCTGTTTTACACTTCAGCAAAAAGCAATAAAAATATTCAATAAAAAAGATTCATCTTTAACAGTTGCAATATCTATCGTATTGAAATTATTATATATTTTTTTTTAATTTTTACCGAACGATTTTTAAACATCGTTTTTTATTTTTATTTTTATTTTTTATTTTTTTTCCGATGACGGTGTTTTACATTTCAACAAAAAAAGTTTCATAAAAATATGCTATAAATAAAAGTTATACAGTTAATCAACATTTGCAGTATCTATCTCACTAAAAAAGTTTTCTATAATTGACATCGATATCATACGGTTGATGTTTTTCAGAAGACAGAAAAATAAATCTAAATTGAGTGATAAAGAGGCGCAATGTATTGGGGAGTTACTGTATTATGGCCCGTTTGCACTGCTGAAATTAAGCCGCTTTTAAGTTTCTTCCAACCCACTGCGCATTCACTTAGCGCATCTTAAGGTCGCTCAAGTTGAGCGACATTTTACGATTTCTCACTCAAAGATGGCTGCCGCTTTGAAACGTAAACAACTGGGCAGATGATGAAATGTTTGCCCTGTTGAACTTACACAATTAGTGCATTGATAAATTACAAAACAAAATAAGCGCAATAGATTGGTTTATGAAGGCATGGATGAGAGTCTGAAGAATTATGGATTCAATATAGAGCTTCTGCAGAAATCTCCGGAAAAAGCCAAAATCTCACCCGGCGTTACAGGTTAGTAGTATTTTTCATATTTTTCTTTTATCTAATGTATACATTTGTGTAACTTTTTTCCATGTAATTAAATGTTCTGAAATTAGTGATTATTTCTAAAATTCATAGGGTCAAGCGTCATAGCGTCAAGGATTTTGATTGTTTTACAATTACCGATGTTGAATGAAAAAAATTCGGTAGAATCCTAGTTTATGGTCCGGGTTTGGCGATTTTGCTTAAAGTCGTCAAGCAATCCAATGATCCAATGATAATTCTATGGTTGCCATTTTGCTTAAAGTCGCCAAACAATCCAATCATCCAATGCTAATTCTGTGGTTGCCAGATTTATTCATTTATCGCCGGACCATAAACTAGGATTCTACCAAAAATTCAATTTGGCGCTATTGGCGATATTTTGCGAAAAATTGACTGAATCATTTTAATATCGACGATATTTAGAAAATGAATCATTGTAAAACATTATTTTGCATTGATTCGTGACAAACTGGGGGTGTAAATGTTGGAATTGATATCTTGTTTACTTTAAGGCACTATTTTAACACTTAAGGCATCTGTTATGGAATTTAAACGTAAAAAGAAGTAGTGTGGCGTTTACACCAATTTTTTTTAATAACTGCTTCATCAGGCTTTGGAAATAATGTGAAAAATAACTTGAAATTAACCTTGTTTTACACCCTTTTGTCGCCAAAAAAGTGTTAAGTTTCTGTTGCTAAAAGAATTTCACTGATGATTCAAGTTTTCAATAATTCGAGGTACCATAAACCCCATTTTCCTCCGATTTTGCAAGCTACCGTTTTAAAACATTTGCACAAACTGATTATTCGGTTTATCTGCTGAAAAAGCAGTGTACTGAATATTCGGTGTATCTCTACTTTTTACCATACCGTACCTTTAGAGTATTTCTTTAAAGTTACATAAATAATTAAATGTCCTGGATTAAGTGGGTATTAAATGATCACCTGCCACTAATTAAATTTGTGTGTCTTGGGAATGGTATAATTTTATGAGCTATAAATTTCCGGAACTTAAATGTATTTTTAGAAATAGTTTTTTGAAAAACAAAGAAAATGATGAAAAATAAACATACAGAAATAATCAAACTACATAATTTTGAAAGTTGAAGTGTACAAAAAAAAAAAAAGGTGCTGGTGAACTAGATGCTGTTCAAGTTGTCATAGGCGGACTTAGGCTGTTCATTCTGGGGTGCAGAATACCGGGCCGGGGGGGGGGAGAACTGGCCGGGCCTGGGGTTTGACCTGCGGGGGGAGGGGGTATTCCACAGGTCAAACAAGGCTCCGGGGCATTCTTTCAGAAAATATTCTTTTTTTTTTTTGAGTTTAATCATCATTATGGTTGTTTCGAAGTAAAAGAAACTAACAATGTACCAATGAATACCCAACTGCAGTGAATACGATTTTTCTATAATACGGCCACTGAATAATATATAATTATTTGATTTATGTAATGATTTATTTGCTATTATTATTTCCTTTTTTTAATGGATAAAAATACTGTTATTTTTAATATGATGTTGATATTATTGTAGCAACATTTGCTCGAAAAAAGGTACGAAAATAGGAATTTATTAACATGACTCTTGTCTAAAATGAATTTAAGGAACATAAACTATTACAAAGCTCAAAATACAAATATAATTCTTTAAACAATGCTAGTAAAATAATAGAGTGAAGTTATTGCAATAAAAATAAATACATCAAAAATAACTTTAAAGAACTTCAAAAGTAGTTCAATAGTGATAGTAACAAGCTGAGACTCACTTTCATCGAATTCGGAAGTAATTGGTGGAAAGCTGGAAATTTTTTTATAATACTTCCCTCCAAAACTTTTTTCAAAATTGAAATTATTTATGCTACCTTTGATGACGTTGGAGGATCAAGACTCCTCTGGGAAACTTACTGAAACTTAAATTCTAAACACGCAATTTCAGGCTATCTTTAGTGACGTTAAAGGAATTGAGAAGACTCGGGGCATCTCTCCTGAAATATTTTGACACTGAAGCACAACTCAGGATATATTTCTTCATGATAGAGTAAAAGAAAAGAAGATGAGTTTTTTTTTTTTTTTGAACTGAAGTCTCATTTAAGTTATCTTTGGGAAGTAAAAGTTCAAAGACCCTCCCCTGAAAGATTTTCGATATATAGATGCGCAATTTCGCGTTCTCTTTGGAGACGTTAAGACACAAAAAGTGGTTAGGGATCTCCCTCCGAAAATTTTCAAAATTGAAACCTTAAGCCATCTTTACTTTAGACCATCTTTGGTAGTAACGTTAGCAAGGACTCTCTCCCGAAATGTTTCGAAATTAATGTTTTAAAAACATTTTTATTTAGGTTATCTTTAATACCGTCAAGAGAAGAGGCAGGATTCGGGCACTGTGCCCCGAAATTTTGCGGCATTGAAGCTTCAAGAATGCAATTTTAAGCTCTATTTTTTGAAACTGAAGTTTCAAAATTTTACTTTTAGCAGAGGTGCCCATTATCCTCAAGAGCAAAAACTTATCATCCAAGAATTCCACGAAGATCCCTCTAAAAACGAGAGCCACACATGAAAGAAGAAGAAAACAAAAACTTTTAAAAATGCCCCTTAAAAATAATTCAATAGCGCCGCTTAAGCCATGATTCTTGATAGGAACAACTGCTTTTAGGCTTTGTCTGACAACATTTAGGATAATAAAAGGATTTAGGGACTCTTCCGGAAATTTTTGGGCATGGAGACTGTAATTCGGAAGCTCTCTCTTTTCTAAAACACATTTTAGAGCTGAAGACTATAGAAAAGTAAGGGGGAGGGGATATCAACTACCGTTAACTGTTTGAATTTTAAATCTCTAAAATGCCATTTGAGGCAATGTTTGACCAAGGTATTGAAGAAGAAGCGGGAAAAGAACTCTCTTCCGAAATTTTTTGGATATTGAAGTCTTGAAACTGTAATTAAATTACACGTTATAAAAGCGAAATTTTAAGATCTCTTTGGACTCTTTAAGGGGGTCATGAGCCTTCTTTGAATTCGTACTTGGTGGATACACGGGCCTCGATTTCCTACCCTAAATCCGCCACTGAGAGGCTGTCTATTCTTTGATTTCACCCCTGGTAAAGAGATTGGAAATTACGTCCCCCTTCCAGCTCGGCCGGCTTGGACTTATACCTCTTTTCGAATTGTTTTTCTTTTGTGCAACTGAAAGATTGGAAATTATTTGTGAAATAACTAAAACCGAAAACGATTGCACTTTATTTTAAGTTTCTTGCTGAGAGAAATACTTACACTTTATTTTAAATTTCTTGCGGGGAGGAATCATTACGCTTTATTTTAAATTGATTGAGTGTAGCATTATTTTAAAGACTCTTTATTTCCTGACTGACTAGAAAAAAAGCGGGAATGAGAAGAAGGAGAGAAACGTAATTTGCTGATTAATAATCTACATGTGTTGAATATCTTTCATTTAAAGATTTCTATTCAAAATGATTAGGATTTTTTCTATGCGTTTTCTAATTGAAATATCTTCATTTTCCCAAGACACGTTCTTTTTTCTCTTGAGTAAAGCGCAAGGGCTCCCTGACCCTCTTGGATTGCACCACTGCTGGTGCCATCTAACGAATTATTATTAGCAATAATTATTTATTTATTTATGTATTTCAAGCTAAAAGTATGTAAATAATTTAAGAGTAAACCTTAACAGAATAATAATTAACTACCTTTATTTAAAAAAAAAAAATCGAATTTTTTTCCAGGGGGGGAGGGGTATAGGAGGGAAAGACCCACCCTCTGTTGCCCTCCCTTACATACACATTTGAAAACAATGTTAATAGAGAGTGAGCTTTTTTTCTTAAGGATTTTTTTTTTTTTGAGCAAACACGAACCGAACACCTACTTTTGAAAAAATCTTTCTCGATTTCGGAAGGGGGGCCTCGCCCCCCCCCTTAAATACGCCCTTGGTTAGAGCTGTGGGAATAAACTAGGGGTCTCAGAAAAGTACAAGAACGTGTTTAACGACGTCAGTTGAATGCTTTCGGCTGTTTCCCTCGATTCGCGTACTAGAGTAAAGAAGTCGGGGAAAAATAGACCTCAGGAACGTGTTTTTAAAGAAAATTTTTTGCTCTACAATAATCAAGTAACTGAGGATTTTTCCCCTAGAACCCCCCGGGTAATCGAGAGTATACTGTATTAATTTTTGAAATAATCGTTCAGCAAGAATTTTCTATCCAGTCACGCATTTTTATTTATTTATTTCAGTAAGGGAAAAAAATTTCCAACTAGCTGTTTGATGAAAAATTTTTAATTTAATTTTTTTCGTTAAGTCCACCCAAAATGTTGGGGGTGCGGCGCACCCCCTGGCACCCCCGTAAGTCCGCCTATGCAAGTTGTATGTACGACATCAGAGGGTGAACCGTGTTGTTGTGATGCATGATACACAGATGATGAGAGTTTTCAGTAGCTTGAGCCCTAATCACCTCCAATTTTCGTAGTGTGCTTTAGGTACACAAAATAAAAAATATGAGTACATTTGGTAACCTTAAAACGGGTGAATTTCAATACAATTTCTTGTTCTACTTTTATTTACAGACTCTGTAATTTTCATGATTTGTTTTGTTTATTCTTTTCAGAGGCCGAAGAAAAAGACCGCAGGAACGAAAAAAAAAAAAAAAAGATTCTTGGGGGAGCTCTTGCAGAAGTTTAATGAAATGCAGAAAGCATATGATGAAAACTCGAAAGAAATTTGTTCGCTAATGAGACAATCATTAGAAAATGATGCAAATTTCATTGTGATTATGAAGGAACAAAGAAATGTTTTAAAATCATTACTAAATAAATAGTACTCAATTTCATGTGTTATCTGATTTGTTATTTTGTTTAAAAGATTTTTTAATATGCATAAAAGAAGTAACTGGAGTCAGTGACTTCGTTGCTTGGAAAAAAAGTAAATAAACTCATAAAAAGTCAAATTTTATATAATTTCAAAACTAATGTCTCCTATAAGAGAACTTTATTAATTGTCATTCATGTAACAATTTCAAACTTTTTTAGCTTTTATGCCAATTGTGTTGAAAACAGAATTGTTTTCCGAATTTTAGAAGAGGCTATATCCTCAAATTCCCCTCTGTTTAGTTTTCCTTCTCTTGACTATACTGTCGTGCTACGCGCAAAAGTGGAACCTGCAGTCAAACTCAAATTCGGATACTACTCTTCAAAGTTTTGCGCCACCATGTACAAATGGTGCCCATGTAATGGTACATGCTGCACCCCCCCCCCCCACCTCCCGAAAAAACTCTGCGGCTTTATTTCAATGTGGGAACCATCAACGGCTCCACAGCATCGAGGAAACCCCCATTCGCTTTCAAACAGCCCAACAACGGTGGACATCTCTTCCTGAGTGGATGGAAATTTTATAACTTCTAGCTGGTAATTTTTTACGAGAAAGTCACAAAATTCCAGAACACATTCACAAACGGTGGACTTTTGAACACCCAAAAAGGTGGGTTATAGTCCTATAATCCGCTGAAGAGGCTAGCTTGTACAGGGCAATAGCGATCTTTTTCCCGCCAATCATCGCCAAAATTTGTCGTTTAAAGTTCGCACGTTTACCTCTTGAAAACAGTAAACTGCATAAAAGATCACAGTCACAGTTAATCAGAGCTACAGCCGACGCATTTAAATCTTCGAAATTACAGTTACAGTTAATTTGTCGTTCTACTCGAAGCAGCGGTTTACAGTTAAGCTTTAAGTGCGTTCTCCAGTGCAAACAGCATTCAAAATAAGTGCGCTTAACTCGTAAGTGCACTTGTGATTGAGTGCACTTATTTCGCAGTGCAAACGGGGTCTACTGTATGTACTTAAATGTGTAAGTAGTTTTTATAAAAAAAGATCGATGTTTTAAAACATCGATGTTTGAAAACATCGATGTTTTTTGGTCGATGTATCAATACCGTCGATATCTTCGAAACATCGATGTTTTGTCTTCGATGTCGCACCCCTAATGTAAACCATTCCAAGTAAGAGTTTTAAGCAGATAAAAATTGAAAGAAATTGTTTAAAAAATCTTGGGCATAAATGGGTTAACAGAGAAAAATATGCATTAAAAATGAGAACCTTTATTTACAGGTATCATTCACGGAGAGTTACGAAATGAAATGATTTATTGCCCAGATCTTTTTGTGATTTACTACTCGTTTTCTTTGTACACGTGGCGTGGCCGAAGAACTCAGCATGATTTGCGAGTTTTCATTCTTTAAATAACAGGTAAAAAATTTTTTGTACATTTGTACCTCAAATAAAATTAATGTTTTTTAATTCCATTATATACTTATGTCAAAATCAATATTTGCACCTTTTTATTAAAATACATTCTAATTTCTGAACTATACCCACTCCATGGAGGAAAGTAAAGCTATCAACATATGATACTTTAAATGTATCACTGAGAGAAAACAATCTAACATAATAAAATGATTCTGCTTCATAATTAAATTATATGAACTCAATGTATATGAAATGCATCAAAAGTTTTCTTAACCCATTTGTGCCCAGTAGCCTAAAAATGGGACGCTTGTTAGTTACTGCATACAAAAACCTGTAATGGGTATATCCTTTTACTCTAAAGCTGTTTTTCGCAAGTTAAATAGTCCTTCTTCTTGAGAAAACCAGTTAGAGCCACTATTTTGACATCAGAGTTTATTTATTGACAGCTACTTTCAGACAAATCAGTCAAGCAACGATCCAGCATGAGTGGCCACAGAAAGTGAAAGTTTTTTGCGAGCTTTTTTCCATAAAATTAAACTATATTAAAATGATTTGCTTAAAATTGATCAGAGATGCCTTCTGTGATGTTACTTTGCAAAAGTAAAGTCAAGTAAGGTCGTATTTTGCTGCACATATCTGTAAAATATCCCATGAACAGGACGTTAAAATGACTTAATAAATATGGCAACGGCGAACTATTTTAAGCCTAAAATGTATGTAAACCATTCCATGTAAGAGTTTTAAGCAGATAAAATTGAAAAAAATTGTTTAAAAAATCTTGGTCATAAATGGGTTAACAGAGAAAAATATGCATTACAAATGAAAACCTTCATTTACAGGTATCATTCACGGAGAGTCACGAAATGAAATGATTTATTGCCCAGATCTTTTTGTGATTTACTACCGTAAAATGGGGTGAATCGGAACACTTTTCAGCTTTGATTGTAAAAAAAGCAGTTAAAAGATTTTTTTTCAATTTGATTTTCTGGGTAAAAACTTCGGTCTTGTTTTACTTTTGATATTAGAAGCAAACACAAAACATTTTGAACAGTTATTATTAAAATATATAGGAAATTATGGGTGTTCCGAATCACCCCGCTGATAGGGGTCAATCGGAACACATGTTAAAATTTTTATTTTTTTCCATGAAACCTGTAATAGGTCTCACAAACATGAGTAATATTGATAGGGGAGAACAAGAACAGATAATTACTGTCAAATAAAAGTATAATTTCAATATCAGTAAACGTTTATAATTTGTCAAAATTCAAAATAATTTTGAACTTATGAAAAATGAAAAGTAATTTTAAGAAATGCTTTTGAATTAAAATACAAAGATTTAACACGAATGGAAGTCACTCATGTCGTCCACAAATATGTACTTGTCCTTAAAACTAGCAATAGTGACTTGGCTTAAGTTTTTTCATAGCATCTTCTGAAATGATCTCTGCCTTTTCTTTAGTTTCTTAAAATCTCTGGGTTTCGGGGATTGTCCTAAAGATTTTTTCGCTTATTCATCACTGTCTGTGTGCTTGCCTTTTGCTATATAATGTCTACATGACTTTCCCCCTCGTATTTTAAATAAAAAGAAGTCTCCCGGAGAAAAAATCTTATGAAATTTGAAACTTTTTGTCATTCTAAGATCTAGTTGCTCACGAGAAGGGATAAACAGTAATAAATCCTTGACCTTGTCCTTGTCTTGATTAGAGAAATTGGGGTTAGAATCTTGATTTTTCAAGCAGTTTCCTTCAAATAAGTTTGAATTGGAACAACAGAACAAAGTGTTCCGATTCACCTCGCAATTTTTTTTCCTATGGCATTTTTCAGAATTCTTCATTTTTAGGACACAATTTATAAAAAATGTAAATTCTAATGTGGTATTATGTTGTTCAGATACATGTGTAATTGAAACATACCACTCTTAGGTTTAAAATATAAGAAGGTTTGTTCCTGCAAATGAAGTTTTGCAGTCTATGAAAATGAGATGTTTTCTAGCGTTCCACGTACAGCCCTCCTTAGAAGCCAGTAGCGTTGCCAGATTGACAAAAGTAATTTTTTCCTACTTCCTATGATCTTACCTTTCTAAAAAAAAATTAATGGCGAAAAATACCCAATAGTATATTTATGAAGAATTTCTTTGTACGGTCTGGAAGTTTTGTTCCGATTGACCCCGCTGTTCCTATACACCCCATTTTACGGTACTCGTTTTCTTTGTACACGTGGCGCGGGCGAAGAACTCAGCATGATTTACGAGTTTTCATTCGTTAAATAACAGGTAATTTTTTTTTTTTTTTTTTTGTGCATTTGTACCTGAAATAAAATTAAGGTATTTTAATTCCATTTATTCTTTTGTCAAAATCAATATTTGCACCTTTTTCGAAAAAAAAATTTCTGAACTACACCTACTCCATGGAGGAAAGTAAGGCTATCAACATATGATACTTTAAATGTATCACTGAGAGAAAACAATCTTACATAATAAAATGGTTCTGCTTCATAATTAAATTATATGAACTCAATGTACATAAAATTCATCAAAAGTTTCCTTAAAATGAATTTAATCATGTAATGTGGGACTTTTTCTAAAAAAAGCTCGATTTTAGACCCACTTTCCCCCACCTGACCCTATTTTTCATTCCTCGATAAAAATTATTTATTTAAGATTTTATTTTATTATTTATTTAAGTACTTATTTATTTATTTTTAATTGTTAGCAACGGATTAAAAATAAAATCCGAGGTAGTTTACTTGTACTTAAAAGAAAGAGCTAGGAACGAATGTTTTCTTTCTTTCCATCTTTTCTCTCTTTTTTCTTTTTTAAAAAGTATTAATTTTGATGGGTTTTCTTTTTTCATTTTTTTAAACGATTTTAAAAAAAGAAAAAAAAAAACTTCTTTGCATCACTTTTTAAAAGCTACTACAACGACATTTGCTTTTTTTTTTTGTGTGTGTGTGTGTGCTCTTTTTACGTATCTATTTTATCAGATGAAAGAGGCGTAATTTGTTTTTAAAAATAAGTACTAAGTTCTAAAAATATATGTTTGACATCATTTACAGTCATGGATTATTATCAGAAAATTGTTCAGATACTAGCTAGAATGACGATGTTGGTATACGGAAAAGTAGGCTCGTTTAGTTCTAGGCGGAACTTCTTATTAATTACAGTATTTGCCATATTAAATATTAAGTTATACTGAGTTTTGGACTATTTTATCTGTTATTCATCTCTTTAACAAAATGAGTTTTAAAACAGTTTTTTTTTTTTTTTTTTTTGAGATTATTACTTTGGTCAGCAGTGTATTTTATTTAATTGTATTTGTCATTAATTTTGGAAAATAAATCAACTAAGGATAGATAATGGCACCATTAATTCATACCTAAGCTATTGAACGAATTTATGCAAACAAAACTTTACTGTAATCCAGGATTTTTTAACTTTGAGTTTATACTTTTATCCGGTTCACATAGTGGTGAAACATTCAAGTTGCACTTTTCTTAATTACAATAATTTTAAAAATTTATTTGATGAATTATTTTGAATTCAAAACTATTTTTTCCGTTGTCCATCCTAATTTTAATGAAAAAAGTTTAACTGAGTTAAGTTATGAACAAAACCGAATCAAAATATTTTGAGAGTAATTTTTGTCCACCACTATAATATGGAAAGCATTCCTAAAATATCTAAACAATCTATTGCAGCTCGTTAAGGTATCACTTTTGAATTTTTAAAAAAACTCCCAGTAGTTAAGGTAGTAGTCTGGTAACTTATGCCTATTTTCATGACGTCTTTGGAGGATGGTTTTTTATAGGAAAATAAGAATGAATTATCTTGAATTAAGAGTGTTTTTATTTACATATAGAAGATATAAAAAAAAACTATTTGAAAAAATTTAATAGTTTATTACTATTTTTATTGTCACTCGAAGTTGGAACTTCAAAAAAAAAAAAAAATGCACGCGGGTGGCCCGGGTGATTTTGGCTCTTGATGTTATCTGAAATCAAATATTCTTGATTATTCTTAATCTATAGACATGTCATTCTGGTCGGAACTACTGAAGTTAAATTTCAAGGATAAATACAAAATGGTGGACTTTGAAAAAAAAAGTCCTTTTATTTTAGCAAAGAAAGGGTTGTAAAATAAAAAGTTAGGGGTGAAAAAAATTCTCGTTAGTACCGACGAGAACTATAAGTGTGTAGAACAGCCTGTTAAAATTTGAAAGCAATCGGTTCAGTAGAAAAAAAGTTAGGACCCGGGCCGACCTGAAAAACAATGTTTTGAGAAAAACGCGTTTAAAGTTCAACAGCAAACTCCGAGGCGCTCTAGGAAACTCGTTATAACTCCCGAAATATTTCGAATTTTTTTCTGCAATTTTCAGTCTATTCTCAAGACATGGTACTTTCAAATCAAGCAAAAAAAAAAAAAAAATTCGATTTCTTGAACCCAAGTTACCAGACTACCTTAACAGCGTAAATTTAACTTTTTATGGTAAATTATTTCTTATTTTACCCTAAATAATGCTCTATTGTGTCCACCTTTATTAAGTTTAATCTGAAAAACATACAATTGTTATATATTAAAAAGCATTTAACAATATCATTAGTTTCAAAAATCGTTTGCTCCATCTAATCGAAATAAAATTAATCCCCGACGAAAAATCTTATTTTTTACTTAATAATTTATTACCTTTAATAGTGCTTTAATCTCCAGATTAATTAATTTAAATCTAGAAAACATATTACATTTTGAAAGTGTGTTTAATTATAAAACACTAATTTCAAAATTTTGCTCCAAACCTTTTAAAATTTAATGAAAAAAATTCTACTTTTTACCCTAAAAATGCTCGCTTGTTGATCTTCATTAAGTTTAATCTGAAAACATACTACAGATTTATATTGGAAGTATATTTCGCTATATTACAAGTAAAGAAAATGAACCAACGTAAAAGGCACAAATGCCCACGAATTTCGCAGTTTTCCTGAGCATTTTAATTTAAACTGTAAAATTAGCAATTTAACAGTTTATTACTATAAAATCAACAATACGTAAAGTTAGAATTTTTACAGTTTGTTACTGTAAAATTAGCTGTATTATACTGTGAAAACAACATTCATTTTACAGTGCATAAGACAAGTTATAAATAAATGATTTCAGTGAAAGAAATAAGTGTAATAGTTCGTTAATGACACAATGTTAAGTGATGAAATCTTTAAAAAATTGAAAAGTATCCAGACTTAAACCCACTAGTACTAGTGTATTTATTTCTCATATTACAACTCTCAGACATCTTGCTAAGTCTTTATCAAAAATGACATCGTTCACAATCTCAAGAAAAAAAGCTAAGTTTTCAAAGTGATTCCCAGCTTCCCAGTTTATGTTAATTGCTGATTTTATTTGTTCTTATAAAATGTCTTTTTAACTATTATATCGTAGGCAGAAAAAAAAAAATTAGAAAAAAAGTATGTACCCTCTGGGCTCTATCGTAACTTTTAAGGGACGATTTTTCTTTCCTTAATAAAAAATTTATTTTTTACATGATTCTTTTCTTATTATTTTTCCAGTCCATTAAACACTGTTTGTAACCAGTATACAAAATACCTTTGGGAAAAAAAATGTCACTCATTAATGGGTTAATACTACCGTGAACTCTCACTTATGCGCCTGCCCTAGGGACCAACAGAAAAAGGCGCATAAGTGAGAGAGACGTATAAGTGAACAAGCCTATTTAAGGGACTAAAACTCAACATAGGTTCTAATGAGAGAGTGAATAAGAATGTTTCTATAGAAAAGGGACATATTACTACAGTTTGGCAATTATTGTAACGTAACTATAATGATTAAGAGAAAACAAAAATTGTAGCATACCTAATTACAAACTGTTCCCTTTAAAACGATGCATAATAGATAATTGTCCCTCTCCGAACTCTAGTTCATGCGGAAAAAATGTCTTCCGTGAGCAATAAAGGCGAACGATTAAAGAGGAAAGTAAAGAAAAATTCTTATTTTTTAAAGAAAATAAATAAATTTTCATACATTTTAGGGAAAATTCGACGCATAAGTGAAATATTTATCTTTAGAGCGACGCATAAACGAACGATATTATCATTATTTTGCCATGGAATGTGCTGGGACTATTTAAAATCGTCGTATAAGTGAAAAAGGCGCATAAATGAGGCGGCGTATAAGTGAGAGTTCACTGTAGTATATGGAAATCCTGACTGTAGAAACGAAGATACTTTTCGACAGAAAGAGCGGGAAACGAGTTTCTCCCCAACGTTCCCCGCGTCCGTTGGAAAACTCGCGCGGTTTTCTTCCGAAGCCGGAAATTGATCTTTCCCGCCTCTTTGGCCTCACCTCGGATGCACCCCCGAAATTTGCCTCCCTCAGCTGTGCCTTGGAGAGGGAGGGAGATAATTTTGGAGAATTCGAATCAAAGACTCTTTAAGATTTTTTTTCTTCTTTAGAGCAGCGCAGTGGTCGGAAGTAGCACGCTACAAGTAGCCAAACTACTGTAGTAGCTACATTTTTTAGCAGTATACAAAAAAATAGTAGTTCGTAGCGATTTCGGGAAACTACTTTTGAATTAAAAAAATAAATAAATGAAATAAAAAGAGCGAAGGAGAAAAAACAAGGTTTAATAGACTCTTACTAGTGCAAATCTTGCACGAGTACAGCAGCGGATGCAATGAGGAATAAGAACCTTAAAAATATGAGCTGATCTTAGATACATCATTTTGACGAAATACATTCTATCTGTTTGATGTCATTGGTTTATTTGGCATCATAATTTTTATATTCCTTTAAATAATTTTCACGTTATTTTCATAAATATTCCCATGCAAGAAATTTTTAAAAAAAAAAAAATGCAGGTTAAATTCTTTCAATCTTTCAACTTTTGAATCCTTTCTTGTGGTGAACATTCGCAAAAACTTAAAAAAAAATCTAAACAGGACAAATTTTAACAAAAAAAGGGGGGAGGGAGACAAAAAGGAAAAGTAACAAACAAAGTCAAAGACAATTGCTACTTCTATTCTATATTTAAATGAGTTAATTTATTAATGTAAACCCCTTTTCGAATCTTTTCGGTGAATCCTCAAACGGTGTATGCATTTTATTTATTTATTTATTTTTTAAAGTAGCGAAGTAGCGACTACAATTCAGAAGTAGTTTGTAGTCACTACATTAAAAAAAGTAGTTGTAGTTGCAGTTAACTACATTTATAACAAATTAGTTGTAGTTGTTGTTCGCTACAAAAGAAATGTAGTTTTTCCAACCACTGGAGCAGCGTTTTCCCACCTTTTTTGAGCTGGCGTACCACTAGATTGTACACAATGTAAAATTGTACCACTTCTTTGAAATGATTGTAGTTCATGTTTTTCTTTTGTTGCAAATGTATTTGTTGATTTGCATTAGGGGCATTTCACAATATTTGTGACATAGGGGTGTCCGTAACAAAACTTTTTAAAAGTTTAAAATTTTTATACATAGGGTAATTCCATGTAAATGTCAACCTAGACATGGTTTTTTCATCTTTCAATATATATATCTTGTGATACATCATTTTAAAGATAATTTTTCAAATTTTTAGAATGCATCATAACTTTTTCACAAAAATATTAGTCCAAAACCCCTGAAAAAATGGCTGTAAAGATAATATATGCAGTTACCCAAAACATCGCAATATTTTTTCTAACTTTTCACATTCATATATAGTTGAAAAAAAACTGCAAATAATAATGGTTTTTTTTTTTTATTTATTGAAGAATGGTTCTTTTTGCTTTACAGAAATATATATATATATTTTGCTTTATCATAAAAATTAATATTGCAAAGTTAATAGGTATTCAGTCTGATTTTACTTGTTATGTTAGTCCACAAAAAACATGAATTAATTCAGTTACTCCCTTCTGGAAATAATATTTTTTTTATATTTTTTTCCCCTGATCTCTTCTCTGGGATGGGTACAGTTAGATTGATAAGATTGTTTCATAAAGAATTTTCCTTTTTTTTCTGGCCATAGGACTTGTGACTAACATAACATCACTGTGTGTGACTAACATAACACGACTCTTTAAGAAATATAATTAAATCTTAAGTAAACAATTTTATTTTAGAAACAAAATTAATTTATTGAACATCTTATTTTAAAGAAATTAGTCTGACCATATATGCTGCAGTAATTTATTTTTCAAAACAGTTCTTTTAATAGTAAACTTGGAGTTGAAAATTTTAGGCTGTAATTTGCGACGCAAGTAAGCACTCGGCATATGAAGTCAACATCTTCGATGAAAGAATTTTTAAAATTACTTCATAGCTATATGCGGGATCACTGTGCAATTAGTTTTTCTATGAACATATGGAGCCGCTGCTCACTTTAAAAACATATATGACCCTAACTGCCTCCAGCATCTACAGGTCATGGAGTGTTAATGAAATTAGATCACGGAAAGTGCCCACATGTCTAGCACAACGTGTGAAGCAGCGTTTTATATGGGCAAACTTTGGAAATTATGCAAAGGAATTACTTCAGTAATAAAAAAAAAAAAAAAAAAAACAAGAATTGAAGATAAACTGCTCTTTTTTGAGTGAAAGTGACAAGGCTGAAAAGAAAAAGTTAGACTTGTTTGAAAATGGGAATCCCCATACAGGTTTTTTGGTAATAATGATATGCTGTAAATATGGAGAAATTTAAAATTTGTTCATTAAAAAATACAGGGGATGATATCCCAAGAAAAGAATTTTTTTTTTTTTTTTTTTTTTTTTTTTTTTTTTTTAAGAAATTGTGTAGAAGACAAAGCTGCTGATGGTTTTGAAGTAGATTCTCCCGGACTGTTCCGAGATACAAAAACTAAGTCAGTGGGTAATTTTATTGTGGTGGTATTTACCGCTTGTAAGTCTAAAAAGAAATATGGTGCGCAGGTTTTAAACATGAATGAAAATGATTATGAAGTTCTCTTAGCGAGATAAAGCTCTGAGGCAACCTTTGTGTTTCCCACAAATGAGAACAAATTTTGGATTTAAGGAATTCAAATTTCGAAAGTCTTGTCGCAAACATCTGTAAATTCCCGCAGA
This sequence comes from Uloborus plumipes, assembly GCA_038373865.1. NCBI lineage: Eukaryota > Metazoa > Arthropoda > Arachnida > Araneae > Uloboridae > Uloborus > Uloborus plumipes. Next base: position 197,117 of record JAXGGA010000362.1, on the reverse strand, counting down.
TATTATTACTTTAAATACGAAATTGAACTGGAAATTTTGTTTACAGGTAAACATGTGTGTTAATCTTCAATAAAATATTGTTTGCATTCTAATAGATGTATTAATATTACCTGTAATACACTTAAAGTTAAATGTGTAATCGCGTGTTAGTCACGTTATGTTAGTCACAGGCAAGTTTTATTAAAATACTACTTTTTGCAATATTATTTAAAATATATGTCAAATTTACAATTATTAAAGTGAAAATAACCTTTCACATAGATACTATCCGTGGCAAAATAATAATTTTATGGTTTAGTTTTAGAGAATTTTGTTGATGAATTTAATACAAAATTTTGAGGGTTGCAAATCTGTTATGTTAGTCACGTTGATCAAAATGTCCCCTTACTGCCAAAAATGAAAGTAATATTATTATTTTTGTATATTAACTTAAACAACTCATCTATGCGGAGAAGAATTACACCTTGTTTTTGGTATTGTGACAAAAATAAGGCTCACACACAGAAAATAAGATTAAAAATTTATTCTAAATGTTATGTTAGTCACAATGGAATTACCCCATATTGAAAAAGTACATTCTAAAGTATACGAATATCATATTGTTTTCATAGTTCACTTTATATTATGTTTGTAATTGCACTCAGAACATTGAAAATGCAATTTTCACTGCTACGGACTCTACATTGAATTTTTCTTTAAAAATTAAACTTTTATTCCAATTATTGTTACAAACTCTACAGTCACCATTTTCACAATCCATAATTTTTTATAGAACGCACTTTTTAATTAAAATTGTTAGCTATATTAGAGGTGAGCCTTTACTTTATCTGTCTTAAGTACCAGTTTTTCTTAAAAATCGGTTTAAGCCAGATTAAAAAAAAAAAATCAGTGTAGAGTCTGTAACAGTGAAAATTGCATTTTCAATGTTCTGAGTGCAATTACAAACATAATATAAAGTGAACTATGAAATTATTTTTGTCACAATACCAAAAACAAGGTGTAATTCTTCTCCGCATAGATGAGTTGTTTAAGTTAATATACAAAAATAATAATATTACTTTCATTTTTGGCAGTAAGGGGACATTTTGATCAACGTGACTAACATAACAGATTTGCAACCCTCAAAATTTTGTATTAAATTCATCAACAAAATTCTCTAAAACTAAACCATAAAATTATTATTTTGCCACGGATAGTATCTATGTGAAAGGTTATTTTCACTTTAATAATTGTAAATTTGACATATATTTTAAATAATATTGCAAAAAGTAGTATTTTAATAAAACTTGCCTGTGACTAACATAACGTGACTAACACGCGATTACACATTTAACTTTAAGTGTATTACAGGTAATATTAATACATCTATTAGAATGCAAACAATATTTTATTGAAGATTAACACACATGTTTACCTGTAAACAAAATTTCCAGTTCAATTTCGTATTTAAAGTAATAATATCTGCGGGAATTTACAGATGTTTGCGACAAGACTTTCGAAATTTGAATTCCTTAAATCCAAAATTTGTTCTCATTTGTGGGAAACACAAAGGTTGCCTCAGAGCTTTATCTCGCTAAGAGAACTTCATAATCATTTTCATTCATGTTTAAAACCTGCGCACCATATTTCTTTTTAGACTTACAAGCGGTAAATACCACCACAATAAAATTACCCACTGACTTAGTTTTTGTATCTCGGAACAGTCCGGGAGAATCTACTTCAAAACCATCAGCAGCTTTGTCTTCTACACAATTTCTTTAAAAAAAAAAAAAAAAAAAAAAAAAAAACTTCTTTTCTTGGGATATCATCCCCTGTATTTTTTAATGAACAAATTTTAAATTTCTCCATATTTACAGCATATCATTATTACCAAAAAACCTGTATGGGGATTCCCATTTTCAAACAAGTCTAACTTTTTCTTTTCAGCCTTGTCACTTTCACTCAAAAAAGAGCAGTTTATCTTCAATTCTTGTTTTTTTTTTTTTTTTTTTTTTTTTTTTTTATTATTATTACTGAAGTAATTCCTTTGCATAATTTCCAAAGTTTGCCCATATAAAACGCTGCTTCACACGTTGTGCTAGACATGTGGGCACTTTCCGTGATCTAATTTCATTAACACTCCATGACCTGTAGATGCTGGAGGCAGTTAGGGTCATATATGTTTTTAAAGTGAGCAGCGGCTCCATATGTTCATAGAAAAACTAATTGCACAGTGATCCCGCATATAGCTATGAAGTAATTTAAAATTCTTTCATCGAAGATGTTGACTTCATATGCCGAGTGCTTACTTGCGTCGCAAATTACAGCCTAAAATTTCAACTCCAAGTTTACTATTAAAAGAACTGTTTTGAAAATAAATTACTGCAGCATATATGGTCAGACTAATTTCTTTAAAATAAGATGTTCAATAAATTAATTTGTTTCTAAAATAAATTGTTTACTTAAGATTTAATTATATTTCTTAAAGAGTCGTGTTATGTTAGTCACACACAGTGATGTTATGTTAGTCACAAGTCCTATGGCCAGAAAAAAGGAAATTCTTTATGAACAATCTTATCAATCTAACTGTATCCATCCCAGAGAAGAGATCAGGGGAAAAAATTTAAAAAATATTATTTCCAGAAGGGAATAACTGAATTAATTTATGTTTTTGTGACTAACATAACATTATATTGTATTTGTAATTGCACTCGGAATATTAAAAATGTAATTTTCACTGTTACAGACTCTACATTGATTTTTTTTTTTTTTTTTAATCTGGCTTAAACCGATTTTTAAGAAAAACTGGTACTTGAGACAGATAAAGTAAAGGCTCACCTCTAATGTAGCTAACAATTTTAATCAAAAAGTGCGTTCTATAAAAAATTATGGATTGTGAAAATGATGACTGTAGAGTCCGTAACAATAATTGGAATAAAAGTTTAGTTTTTAAAGAAAAAATCAATGTAGAGTCCGTAGCAGTGAAAATTGCATTTTCAATGTTCTGAGTGCAATTACAAACATAATACTATAAAGTGAACTATGAAAACAATATGATATCCATATACTTTAGAATGTACTTTTTCAATATATATAAAAATTTTAACATTTTAAAAAGTTTTATTACCGACATCCCTATGTCACAAACACCGTGAAATGCCCCATCATGCATTTTATTGGGTGACCATGTTTGCACATCGCATGAGAGAAATTCTATTGGCTATCATGCTGAATTATAAATTAGATAAAATTACAAACTCACTGTAACATATATGTATGTGCTTGTTCGAAGCTTCATTTTATCCTTTTTTTATGATTATTTTTCGTGCACCACCAACTTCCACGTAACGTACCACCAATGGTATGCGTACTACAGGTTGGGAAACGCTGACAAAAGAGTTTTTAAAAAATGACATTTTAAGGGGTGTTTAACAATGTAGCGGATTTTAGGATGGGGTGTACAGGAGGGGCACACTGTCTTTGCAGTTAAGGGGTCTGGGCACAGGAGGCCCAGACCCCTTAACAGCACTGCCAAAAATAGACGTTTTTTTATAGAATAATACAGATACTGTCGGCCCCTCTTAAACGAATACTGTTGGTTCCAAGAAATATTATTCGATTAAACGGGGTATTGGATTAAGCGGGATTTTTAACAGAACGTCTATAGCATTGGTTCCGAGATATTTTATTCGTATAAGCGGGGTATTCGTTTATCCGTTACCCGATTAAGCGGGGAGTAGTTTTATACAACTTTTACAGTAATAAACTGTAAAATTTACTAATTTTACAATAGTAAACTGAAGTTGCTAGTTTGCAGAAATAGACTAAAATAGCTAAATTTAGTTTATTACTGGGCATTTTTCAGTTTTAAACTGGAACCTCTGCTGCCAGTATTATATTGTTGCTTTTGCAGTATAATACAGCTAATTTTATTGTAATTACTGTAAAATTCACAGTAATAAACTGCAAAATTAACCATTTTTACATAGTAGTTACGGATTCCGGGCTGTTGTGCCGTGGTCTGAATGGCTTTAATCCATACGTTTCGATCGCAACTGCGGCGGTCATCTTCAGTGGGTGTCGTTGATTAATTTGGCGACTGATGCGAAATTTCGAACTGCTGCAAGTTCGAAAATTTCGCATCAGTCGCCAAATTAATCAACGACACCCACTGAAGATGACCGCCGCAGTTGCGATCGAAACGTATGGATTAAAGCCATTCAGACCACGGCACAACAGCCCGGAATCCGTAACTAGTATTTACTCCAGCCGTGAAAGCCTTCATTCTTACATTAACCATTTTTGTTTATTACTCTAAAATTAGCTGTATTATACTGTAAAAACAGCAGTAATTTTTTTTAGTGTGCATATATGGTGAATTGCTATTTTTCACCGATTTAAAAGAAAATGAAATCATGCCTTACTTTTGTATTTTTATGAAGTATTAGAGGTACTCTCACGGCTTTTCCCGTAGTATAAAATGAATAGGTCATTTATAATAAATTGATATCTCAGAAAAAATACTCAATTTTAGTAAAATTTAACTAAAATTCCTTAAAAGTACGATATAGGAATAAGCTAAAAGAGAAAATAAGAACAATTTTGTCGCTCACAGAAACCAACAGAAATCTTATTAAAGTTTAATAGATGAAGGAGGTTTTCTTTCTTAGCTTCAAAAACAAAATAATACATTTTCTAAAATGAGACATTTTCGAAAGAACGTTGCAATACCACAATTTATACGATATTTTTTATAATTTACCGAGTTTCAATTCCTTAAAAAATTAGAAAATAAAACCTGACGATTTTTTTTCAACAGTTAAAATATTTCTTTTAACTCATTTTAATAACGCTTGTAGTTTGAATTGCTACAAAAACAAATACATTTTAAAAATAATTAAAGGAAAAAGAACGAAACAAATGAAAGATATAAAAACGTAACCATGGAGAGAACATGAAAAGTTAATTTCCGTAGATAAAATATTTCATTTCATCTTTATTTTCAAACTAGCTTTATGCCCGGCGTTGCCCGGGTGCGTATTAATATAAAACTTTAGCTTCTCAAAAAATTCTAATAAAAATTTAACGCAAAACTTGTTCATAAACAACGTTCTTAGTTTCACCTTCAGGCGCAAGAATAAATAAATTTAGTCTTGATGTAGTAGTTCTCTCTTGTTGTTCTTTTAAACGAAACTGACGCTGACTCACTGTCTCCGATTGTCTTGATCTAGTTGCTCTATCTCTCAGATCTCTTAGACGATACTCACGCTGCTCATAGCTTTCTAATGCTCTAGCCGTCATATCTCTAATGTGCACTGTCGCTAGTCTTCGATTTCTCTCCTCAGGACTCTCATTTTCACGTTTTTCAGCCGTTTTTTTGCCTTAGGATGAACTTGTCCTATTGCTTTCCGTTTCTTCGGAGGCATTTTTGCAGAGTGGTAGCTAAATATACTTACAATTCAAAAATTTATGTTTTTCTTAATCGTTGTTTCCGAGCCTCGAGGTAAAAAGGTTGATAAATCAGAAATAAATTACTTTCTCGCTTTAAAGGTTTATCTCTATCAGTCGAAAAGAAAAAAAAAAGCAGTTTAATTGTTTTTGACTTATTTCATGCTAAAATGAAATAGGTGAGCCTTGAACTGAAAATTCATTGTTTTAATTTTAATCTTTGTTGGAAAAATGCTAATATTTAAATACCATAAATTTTATCAATTTATAACCTAAAGGCTCTTGTCGATTAAAAAAATAGGCCTAATAATAGGCTAGATTCCTATATAAGAGGGTCATTTTTTGACAAAAAACTTGAATTTGAGCTTTTTAGATTTTTTAAAATTTCAAGACCCCGCCTATGAGAATTCTAGGGCATCAAGGAACCTCTGTGTCAAGTTTGGTGAAAATCTGACGCAAACTGTGGATTTGTATAGAGAACAAGTATACATACACTCATTTTTATATATATAGATTTCATTCTTAACTTAATCACTTATAATCGTTTGGCTCGCTCAGGGCAAGCCTTGAATTCTGGGATTCTAAAAACAATTATTGCAGCTCTTCAAAGGCTCATAAACACTTTGAACAGGTATCATTTTCAGCAGAAAATTTTAAGCTGTCCAATGACATAAAATTTGAAAACGTATGTAAAATATTTCTCCTCCATTTTATCGAGTTTTTATGAAAAATGAGCAAAGAATTCGAATAGAAAAAGGACGAAATAGAATTTTCGAAAAAACGCTTCGAAGTGCACAAACTAATTTTGTTTTTAACTAACCATGCTACAAACTTATTCTGTGCTAAAATTTACGAAAATCGACCGAATCGTTTTGGCCTTACGCGTGTCACAGACAGACAGAAGGAAAGAAGGAAGGAAAGAAAGATAGACAGACAGACCCACCTTCAACTTTTTTTTTGTAAAGATGAAGGAAACAACCAAAAAAGCATCTTTGGGAAATATTATGCATGCTAAAACAGACATTTCTTTTCCGATTTTAATGTGATCGAAAAACTGGTTTAAAATCCTACAATTTTAGGTTTATATTAGGGATGCACCGACAAGCTAATTGGCCGATTATCGATTACCGATTAATCGGCTTTTGATAATCGGTCGATTAATAGGCTAAGCCGATTAATGATAAAGATGGTTGTTTTTAATACTACCAATTTCACAATCACTTTTTTTTCTTTCTTTTTCTATTTCGATTTTAGAAATAGTAACTTATTTTTCTGAGGAAAGATTTTTTTTCCAGTTTTAACAAAATAATTTCAAAACTTTATCCAACTTTTTAGAACCAATTTTCATATTATTTTCAATATTATTACATTAACACATTGCTAATTACGTTAACTAGACATGAAAATTCAAAACAAGTAATTAAGCGAAGTCTGTGGTGAGCACTCTATTTTAGGAGTGTTTTTAATTGAAATTTTTCAATTATTAGTAGCAATTTAATTCAAGACTTTTGTTCTTTGTAAAAATTAGGGGTTATCTAAAAGCACTATGCTAAAGAGAAAAGTATCGACACATGAAAAATGTTTTAACATTTTCTACGTGTATATTTATTCAAAATAGGAAAATTAATTCATTAAAAACTTTATATCAACTGTGAGGATTATTATTACTGTTAATAAAATTGTTCATCATAGTTTATTAGTGAATGTATACTTTAAAAAATTATATTTAAAATATTTTTTTCGCCGATTAATCGGTACAATTTTGCCGATGATTAATAATCGGCAAAATGGCCGATTAATCGGTATTGCCGATTAATCGGTGCATCCCTAGTTTATATATTCTTGGAAATTTCGATAAAAATTAGCCGGGTGAAGAAAAAGTCAACCAAATGCGAACAAAACCCACAGCAGGATCGAACCTGTAGTCTTTACGTTTCTGATGCAACTCTCTCTCCAACCATGCCACTGCATCTTAGTTTGCAGATGCTTATTCATTAAAGTAATGTGTAATGAAAAACAGAAAAAAAAAAACGGTTTCTCGATACAAAAAAAAAAAAAAAAAAAACCTTCGTATCTATTTATCGTCAATAACCGGTATCATAAAATTTAAAATGAGTGGGAAATCATAGAATTTGATAAAGAAATTTGAAAGTTCTGGCGTGGTAAAGAAAGCAGGTTAGATAAATAGATATACAAACATGATTTGGTCGGTTTAAAATTGGGAAACTGTGGCAAGAAGTTTCCCCAGTACGACTATAAATGCGTCAATAGTTCGATCGATAAAAGCGTACGACGTTATTGAAATACAACAAACTTCAACCATTTTTTACAATGGCGTACATAACGAAGGTTTGAAACGCGCTCTGAAATTTTGCGCATCTTTACCCCAAAAGGATTGAATCATCCCGAGAAAGAGAAAAAAAGAGAGAGAGATAGATTTTTTTCCCGCGTCTCATTAAGTTCTTCCAGTTTCGAATTCGCAGCATTTCGGTTGGAATGAAGCGTTGCTAGGCAGCGCGGGCGGAGGGAGAGAATCGCTCCTCGCGCATGCGTCAACTACATTAGTGAAAACGGAGACAACCTTGAAAACGAATTTTTCGAGTGTATTTCTAGAAACTTCCGGGATTTCTACACGTGGATGGAGGCGATTGTTTGTAAACATTTCGAGGTCTTTGTGTTTGGAGTTGATTTGTTGAGGTAATAACTGCATAATACAACAACGGGGCACTGTGACTTTTGAGGACATTTGGCTTTGGCGTAAAGGTTATTGGGTGCTCCACCTCGCGTTATTGCACATATTATGAAGTTTTATGCAACTAGGAACATGGTGATCTGTTAGAAACGGGTAGTAAGGGTGGATCTAGCAGGCGCGGATCCAGAGGGGCCATGACCTCCACCCCCTTAATCGACCTAATATTGCAAAAAGTTGCATTTTTGAGACTTATATTGCGAAAAAATTGCCAAAACCCCCATTTTTGTTCAAAATTTGCACTTTGACCCCTCCCCCTTTCCGAAAGTGACCCTGTCTCTTTAACCAGAAGCTAGATCCGCCCTTGGGATCTGGAAATCTTTCAAGCAGGCACGGATCCAGAGAGGAGGGGTGTCATGCCCCCCCCCCTTATTTGACCAGATGTAGCCTAAAACTGTCCTTTCGGGACATACATCGAAAAAAAAATGGCCAAACACCTCCGTTTTAGCACAAAAAAAGCTCTTGGATCCCTCCCTTTTCGAAAATGACTTCCTCCCAAACTATGCTTCTACTTATGCTGCTACTCTTGTATTATGCTGTAAAAACAACAATTTATTTTTTGCAGTGTACTATTACTGTCAAAATTATTATTATTATTTATTTATTTCCCAAGTAGCACACTTCGTTTTTTAAAGGTTGTAAAATGGTTATTAACGTTGTGCCAACGGATTAAAAACGTTTATAAAACGTTTAAACGTTTTTTGTGCTACCTGGGTTATGTATTATTTTTGTTATTATTATTATTATTATTTATTTTTTCTTATTTGCTTATATATTTTGCATATAAGCATGCGCACGGAGCGATTCTCTTTCTTCCGCCCGCGCTGCCTGGCAACGCTTCATTCTAACCGAAATGCTGCGAATTCGAAACTGGAAGAACTTAATGAAAAGCGAGAAAAAAAATCTCTCTCTCTCTCTCTTTCTTTTTTTTTTCTTTCTCGGGATGATTCAATCCTTTTTGGGGTAAAGATGCGCAAGATTTCAGAGCGCATTTCGAACCTTCGTTATATACGCCATTTATTATTATTATTATTTATTATTTTTAAAAAATATTATTATTGTGTTAATTCTTTGAATTACGTCTCAAAATTTTTAACGATCAATTTCTCTTTTATTTTCTTTTCTCGCCAAATAACAAACGACTGAAGTTGAAGGAACATTGTTTTGAAGTGTATTCAGACATACGCTTCACAACAATCATATCGCTGAATGCACCGCCCCTCCCCCCGCTGAAAAGTTACTAGTAGTTAGCTTTCGTATGGAAAACGGACAAGAAATCGAGGTGTGTCTTTTGTGTTTCGTGTGATCGCACGGTTTCTTTGCTGCAATATATTTATTCGAAGAATAAATGGAATGTCGAACGGGGGAAAAAGCACATGAATGGCTATAATGCCCCACCCCCTCCGTACTCTTCGCACTGACCTGCTTTCTTCGCTACAAGTGCTCCCGTTGGAACTGTGCCAGCGCGCCAAACTGGTTGCTATTCCTATGTAGGGCATAGTGGCGGGTTATGTTACATTGTTGAATTTGGAGAGAACTTTGGAGGGATTTTAATGGTTTTAATCACATTTCTCCCTCGTTAAGTTCACAAGTGTGTTGAAAAGAGAAGTGATTTTGCCGAGGGAGAAGAGCGGCAGCAGGAGCGCCCCGATGGGAGGTCACTGTGACCTCTTAATAATTTCTTGTTCGGCACATGTTGCTGACGATTCGGCAATTTGAATTTTACAGTAATAAACTAAAATTGTTTCCTTTACAACAATAAACTAAAATTGCTTACTTTACAGTAATAAACTAAAATTGCAAATTTACAGTTTATTACTGTGCATTTTTCAGTTTTAAACTGGAACCTCTGCTCCACCAGTATTGCACTGTTGTTTGTACGGTATAATACAGCTAATTGTACGGTAATAAACTGTAAAATTGCTAATTTACGTTTGATTACTCTGCATTTTACAATTTTAAACTGGAACCTGTGTTTACAGTGTTATACTGTAAAAACAAGAGTTTATTTTTTGCAGTGTGGCAGTTACTTACCCCCCCCCCTCCCTTGAACAAGGGCTAAGCAGTTTAAAAACTGCAGACTCTGGATATCATAAACAGATTTTGTATGAAGCTCAGCGTTTGCCCTGGCTTTACTAATTGGTTTTTACCAAGGGCGGATGCAAGGGAGGGGCGATGGGGGGGGCGATCGCCCCTCCCTTGAGGGACTCTTCTCCAGCAGCTTTTTGACTTTGAAATTCAAAGAAGGCAATTTTAGATGGGCTTCGATGATACTATAAGAAGTGGTTGGGATTCGGGGCTCTGATCTGGATTTTTTTCGAAATTGAAGACCGAAACATTTATGATAAACGTGTGTTACCCTGGATATGTGGTAAAAAAAGGGGGAGGGGGGGGCAAGTAGAAAAAAAAATCGCCCCTCCCTTGGAAAATTTCTGAATCAGCCATTGGTTTTTACTCAAGATTTACCTTCCATTCACGAGTTGAACAGCAAGATTGTTGCGGTCTCGATCTGTTGTGCTAAATTTAGTTTAGCTACCGGTTTGTTGGCACTCTCAGCCAGGGGCAGGCCCGTTTGTTTATAGCGTGCTAGCGTGCATCATAAAATGAAATAAAATAAAGGTAATACTCACGCGAAATTAATACGTACATATTAGAAAAGTTGCTTATTAATGATTTAAGTGAACAAATGAATGTAATAATTCATTACACGATGTTAAATGATGAAATCTTTAAAAAATTGTGAAGTGCTAGAATTAAGTCCAATGGTGTATTTATTTCTTATATTACAACTCTCAGAAATCTTGCTCCGAACCTCAAAAAAATTAAAGGAAAAAAACATAAAGGAACTTTTACAAAGATTTATGCTGGTTGATTATAAACGCTTGTATTTAAGATACAATGTCGGAAATCTAACGGTGGAAATAGGGGCGCCCCAAACTAAATTTGGGGGTGGGGGGATTATCAATTTGCCGAATGAATTTCCAATTTTACCGAATGATAAAATACAAGCATGCACACACGTCGTACATGCATAACATTTAGTGAGAAAAAAAATTAGGCATCTTTTGAAAATCAACACTAAAAACTGAAAATAACAAATAATCTCAATGTTGCAATTTGTTGTCCTCAAATTGCCGAATCATCAGGAAAATGTGCCGAATACGGAAATTATTGGGAGGTCGCAGTGACCTCCCATCGAGGCGTTCCTGCTCTCAGCTTGAATCTAATGAAGTCAGCTATCTCCAGTTCCGTTGCTGTCGATTCAAAAGACTGATGAGTCAATAACAAAGCCGAAACTGCATTCTCTGGTGTCATAATCATGCACAGTATATGTTGAAATCACTATGCTTCCAGTGTTAACCCTTCACTGCACGATTTTTTATATTTTCATGAAAAAAATCATATGTTACCTTTAAATAGCCTTGAGTTCAGGAAAAATGAAGAAAAAAATTAATCTTAAAAATTTGCACCAAAAATGATGTTTTAACTGTTTGTTTCACATATGGCACAAAGCACATAGTATATGCTTATACTGATAAGTGTAATAATCTACAATGTGTTTTGTGCCATAAGTGGAACAAACAAATTTTTGCCACTAAGTACAGCATATATATTTAAACATTTTTAGAACAAAGGAAATAATGACTAAGCACACTTCTTACTGTAATGCAGACACTCTATTTTTCAAAAGCAAGAACTGTAATACCTAGACTAGTGCAACTAACTAGTGCATAAAAATCACACTAAACTGTTATAGCAATGTTCCAGAAGGGGCACAAAGCTCAGTTTAACTGCATTTAAATATCAGAGGAATATATGAGGTTTTTTTTTGGTTTGTGCCAGATCAGGCACACCATGTAGTGAAGGGTTAAGTCTTCTTAAGTGCAGTGATTCAACCAATCCGTCATTTAAGGGGCCCGGTTTTGAGAAAATGGGGCAGTGATGGCGCCAGGAACGGATACAAGGGAAAGGACGATGGGGGCGATTGCCCCTCCCTTGAGAGATTCACTACTGAAAATTTTCGAAATTGAAGTTCAAAAAAGGCATTTTAAGACAATGTTTTAATGGGAGCAGAGGGGAGGTTTAGCGCTCTTCTCAGGATGCATTTCGTAATTGAAGTCTAAAACATCAACATTTGTAAAAAAAATGATGTCTAGTAAAGGATATGTAATAAAATCAATCCCCCATCCCTTGAAACATTACTAGATCCGCCCTTGTATGAGGAGCAAAAGCAAAAAGAGAAAAAAGACAGAGAGAGGGAGAGAGACAGCGACAAGATAAATCTATTTTTATGTGTACACACTCAATCAAGTCATCTTTCAAAAAAAAAAAAGGTATCAAAACTGGTTTTTAGCCGCTTTGGTTAGGAGCTACACATTGGACGGATACACACATTAAAAACTTCTTATCCCCTTCCTTTTTGCGTCGGGGGCTAACAAGAACCCTTAAATAATAGCTTGTCAAAAAATGACACAAGTAAAAAAAACGAAGTGTTTCATATGCAGAACGGTTCCCAGAGAAACTGCTAACCCAGCGCTTTGTTTCTTATTTTATTTGTTGCGCATTTTTTTTAATCACTTCTCTTTTTTTTTTCTTTTTTTTCCAAACTCAAGTAGCGCGGTTTCTATATCGAAACCGGCGCGTATTTGGGTTTCGTTTCCTTCTCCACAGGACGTTGGCCCCTCTGACCACGTGACCCAACGACGTCAGAGACAACAAACGCCAACCCCTTCTCTATAAACGCGCCGAAACGATTGGCCCTACGATCTCTACCCGTACTCTGTTCGCGCACATAGACCTAGTAAATGAATAATTCACGTGACCAGCCCCATCTCGTGATGCGGCACGCCTACTTGTTGTTCTTTGGAAACAAAGTTGGAAGAAGTTGAACAACTCTTGACGCACTTTTTTTTTAGTATGGCAATTTACGATCCTTAAGTGAATTACTAAAAATGTGCCAGAAGACAGGGGTGCCCATCCCCCCCAAGCTCAATGGCGCAAATTCCCCCCCAAAATTTTCCACAACCCTATTGTGCTTTTTATTTTCATTTAATTTATTTTTTTAAATCTCTTTTATTTATTTTTTTAAATATTTATTTTTTTTTAATTATTTTTTTTTAATATTTATTTTTTTAAATTGTAACTATTATTTTTTTCCACATTAATTTTTTTAAAGTACTAGTTATGCGCAGAATAAAATCGCTTTTTTTTCCCGTTCCAGACATTCCAAGCACACACACACAAAAAAGTGTAAATAAATAAATAAGTGAATAATAATAAAAAAAATTCAAATTAAAAAAAAATTATAAATGATTTAAATTAAAAAAATCAGTAAATAATTTAATTAAAAAAATAAATTAATAAATAATTTAAATAAATAAATAAATTAGTTTTGAAAAATCCCCCCCCCCCAAAAATTTGGATGGCGCAACTTGCGCCATAATCCCCCCCTGTGGGCACCCCTGCCAGGAGATCACAACTTTTAGCACCAAATTTAGATGAGGGTCATTCCACGGAAAGCGCTAATTTTGTCGAGCACGCGACGTATCATATAAAATCATTCATTGAAAATGATAATTTGAAAGGCCGACGCATCAAGATTAAGTTTCACCACTTTGGATCCAATTCCTTAACTTTTACTTTCAATTTTTCATTGTTGCGGAGTAGGGTTACCAGAAAAAAGTTTTGGCACATTGCTAAGCTTTGCCAAATCCACGTGCCGCTAATAATTGCTCACAGTGAAAAATTACCAAAACGTGATTACTGGCCAGAAAAGACAACCACTCAAACACTTAAACTCGCGCTGGATCCAAAGTGGTGAAACTTAATCTTGATGCGCCGGCTCGTCTATATAGGGGATTTAGTAATGAAGAAAATGTTGTTGCTTAGGAAATCACGCTAGCAGGGGTGCCCATTAGGGTGGGGCGAAAAATGAAAAGTTTTTCAGATCAACTTCTAATAGTTGCCAAAAGTTGTCTTTGGTGATAGTTAGCTTTTGTGCAAAATTTGAGAAAAATCGGTTAATATCTTCAGGGGGCGCTACGATCGCAAAGTTTTACCATAGCTTTGTTATGGATTTTATGGTTAAAATATCAAAAATAATGCCTTTAGCTAGTCTCTTTGCGTTTTTTTTTACTCAAAAGATGTTTTCATGCATTAAAAGCATATGAAATGACTCACAAACATTATTTTATATGATATATTTATATTTAAAAAAAATCACTTTTTTTCACGTTTTTGTTTCTTTTCAAATGCTTGAAATATAAATATGTCATATAAATTAATTTTTTGTGAGTTATTTCGTATGCTTTGAATGCTTGAATATATCTTAGGAGTAAAAAAAATGCAATGAGATTAGCTAACGGCATTGTTTTTCATATTTTAACCATAAAATCCATAACAAAACTATGATAAAACTTTGCGATCGCAGCGCCCCCTGAAGATATTAACCGATTTTTCTCAAATTTTGCACAAAAGCTAACTATCACCAAAGACAACTTTTGGCAACTATTAGAAGTTGATCTAAAAAACTTTTCCTTTTTCGCCCCACCCTAGTGTCCATCCCCTAACCCCAACCTCAATGGTGCAAATCCCCCCCCCCCCAAAAATGTTCACAACCCTATTGGGCTTTTTATTTTTATCCCTCTTTTTTATTTTATTTATTTTTTTAAATATCATTTATTTATTTTTTAAATATTATTTATTTATTTTTTTTGATTATAACTATTATTTTTAATAAATTATTAATTTTTTAAAGTACTAATTATGCGCAGAATATAATCGCTTTTTTTCCCTTCCCAGACATTCCATGCACACACACACACACACGAAAAATAAATAAATAATAAAAAAGAAATAATTTAAATTAAAAAAATGAATCAATGAATAATTTACATTGAAAAAAATCAGTAAATAATTTAATTTAAAAAATAAATTAATAAATAATTTAAATAAATAAATAAATTAGTTTTAACTCCCCCCCCCCCAAAAAAATTTTGATTGCGCAACTGGCGCCATAATCCCTCCTGCGGGCACCCTTGCACGCTAGTATGTGTGATTTCTCAAGAAGAAAAAAAAATTCGTCATTACCTATTAATGAAATTAATGAAACATATGAACCCTTTAATGAAACACTTTAATGAACCCTTTTAATGAAACATATGAACTGTCATGTGCGGGACAAAATGGCTGCTTTTTCGTGGAGTAGCTCTTTCAACGGTTTTTATTTCTCAACAAATGAGATACAAAGTTTCAGTTACATTATTGGAACCTTAACAATGAACGCAATATTAACTTGTTCATAAAGCTCGTCACAAGAGGTGGATTTTGGATGTCCAACAAATGACGCAAACAAATAAATTAAATTTAAAATTACAAAATTAGTAAACAAAAATATAACTGTGTCAGGAGTACCTTTGTCAAATGTAAAGATTAAAAAATGTGTTTGCTGCTGTTTAGTTAAAATAGTATTAGGATCTATAGCAAAATATTGGTGAACATTTTGAGTCTGATTGTCCCACACGTGACGGTGGAACGGCTTAAAGAATACAAATTTAACCTCTTCCCGTCTTTTCCCGAGCTGGACTCGGGCAAGCGAAATGTACCATTCTGGCTCATCCCGAGTGTATAGCTCGGGCACTGTGAAAATTAACACTGCACAACCAGTCTTTCCCGAATTATTTCACATGTCCCTTTTATTTTTTCGGATGCTTTTATTTACTATTGTTGCTACTAAATGGCAGCACTATAGGGTGTTTTGAGCTGTAGATTTAAGATAAGAGTAGGCGCCAACTCCAAAGTATAATGATTTCTGCCATACATAAAGCCAACTTTACAGGTAAATACTCATTTATTACTCATTTATTTAAACAGATATTTTTACATTTATTTTTAGGAAATGTTGCATGCGAATGATGCTATTATGTTTAAAAAGATATGTAGGTATGAAAATAAGCATAAAAAAGATTGACATTTTTTGATCCGTAATCCCGAAATAAAATGAGTCTGGAAGGGGTTAATTTTTATAGAAGAACTGCAAAGTATTAGAGTTTGGGCTGTCCTCAAATGTTGCACTTTTTTTTTCAATATTTTGGAGTACATCAAATGTTAAATTTTCCGCAATATTTATTTATTCTTATTGAAGTTTATATATTCGAAGTAATGACATCATAAATAAATGATGTCGACCGAAGTTAAAATATTTGGATTGTTTATCTTCATATGGTATTATTATTACGAGACTCTTAAAACCTGTTCTTCATGAAGCAAAAGCTCTCTGCGCTCTATTAAGCGAAAGAGATCCTAATCTCCTCATTTGTGTATTCTTCTGTGCTATTTATTCTACTAATTTTATTTATTTGTTTAATGTGCTCTAAAAGAAAACAATAATCTAAAAATAACAACATCTAATTGCCTTTTTAAAATGGAAGAATGGCAGATTTTAAATAAGCATGTATAATGATGGGATTCAAATCGTTTAAGAAACTTTTAAGGTTTGATTGTCTTTGGAAAAAAAGAAAGTTTTGGAAGTAATCACACACTGCCAAAAAAAAAAAAAAATGTTGCTTTTACAGTATAATACAGATAATTTTATAGTAATAAACTGTAAAATTTCTTATTTTGCAGTAATAAACTGAAAAATAGCTAATTTCATACAGTAATAAACTAAAATTGCGAATTCAGTTTATCACCGTGCATTTTAGTTTTAAACTGGAACCTCTGCTGCCAGTATTATACCGTTGTTTTTACAGTATAATACAGCTAATTTTATAGTAATAAACTGTAAAATTGCTAATTTTTACACTGCAATAAACTGTAAAAAAACTAGTTTTACAGTTTTTATTACGGCGCTTTTACAGTTTTAAACTGAAACCTCTGATTTCATTATTGTACTATAAAAGCAACAATTTATTTTTTGCGGTGCACAAAAAAAAAAAAAAAAAAAAATGTTGCTTTTACAGCATAATTCAGCTTATTTTACAGTAATAAACTGAAAAATTGCTAGTTCGACGACAATTCGTCACTTTCCCCAACCTTATGTGTGTTTTTAATTAACACTTATGACCAGGGGCAGCATTTCAGCATTTTATTTGAGGGGGCAAGATTCTTAAATATAAAGTGCCCTAGCATGAAATAAAATACATATTGGCAAAAAAAAAAAGACATCTTAAAATGGATTTAATATGAAAAAAAAATTAGATTTATTAAAACAATTTAATTTTTATGACTTAGAGTGTTGAATAAGATTTGTGATAAGCTATCCCATAAAATTTCTTGGCTAGATCTTAGTTTTTAACTTTTAATCAAGCTTACAGTGTTTGGAGTTAGAACAAAAAAGAGCAGGGAAAAATTTGTTTCTCAACAATGTCTTGTGTCTTGTGCTATATTTCCTAAACAGCTAAAGAGGAAATTCCTTCGGCTATACTTATGTTAGAATTATAGCAAACACATTTTCCCGATTCCTTTCCTTTAAAATAATCTCCAGAAGAAAAAGTCTCCAGTTTCACCTACTTTTATTGCAAATTGACAAACATTTTTATTTTTCTTTTACATGTGATCACTGATTTGTGATATATATAAATTGAAGTTATCCGTCTTTATCATTCTGAGAAAAATATTTCAGGGTGCAACCGACCCCTCTTGGCCCCCTTAGTTGCCGCCCCTGCTTATGACATTAATTAGTTGTAAAAGATTAATCTTCATTTGAGTGGATAATTTTTATGTTTTAGCTGCAATTTAAAAGCTAATTTGATGTGAAACTGCGCTTTTTTTTTTTTTTTTTTTGCTTTACAAAAAATCCATGGCAACTAGTAAATTTGCCCCTGCTCGCCACTGGTGACCAGAAAAATTTCTCCACTTTAATATTTACTCCCTGATTTACAAAATAAATAAATAATGCATGAAAATAAATAAAATTAAAGATAAAACAAAAATAAATAGATAAATAAAATTTTAATTTTGGCATATCGAATTCAAATTATGTTTCTTGCAGCGCCGGATTGCGTAGGTGTTTGTGTGTTTGGGCTTGTGTGTGTTACCATGTGTGTATGTGTGTGTGTGCTCATTCGCCACCATATTCTGCATCGGGAAGAAGAAGTGGCCAGTGAGCAGGTCCGGATTGATAGAGCGCCGGTATGCGAGATGTTGGCAGACTGCCAATCTGAAAAAGAAATCACTCGGCGTTTAAGGTTCAAAAAAGAAACATTTTGCAATTAGTGTTGTTGAAAAAAAGTAATTTTCGACTTTTTTTTTATTTGCGGGCGGGAAAAATATGTGAAACATTTGTGATGCATTCCCGGACCGGTGATGTGTGTTAATTAATTAATTTAAAATGAAATAATTGTTTAGGTATTAAATCACTGTTATGTTGGTTAGTTGTAAAAATTGCTTTTATAATTCACGTACAATATTTACATTTAAAGAGAGTACAGTAGCCCCTCGTTATATCGCGCCTCGTTATATCGCTCATTTGGATATATCGCTCTTTTCTTTTGCCTCCCCCCCCCCCCCCAAAAAAAAAAAACTTTTAGTTCGAAACCATTTTTGAAAAAATATGTAAGGTGCTCAGAAAAGGTCTCTTTCTCATTTATTTTGTGGCAAAAAAGACACGGTATAGGCCAATTACAAATTTTGCGGGAAAAAACGATCGGCCGATGATACAGCAGCATGTTTTCCTGATGAATTGAATCGAAAAATTGTTGAGCTAGACTTGGTAGACGAGCAAATCTATAATGCTGATGAAGCTGCTCTCTACTGCTTCCAGATAAAACGCAAGATTTCAAGGCGAATAAATGAATTTTTATGTATGTGTACGTATAATTTACTTGCATGATGGATAGAAAACTATTTTTAATGACCTCGGTTATATCGCTGTCGGATATATCGCACTTTTTTCTTGTCCCCCAAAAAGCGCGCTATAACGAGGGGTTACTGTATTTATTTTTATTAATATACATAGCAAATAAACCTTTGAGGAAAATATTTAAATTGATCATAAAACGTCAAATGTACTGTCAAAGAAAAGTTAATGCCTTAGTAACAAAAATACACTAATAATATTTCACGCAATACATTTGTGCTTGACAGCTGTAATTCAAAAATTCGAATTTTTTTAAAACTAATTTTTCTAAAAACAGACACAAAGAAAATTAAAATAGGAAAATGGGAATAATTGACGTTATAACGCACATAATTTGTAATAATCTGCAGACACGTGTTTTGGGCTACAAGAAGACCCTTTTTCAGTGTAATGAAATCCCATGCTTAGGGAAGAAAAATCATCAGAGAAAACCTTTTCATCCTAAAGCTCACACTTCATTGCATTGAAAAAGGGGTTTCTTGCAGACCCGAAACACGTGTCAGCAGATTCTTGCAAATTATGTGTGTTATAAAGTTGATTGTTCCTATTTTTCTTTTCAGCACAAAAGGTTATTCAATTCTTACAAAGATAATTGTTAATTTTCGTAAATTTTACAGAAAATGAAATGATGGCTTTCTTTCGTAGTTTTATGAAGCATGAAGGGAAACAAAACAAAAACAACTGCTGTGGACCCCACGCTACTTCCCTTTACGTCTAAATGTCATAGTCGATGTTTTTTTTTATATGAGCAGCATTATAGACATTTTCTGACTCATCTAAAACTGTAGCAAAGTGAAAAATATTAATTTCAAATTAAAAAAAAAAAGATGTTCTTTATATCGTCTGTAGTCTAAAATTGCATAAAACTTCATCGACCGTGTTTTAAGAACAAAAATACAATGTAATAGTGCCTAGAGTGAGCTATAACACAATTCAGAGATTATTTGAGAAGTCAGAGTGACCTCCCTTGACCTCCTACTCAGTGAGAACCCGAGTCGGAGTCAGAAAGTTAAAAATTTCCGGAATCGGAGCCGGTCATTTTTCTTTCGACTCCGCACCCCCGCGTCTAATACATTTCCGGGAGCGAAATATTTTGTTTACGGCTTATTTCTAAAAAGAACAATCAGAATTTTCAGGTTTTTTTTTTATTATTATTATTTTTTTTTCAATAGCGTAACAATGGGGTATAGTAGGACGAATAGCGAACTGAAGAAATTGGTCATTGTGACCTCCCATCGAGTTTTTTTTTCCGGAAAATTTTGATTCATTGATTAGGCAATTTGGAGACAATGCTGCACAACATTGGCATTATTTTTCTCTTTTAATTATTTTTAACGATGGCCGATGTTCATTCTCATTAAATGTTCTGTACGCATGACACGTGTGCCGTGTGCTTGCTCGTACTTTATTATTTGGTTTAAAAAAAAAAAATCAGTCAGCAAATTGAGAATTTCCCCTTTCTCAACAATTCTAGTTCAGGAAGCACCTGCCTGTAAAAGCCTTCATTCCACATAATTTCAACAAAACCAATCATACTTGCACACAGTTCGTTACCAAACCTACTGTGTGTGTATGTGTGTGTTTTAAAGAATTAAGGATTGCTTCATTTCCCCCTCTAGCTCTAATTCTTGCGAGTTTATTTTTCATTTTCTTTAGAATTTTCCTACCAATTTTATAAAAACTAAAGAAAAAATGTTTTTTCCAATTAATGTTAGCAACGATTTATTTAAATAAATTAAATCGGTCGAAATGCCACCCCCTGACTGCTGCTCCCTCATCCAGACCAGAGTCACCTCTGCCAACCCCTATTCGCACACCACTGATTCATGTCAAATTTGTAACGGCTGATAATTATCAAATTAAATGATGTTTCTAATGTATTTGTTTTGTAGTATTTCGACACAAATCACAGCAGTTGATATGTCAATGTCAACACGGGATTTTCTCAACCCCAGTATATTCCTATTACGTGCTCAGAAATTCCTTCCCAGTACCTCTACCTGATGACGTCACAGGACCAATGCCATGCTTCCCCCCTCCAGCGTGATGCCAACGCAGGCGAACGCTTCTAAAAGTAGAAGCTTAGGCCCTGGGTAATTTTTGGCCCAGTGGCTGCTGGAGGCAAAGCCAACATTTGTTTTGATTTGTTAAAATTAATTCTGACTAAGATTAGTTTTTCGGTTTTCTTAATCCTTCTCTTTGGCTTCAAACTAGTTTAAAATTATTACGTATGGGCAAGCAAGGGCGGCTAGTCCGGGTGGTCAAGGGCGGCGAATAATCCCCCATCACTTCCAAAAGTAAATGGGTGGCCTTGCCCCCTCAATTTTTGGAGCTAAAAACTAATCTATATGTATATATATATAAAATTATGTATGTATGTTTGTTCCTTATACAAATCCAGTTTTCGTCGGATTTTCATCAAACTTGGCACAGTGGTTCCATGATGCACTAGAATTCACATAGGCAGGGTTTTGAAATTTTTAAAAAATCCAAAAAGCTCAAAATTCAAATTTTTTGTCTCAAAATGGCCATTTTCTTTCAATTTTGAATAGATAGATAATAGAAACAAGCCTTTAAGCACACAAATTGATAAAATTTAACACATTCAAATATGAGTATTTTCCAACAAAGATGACGATTAACAATGAATTATCAATTTAAGGCTCACCTATTTCATTTTAGCATGAAATAAGTTAAACATAATGCAATACCGGCAACGCCGGTTAATAAGCTAGTGTTGTAATATTCGTGGTTTGTAAAAAATATTTCTTGTTAACCATTCCCCAACCATTCGAATTTCTACTTACGGATTCAAAAATCTCTTAAAATGGCTCTTTCTACCCGAAATAGTTATCGGAATCTTCTTTCATTTGGTATCATCGGAAAGATCCGGAAAAATACCTTTAAAGAGGATTTTCTCCCGGAGGTTTTGAAAACGCCGCTAATTTCACTCGTAAAAAAGATACAGGTGTTTTCAAGTTCGTAAAAACCTATTTTAAATTGAATTTTTCACTCGTCTCCACGAGCGTGAATGAAATTAAATAGCGCGAAAGAAATAATTGATGAGAAAAAGGTGATGCCATTTTTTTCTTCACGAAAAATAAATAAAATACTTTCTTTTGCTTTTGCCCTTTTCCGAGAACATGGGGTTCCATTTCAACATTTTTGGCGATTGATTCATTTTTCGAACTGCTCGCCGGCCGGTAAAATATCGACATTAATCAAATCAGGGTTTTTACAGAGACACGCTTCACTTGAAAAAACTTTTATTCTCATGTGCAGACCTTGCAAAGCTGGGCGACGCAACTAGTGTGATAAAGTCAAACCCCCGGGATTTTTTTTTCTTTGAGTTAAATGGCGCTCACTGGCGATTTTATAACCAACACACAGAGGTATATTTAACGCCTCCACAATAGGGAAGTTTTCGATCATTTAATTTTGTTTTTACATGATAGAACAACCTCCACGATCATCATAGGTGAAAAAAAATTCCGATACAAGTCGTTTTTAATACGCTTTTATTAGAGTCACATGTATCAATGAATGTATGTAACTCTGAATATAACATAAAATTCACGTTCTTTGCAAATATAAAAGTAACATATTTAATACTATTATAAAGACTTCACACACTCCAGGGTCCCCCGTACCTACCACAACTCGTGGTTTAACCGGGATAGGGCTCTGAAGAGCGCTCTGTTTTTTTTTGAACCAGACCAAGGGCCGAGCAAACCCTTGGCCCAGCACCCCCAGAGGTAGCGTTTCACTTGGAGGACTCTGTGACCACGACATTGCTGAGATCAAACCCGGGTCCCTCCGGGAGGGAGCCTTACCGATCGGGCTACCACGGCCCTTACTATTAATACTAAAGGCTATATTACATTACATGTTGATGTATTATGCGTGTTTTAGTTGTTTGTGTGTTGTAACTCTGAATAAAATATAAAATTCACGTTCTTTGCAAATAGTATTATAAAAGTAATACATTTAATACTATTGTTAATACTAAAGGCTAAACTATATTACATATTAATGTAAAAAGTCTAGCAAAAAGCGTATTTTTTTCGTTTTTTAAACTAATTTAAGGATTATTTTCAAAATAATTTTTAAAGTTCAAGCGACGGTGACGTCAGAAGGCTCATGGATTTTCCGCCAGCGGGCCAAGGCTGGAGCGAGAAACTGCTTTTTAGCCGAACGGAAACCGGTTTTCCGAACTGTCATAGGTTGTTCCCGCAGGCTGCCGGGAAAAAGGTAAAAGTCGCCAAGTAATGCCTCTCTAAATATTTTAATATGGTTTTCGCCACAAACAGCTTAAAACAATCAGCGCTGACACACGTGACAGGTTATTTTATTACCTTTTGACGAATCCTATCCCCACAGTGAATTAATTGACTTAAACTCTCCTCATGTAACGAGAGGAGGCGCTCAAAGAAAAAAAAATCCCGCTCTCCGCACTTTTCCCCTGATGGTTGTCATAGTTACGGTGCCATGGACTTTTTCCCCACTTAGCTTTTGCAACAATGGTCAAATGCAAACGGTTAAAATTGTTTTGTGCGTAAACTATTATTCTATTGAAAAATCAACGTTTCTAAAGCACAGCATTGTCTTAGGTAGGAATTCAAATGAAACAGGCGATCGCAAATTGCAATCGCTACTGGAAGTCGAATTACATTAGAACGTTTCTTGACAAAAACATCGTGACGTCAGCGTGACGTTTGCCTATGAAAAACGAGCTAGATAAAACGTCACAGCCTACTTGACGAATACGAGGAGATTGCTGATTGCTTGTGAGCTCTTATTGGCTCAACCCGTAGTGACGTCAGTGCCAAGTTAAGTTGCATTCTAGCGATTAGCATTTATAGCGATTGCAACTTATCCAAATTTGGGAATTTGCGATTGCAATGGTGAGTTGCTACGGGTGGAGCCAATAAGAGCTCACAAGCAGTCAGCGATCTCCTTTTATTCGCCAAGCAGGCTGTGACGTTTTATCTAACTCGTTTTTCATAGGCAAACGTCACGCTGACGTCACGATGTTTTTGTCAAGAAACGTTCTAATGTAATTCGACTTCCAGTAGCGATTACAATTTGCGATCGCCTGTTTCACTTGAATTCCTGCCTTAGAAATGCTTGAGGTATTAATGCTCGACTAGATTTGTAAGAAAAAGTTGATAAATAATTGAGACACGAGGATATGCATAAAAGCGTAAGCCTAATTCGACAAACGTAAAATAAATGAAATGCCTCAACAGCAGTGCATTAAAGAAAGAAATGAGCGTACGGTTTCCATGGAGACGATGCAAAATTTCTAAACTTGATACGCCTATTTTGAAATACAGTCGACGCTCGATATAACGACCGTCTCCTTCCTACAGAAAGCGGTCTTTATAACGAGTGGTCGCTATAAGAGGTAGAACATAAAGTATATTGGAATACAGTCGGGGGTTTTCTCATCGGTCGTTATATTAGGATGGTCTTTATAACGAGTGGTCGTTATAACGAGCGTCGACTGTATCCGAGTTTCGTTTTCGTTTATAACGGAAGGAAAAAGCTGCAATACAATTTTTGTGGGTGAAAAGTTAAATACAGCTATTTGACATCACTGGTTTCGTTTTCAAGGCTCGCTTTTTTTTGCACGTGGTTTTTTTTTTTAATTTCATCAAAAATCGATCATTGTTATTCCATCAAACTGCTGCAGTTTCGTGCTTATTGGCACTCGTCAACCTGGAATAGGATGTAACCGAGCTGGATGAAGAAATCCGTTATAGAAGCAAAGAGAGCCAAAAACTGGTAGCTAATATAAAACTGTAACACCCGGCACAACTCGTAAATTTAAATCAGAGCTGCGGGTGTAAAGCAGCAAATTACCGCTCCTAAGCCTTAGGGGCAGGGGTGCCCATTAGGGTGGGGCGAAAAATAAAAAGTTTTTCATATCAACTTCTAATAGTTGCCAAAAGTTGTCTTTGGTGATAGTTAGCTTTTGTGCAAAATTTGAGAAAAATCGGTTACTATCTTCAGGGGGCGCTGCGATCGCAAAGTTTTACCATAGCTTTTATCGGGATTTTACGGTTAAAATATGAAAAATAATGCCTTTAGCTAATCTCATTGCATTTTTTTTACTCATAAGATATATTCATGCATTCAAAGCATATGAAATAACTCACAAAAAATTATTTTATAAGATATATTTATATTTCAAGCATTTAAAAAGAAACAAAACGTGAAAAAAAGTGATTTTTTTGAAATATAAATATTTCATATAAAGTAATGTTTGAGTCATTTCATATGCTTTTAATGCATGAAAACATCTTTTGAGTAAAAAAAAAACGCAAAGACGCTAAAGGCATTCTTTCTGATATTTTAACCATAAAATCCCGATAAAAGCTATGATAAAACTTTGCGATTGCAGCGCCCCCTGAAGATATTAACCGATTTTTCTCAAATTTTGCACAAAAGCTAACTATCACCAAAGACAACTTTTGGCAACTATTAGAAGTTGATCTGGAAAACTTTTTATTTTTCGCCCCACCCTAGTGCCCATCCCTCCCCCTAAGCTCAATGGCGCAAATCCCCCCCCTCTAAATTTTTACAACCCTCTTATGCTTTTTATTTGAGACTAGCTACTTGGCCCGGCTCTGCACGGGATCTATCTTGAGGGGAAATGTCATGTCAAGTGACGCGTGTGCCTAAAAGTCCCGATTAAATAAAAGTCAAAAGTTCACTAGAACGCAGTACGAAAAATTAATCAATCGCCAAAAAATTTTTTAATCCGTCCGTTACAGGAAAAGCCTAAAGCAAAGGTAAGAATTTTAGTTGTTTATGTTCAAGAAAAAATGGCAACACCTTTTTCTCATTAATAATTTATTTCCCCCTATTTAATTTCTTTCACGCTCATGCAGACGATTTTTGCAAATCCAATTTAAAATGGACATTTCCAAATTTTCAAATGCCCATATCAGGGTGGAGATATCGATTAGTGGTTTTGAAAACCTTCAGAAGGAAACTTTATCCTAACAGGTTTTTTTGCGTTCTTTCGAATGAGACCAAGATCGAGAAGATCCAATAAGTATTTCGCTAGATAGAGCCATTTTGAAGTCCTTTGTTCGAAATTCGAACGGATCGCTACTTTTTTCCCGCTCAAAACCACCCTATGATCCTTTCCGTGTGTCCAAGTATCCAGATCCGACGTAAACTGTGGATTTGTATAAGGTACACACATATAAACATATATATTCTTTGTTTTATTTATGTGGATTAACACCGCTTTTTTATTTTATTTAGTTTTTTAAATAATTGATTTTTTAAAATTATAACTATTTTTATTATTATTATTATTTTTTTTAAGTTCGAATGAAACGTGGAATAGAATCGCTTTTTTTCTCCTTCCAGACAATCCAAGCACACACACACGCACAAAAAAAAAAAAATAAATAAAAAATAAAAATAAAAATAAAAATCAATGAATAATTTTTAGAAAAAAAAGCCGCAACTAATTTAAATTAAAAAAATAAATTCATTAATAATTTAAATAAATAAATAAAATAGTTGACAAAAATCCCCCCCCTCCAATTTTGATGGCGCAACTTGCTTCGTAATCCCCCCCTTTGGGCACCCCTGCTTAGGGACGGACTAAGTTTAACTAAAGTTTAAATTGAAAATTGAGATATTATAGGCAGAAAAGCGGGGTATAGTAAAAGCTATTCGTACTAAGCTGCATCAGGGGTGCCCATCCCCCCCAAGCTTAATGGCGCAAATTCCCCCCCCAAAAATTTTCACAATCCTCTTGTGCTTTTTATTTTTACCCCTCTTTTTTATTTTATTTATTTTTTTAAATATCACTTATTTATTTTTTTAAATTGTAACTATTACTTTTTTATATATTACTTTTTTAAAAGTACTAATTCTGCGTAGAATATAATCGCTTTTTTTCACTTACAGACATTCCAAGTACGCACACAAAAAATATAAATAAATAAATAAATAATAACGAAATAATTTAAATTAAAAAAATAATTAATGAATAATTTAAATTAAAAAAAAACAGTGAATAATTTAAATTAGAAAAACAAATTAATAAGAAAAGTAAATAAATAAATAAATTAGTTTAAAAAAATCCCCCCCAAAAATTTTGATGGCGCTACTTGCGCCATAATCCCCCCCTGTGGGCACCCCTGAGCTGCATACTACTTATTTCTTTTCTCAGGTTTTTATTCTACTTTTTACTAGCTTCTTTGAAAGTTAGAATTTTTCTAAACATAAAGTTATTAGGGTCAACTGCAATTTTTGAGTATTGTAAATTAAGCAATCATTTACCTTTTTCTATTTCATACTCTTTAGTGCAAACCAACCTTAGAGAAATAGTTAGAGTTAAAAACATTTTTTGGATTTTTTCAGTTCAATATAACAGCTGATAGTTGGAAATACTAGTTGTCTTTGTAAATTAACACAATTGTTACGAATATTTTAGCAACATAAAAGAAGAATAAATTACTTTAATTGAAATGAGTCAGAAAAAAAATTCATTTGCTGCTTATTCGTGTTACATTTGAAGCTTTTTTTTTTTTTTTTTGTGCGTTTATGAAAATTACTTGGTTTGTTACTAAACAAGATTTAAACAAGTCACCTCCGCATCTGAGCATTTTGAATACTACTAAAATAATAGTAGTATAACTTTAATGATCAATCATTGTGAAATATAATTTAGGAAAATGTATAAAAAGGAGGGGGAGGGGGAGAGCAAAAGGTGCGTCCTCCAATGCTAATTCTCGTGGAAAACAACAGCAGCTTATAATGCTCACGTGTGAAAGGAAAAGGATTAGTTTTTCAAAGCCATGGGGGGCGGGGGGGGGGGGTCAAAGGAAAATTGTTTTGTTCTTTTTGACTCTGGAAAAGCACTTAATATTTCTCCCTCGAAACTTTAAAGGATCTTCAAGGATCTTCAGCGTTGCAAAAAAAAAAAAAAAAAAAAACAGCGAAAATGTTTGTTGCTCGAAAGAGCACTTAATATTTCTCCCTCGAAACTTTAAAGGATCTTCAAGGATCTTCAGCGTTGCAAAAAAAAAAAAAAAAAAAAAAACAGCGAAAATGTTTGTTGCTCGAAAGATTACCTCGTATTTGAAAAAAAAAAAAAAAAAACTATGCTTATTAATTCTAAAAAAAAAAGAAAAAACAACATACATTCTGTATCGGAGCTCAAGTAAAAACTCTAGCTATGCCGAAACCCGGGATCGAACCAGGGACCTTTAGATCTTCAGTCTAACGCTCTCCCAACTGAGCTATTTCGGCACATCATCGATCAACTAATATATATACAAAAACATACATTTTAATTTTTTTCTCATTTAAAATTTGTATACGATAATATATAATAAGGAAATGCTGTTTTAAAAAAGAAAGAAAAAAGAAAAAAACAGTAAATAAGTGAAGAGATATAATTTCAAATGTTTTGGTTGATTGCTTCGATTAACCATGGTTAAAATTGCGCAATTTGTACAGTGAATGAACAGTTCAAGTGACCTTGGATGACTAGTTGCTTATCTAAAGTAAAGTGTGTCTGATAGGCTACTTAATTTGTTCTTGAGAATAAAATTCTACAACGCCGAAGAAAGCCTGTATTTGAAAAGAATGGCTGAAAAATGGACAATAATTGGTATTTCTGGCTGTACGAATTCAGGTAAAACAACTTTGTCGAAATTTTTGAGCAGCAACTTTCCTGGAAGCATTATTATAAATCAAGATACATATTTTCGTAGTGATGACAGTCCTGAACATATTTTGATTCCGGAATTAAATCATAAAAATTGGGAACGGTTAGAATCCGTTGATTGGGAAGCCATGATGAAAACGCTTGATAAAACTCTCCAAACATCACCTCAAAATGTTCCTTCGCTTCTAATAATAGAGGGTCATATTATATTTAACTACCCTCCTTTTAGGAAATTATTTCACAAGAAATATTTTCTTAAAATGAATAAAGAAGAATGCTATAAGCGACGAGTGCACAGAGTGTACACACCTCCAGACATACCTGGATATTTTGAAAAATGTGTGTGGCCAATGTATTTATCTAATTTAGAAGAAATAAAGAAGAATTGTGAGGGTATTATTTTTTTAGATGGCACTGCTGAAATACAAACTATACACGAGACAGTGTTGAAGGACTTGCAAAAATATTTTACTTTGTGATTTTATAGTTTCAAAAATTAATTTTCTTGCAGAATTTAATTGGGACGATGCACATATACTACAGTGAAAAGTACTTTTGTGTCACTTTGCAAAAATATTTTACATTGTAATTTGTTTCAAAAATACATTTTTAGGTGGTTGGAAGATGCATACTTTAATGAAAAGTAAACTTTTGTGTCACTAATATGTAGAGAATTTTGCTAAGGGAAAATAAATGCTGAACAAAAAATTAATTGGCTTTGTCAAATTTTTTCTATTCATACAGTGTGCATAAAACAATTTATTTAAAGAAATTTTCTTGTGTGTTTTTAAAAAACTTGGTTCTTCGAAAGACTTAAGGCGAATACAAATTAACAGACTGCAAAAAAGTGTTGTACTTTAACTATTAATGTGCATTAAAGTAATTTCCTTGAATCAAGTGCTAATTGCTTTAATCATATGTGATTTAAGTTTTCTGCATATATGAGAAATATTTTTATAAAAATTTTAGTCGACAATATTTAAAAAGAGAAACCTAAAAAAAAAAGCTTTAACAATTGAATAACTTTCTTCCTTTGTTTATCACTAAAAGAGGGCAGCACCTACTAGTAGTTATCTGGGGGGGGGGGGATTCGAAATTAAAAAAATTCTCACTTGATAAAATTTTCAATTAATCAGAAATTTTTTGCTATCAATTTGCGTAAAGACTAAGAAAACGAAGAATTGAAAAAATTACGTTCACAGAATACCCAAGCGCTTTAAAACGCTGAATAAAATATAAAAAATTTGTGCATCATTCTCTTTTTCTGTAACCGTAACTAAATTTCCAATGTTGAACTTTTGGTGCGACACATCGGTATTGAAATAACAAGTTTATAATTTATCTGCATAATTTATTGAATTATTATGTCAGACTCTGGGATTGCTGATGTCGAGGACGATATGGATAACGACCAAGACATGGATAGTTTTTCAAATTCTCCCGAAAGATCATCTGACGAAGAAGATGCTGATGAAGAAAAAGTTGCAGAAATTCAAAAGCAGGTAAAAATTGAATATTTCATGCACTCTTCTGGCAAAAATCGAATCAGAAAACTGATAAGTTTTGAAAAAACGTGCATTCAAGTTTCATTTTAAGTGTAAAAAATGTATTGATAGTGGATTTAATATCATCTAAGTAAATGCGTTCTAATGAGTTTTGTGAACATGAAAAATGGATTATTTTGAAATCAACAGCAGCTTTATTTCTTACCCTGATCTTTATTTTTGAGTTTTACCTTCTAGGCAATCTGATATTCTTGGTTGTAACGTAGTATTTCTAATGGACTTTATAGTATAGAATATGCACACAAGAAGAAAATTTGAAATCATTTTTCTTTCCAAAAACTAAGTGAATGAATAAATTGAAATCAATCATTTGCCCTTTTTTTTTTTTATAGATATTTACAATGTTTTAAAATTGCTCTCATAAGAAGACCAGATTACAGTAGAAGTCAGTGTATTGCTTATAGTTTTACCATAGCCCTGTCTTAAGGGCGGCAACTTCTGCATGATATTTAAAATTAGTTTTGCACTAAAATCAAAAATTAAATGTAGATGCGGTGTTTTATCCAATTGTAAGTAAAATGAAGCATTTATGTAACACTTTTTTTTTTATTAAGTAATTAATGAAAGTTGTCATTTAGTTCATAATATTTATTGAAATGATACCCAAAATTACTTAGGCAGATGGTGTATTAAAAGAGTGAGGGTTCAGAGGAGATGCAGGGAGGGGGTAGGAGAGCGGCGTAGGGTAACACCTTAACTAGTAAATGGAATGAGGCTTTTACATGAATTTAGTTGACAGAAGGAGGAAATGTGCCAGTTTTCAATAAGAGCCCATCATATTTTTCAATGCAACTTCACTCCTTTATGTAGTTAGCAACCTAAATTGATTGAAGACTATACTGTTTTAATTTACAACGCAGATTTCGAGTTCGTGTGCTTGGTCATACAGGACCCGTTTATGAACTCACATCCAATATGACAGACAGTACAAGGCAGAATTTACGCTCACGGAGATGGAAGTTACAACCAGTGCAAGGGGGGACCCCGGGATCATGAGAAGGACGATTGAAGATCCACTTTCCAAGTTTGGTGTTCACACTTTGTGCAGTCAGGGAAGGGGAGGGGGGGGGGGCGGTGCATCCACAATTGAAGGGCTTGCTGCAGAAAGGAGGTAGCTCCATTTTCAATGTCTTCAAAATGTCTGTCTATTAGAACTTACATAAAGGTCACCTTTTTTGTTCTAACATTTTAAAAAATCCTCTTGTACAGTTATGGGGCATTTCACGGTATTTGACACAGGGGTGTCCGTAACAAAACTTTTTTAAAGTTTAAAGTTTTTATATATATTGAAAAAGTACATTCTAAAGTATATGAATAGCATATTGTTTTCATAGTTCACTTTATATTATGTTTGTAATTGCACTCAGAACATTGAAAATGCAATTTTCACTGTTACGTACTCTACATTGAATTTTTCTTTAAAAATTAAACTTTTATTCCAATTATTGTTACGGACTCTACAGTCATCATTTTCACAATACATAAGTTTTTATAAAACACACTTTTTGATTAAATTTTTTAGCTATATTAGAGGTGAGCCTTTACTTTATCTGTCTCAAGTTCCAGTTTTGGCTTAAAAATCGGTTTAAGCCAGATTTAAAGAAAAATTCAATGTAGAGTCCGTAACAGTGAAAGTTGCATTTTCAATGTTCTGAGTGCAATTACAAACATAATATAAAGTGAACTATGAAAACAATATGATATTCATTTACTTTAAAATGTAGTTTTTCAATACATATAAAAATTTTAAACTTTTAAAAGGTTTTATTACGGATGCCCCTATCTCACAAATACCGTGAAATGCCCCGTGTACAAGAGGATTCATAAAACTTAAAGAAACTTTTAGAATGCGATTTTCTGCTATAAGCTTTAATGCCGACATTTTGAAGACATTGAAAATGGAGCTACCTCCTTTTTGCAGCAAGCCCTTCAATTGACTTAAACGGATGCGTGTTGCATACACTAATAAATTGAAACTCGGCTGACTTCAAATTGGGGGCTAGCTCTTATCAAGAAAAGACTTTGATACTTATCAAGTAGAGGTATTGAATTGCTGTATTGAAAAATACGTCTGGAAATAACTGATCTCCGCCTAAGTCAAAAAAAGCAGGATCCTTATTTGGAGGAAAGGGTTCTTCAAGAGCCTCTGAGCCCCCCTAGATTTATCCTTGTCTGTATGTGTAGTGTGTTGGTATTCTTTAATGAAAACACTTTGAGTGTTTTGGAGAATCTTTATTTGATAGTTTATTCTTATTTCAAAAATAAAAACCTTTTCAGGTGGATGCAAGTCCTTACACCTATGAACTTCATGTTGAACTGATTTCTTTGTGTCGAAAACTAGGGGATCTAGAAAAACTTCGTGCAGCTCGTGAAAAGATGAGTCAAATATTTCCTTTGTCCCCAGGTGAAATATTTTTACTTTTTTGATAAATGAAAATGTTGCTGAACTTTTTGCATAATTTTTAAGCATTAAAATTAGCTACAAAAGTCCCTTTAACCACAGAAGTAGTTGCATTAATCCCTGTATTAACAATATCATTAGCTTAATTTATTTTATTGAATTTGCAATTAATAACAAGCTATACCAAAATCGATTTATGCCTGCTTTGTAAATTTTTCTCATGTCTTTTTAAATTCTTTGACTGTAACAAAATCTTTTAGTGTGCTATGTGTTTGAAAAGTTTTTGATTTTGCTGTTGGTTAATTTTTATGTACTTGTGCTACTATAGAAATACGGAATCTTTGTTACTTTAAAAACAAAGTGTTATTTTGCTAGAAATGTACATACACTGTAGTATTATTTCAGCGCTTATTCACTATAATATTTCTTGCAGTTGTAGTACATTGTTTTATTATGTACCATGGCTATTTTAGGTAAAATAAGGCACATAATCTTTGGTGTATTAGTAATTTTTGCTTGTGTAAAAAATGTTTTTGATAATCAGGGGTCTGGCCAGAGGAAAAGCGGGTCCGTTAACGGACCCTTCACAAAAATACGATTAAGCAAAACGGACCCTTCACAAAAATAGGATCGAGCAAAACGGACCCTTCACAAAAATCTGAACAAGCAAAAAGGACCCTTCACAAAATGCTGATCAAACAAAGCTGAGGTTTCACACATTATTCATACTAAAAGCAAATCTGGAATCAAAATAACGCATAGCATATTTCTGTGTAAAAGCCCATACAGGGTTCGTACGCTCCTTACAAACTCCTTATAAACTCCTGCTTTTTAACAAGAGAAAATAAGGGCCCTTAAAACTCCTGAATTTTGACATTATCTCCTTACAAACTCCTTATTTTTTATTCTGTTAATGCATGTTTTTTTTTTTTTTTTGAAGTATTTTCTTCTACCACTAATCCCAAAAGGTGAATTGTGTTCGGATTTTATGCCTGAATTTCGGTATTTTTCGTGAGTTATAACAGGATTTTTCGCTATGCTTTTATCTCCCCACATCCGAAATTTTTTTCCTTACTCCAAATTTTTCACGATTATATCTATAATAATTAATAATATCCATCATCTAGACCTGTTAAAATGACATTCCAAAATTGTTTTGCTTTAATACATTCTTTTATTTGCCGTTTTTATACTTTTGATGCCTTCATTTTCAATGATGCAATCTCTTTGCATCTGGTTCGAGAATCAAAATTTCCTGACTTTTGATGTAAACTTTGCTTTGCTAAAGAGCAAATAAGTAAAATGTCTTTTTATTTCTATTAAAATTGAAAAAAAAATTTTTTTTTTCAAGCGGAATTCTGTGTTCCTTATGACAGTTTAAAAATTAAAATTGAAATCACTTTTAGTTTAAATTCGTCTTCTAATACGTTGATTGCTTTTGATAATATGTTTATTATTGAGCTTTAAAATGTAAATTATGATAATTTTACTTGAATACATCTTTAAATATGCCATTTTTTTAAATCTTTAGTTTGTTTAACGTGTTCATTATGAAAATCACGATCTCTTTGCATCCGCCATTGAAATAGAACTTTTTGCATTTATGATGTTTACTGTCAAGAAGTAAATAACTAAAATTTCATTTTATTTTTTTGTTTAAATCATTAAATTGAAAAGTTTCAATAGTAAATTCTGTGCTCTTCAAGAGTGTCAATCTTCAAAAAGTTTAAGAAATTTGAAAGTTATTCTGGCCTCTACTATCTTATCTAAAAAATAATATTAGCTTATTATTATTTTTATTTTAATTTTATTTTTTTATGTGGATTAGAGTTGCAAAATTATTAATAAGTGTCTTGTTTTTTTAGAAAGTACTAATTTTTAATCTTTTTTTTTAACATTTAAAAAAAAAAAAGATTATTTTAAAAATGAAATATTTTCAATAGTTACCCCCCCCCCCTTCGGTATTTGCATTCTATTTTGAGTCTGCTAATATTCAAGAAGCAGTAAATGAATATTTTTGACCTTAAATTTAATGTGTTACGCAATGTATTGTTGAAAAAAAAAATGATGCAAGACTTGTGAAATTTTTAATAATTGTCTTGTTTTTGAAAAAGTACTAATTTTCAATCCGTCTTTTTTTTTTTTAATTTTTTTTAAAAATAATTCATTCTAAAATATTTTTCCATGGTTATCTCCCCCGCCCCCTCCCTTTGGTATTTGAATTTTATTTAGAGTCGGCTAATATTCAAGAAGCAGTAAATTTATATTTGACTCAATTTAGTGTGTTATTCAATATATTGTTGGAAAAAATAAATAATACAAGACTTATAAATTTTATTTTTTAAAAATATGTTTAAAAAATGCGTCTTTCAACTAGAAAACACTCCTTAAAAATTGAAATTAGCTCCTGCAAAACTCCTTAAAAACTCCTTACTTTTAATTTTCAAATTTGAGTATGAACCCTGCCATAACTTATGGGTCTTTTCTGAAGTTAAAGAAGGGAATCGCTTATCCACCAATTTTGGGAAAGAATAAAAACAATCCGCACTTCCTGCCTGTGATGCTTGGGCAAGTGATAAATCTAAAATATAAAATGTCAGCACTTTTGTTGGTTTCTTTTAAAGAAATTAACAACTTAAAAAAAGGTAGTTGTTTTGCTTTAATAGTTCTGCTTGTGTGTTTTATAATATGCAAATCAAAATGGCTTGCTGTGATGTTGCTGTTATATATTTCTTTGGAAATGCAGAGTAAGGATTTTTCTTCCTGCTCTTGACTTAAACAAAAAGGAAATAATAATAATAGCAATTATCAGCGAAATGAACTTAGAACTGTTGGAGAAAAATGGATTAACTTCTGGTAGAGTGATCAGCTATTTAAAATTATCGCCATTTGACCTCGACCTCTTTGATGTGAGGTTTTGACCTTATTTTTGCAGAAAAATTGTTTTTTTTTTTTTTTTGATGCTTACAAGGGTGGTGTTTTGGTTATGTTCAGGAATTACTGTATTTTTTCTTCTGTTAATGTTGGAAGTTCGGTATTGTCTGTTTTGCTTCTCTGTTTTGCTTCGTCTCCCTATGTTTTTACGTTTTTCCTCGGAATTTTTGGCGAATATGTCGGTGATTATTAATAGACATTCATCATATAAACCTGATGCAATGTAACTCTAAAATTATTTGACTTCGATAAATTATTTATTTACCGTTTTTATACTTCTGATGCTTTCCTTTTGAAAACTGCGATCTCTGTATCCACTTTGAAAATCGAATTTTACTTACAGTGAACTCTCACTTATACACCGCCTCATTTATGCGCCTTTTTCACTTATACGACGATTTTCAATGGTCCCAGCACATTCCATAGCATAATAATGATAATATCATTCGTTTATGCGTCGCTCTAAAGATAAATATTTCACTTATACGCCGAATTTTTCGTAAAATGTAAAAAAAATAATTTATTTTCTTTAAGAAATAAGCATGTTTCTTCACTTTCCTCTTTAATCTTTCGCCTTTATTGCTCACGGAAGGCATTTTTTCCGTATAAACTAGAGTTCGGAGATTGACAATTATCTATTATGTATCGTTTTAAAGGGAACAATTTGTGATTAGGTACGTTACAATTTTTGTTTCCTCTTTATCATTGTAGTTACGTTACAGTAATTGCCAAACCGTAGTAATATGTCCTTTTCTATAGAAACATTCTTATTCATTCTCTCATTAGAGCCTATGTTGCGTTTTAGTACTTTAAATAGGCTTGTTCGCTTATGCGTCTCTCTCAGTTATGCGCCTTTTTCTGTTGGTCCCTTGGGCCGGCGCATGACTGAGAGTTCACCATATTTTTCAAGCTAATTACTCTTTATTAGGAGGCAAATAAATGAAAATTCGCTTTATTTTTTGTTCAGATCATTATTTTAAACTTTTTAAAGCAAAATTAACTGTTCTTTTATGAGTCTAAATGTAAAACGCTGAATGGATCTTTTCATTTTATTTTTGCATTCATTGTGTTAACACACACTTCTAATGTGTTTATCATAGACCTTTAAAATGCAATTGTAAAAATTTTTTACCAAAATAAATTCTTTGATATTCTGTTTTTATGCTGTTGAAAACTGCTATCTCTTTGCATCCGCTACAGGAATCGGATTTTTCGCATTTTTTTATGTTTGATACGCTTTTTTAAGAGGAAAATAAATTAAATTAATTTTAATTTCTTATTAAATTCAAAAAAAAAAATTTTTTTTTTTAAATTGTTTGATTTTCACAATTTTTTTTTGATTTTTCACAAAATTATTTAGTTTTTCACAAAAAACGGACCCTCTGAAAAATCCTGGACAGACCCCTGATAATTTTGAAGCGTATATTGGCAATAACTTTTGCAGTAGATACTGCTGTATATGATTTTTTGCTGTGGTGAGTTTCCTATGCATGTGAGAAATCACGAATCACAAAAGCGTTTTTATTCTTCATTTGTTGAAATTTGAGGATCTCTGATATTTTCTTTTTGACTATGACAGTGTTGTAAGCTTTTGATTTTGCATGTGAATCTTAATTTTCTTCTTGGTGTCAAAAGAGCATCGCTAAGAAAGGTGTACGATGTTTTTTCTCGTGCATCAAAAATCTTGGCGATGCTCTTTTGGCGCCAACAGGAAAAAGTCGCTAAGAGGGGGGTAAGTCAGATTTGTTCCTTAATTTTATTTATTTACATAACACTGAAGCATGGTTTATATGTTTTTAAATGGAGTGTATGAAAAAAAAATGTGCGAATGAAAATACGTATAATAGGTGTAAGTTAATGTGTATTGGATTCTGTAGGGACTAATGAAAAAATGTATAAAAGAGAAATGTATAAATACATGCTTAACTGTAGGTAGTTGATATTTATTTAAAAACTATTAAATTTTCTTAGCTCTGAAATTGCTTTCTTTGTTTTTGTATTTCTTTTCAAGATTATTAGTTATTTTAATAATCTTAGCATTGCTTATAATAAATATGAATTTGCCTTTTCAAAAGTAAATAATTTTGGATATAAAATTTCAAATAATCTAGGAAACTTATA
Organism: Uloborus plumipes; assembly: GCA_038373865.1. NCBI lineage: Eukaryota > Metazoa > Arthropoda > Arachnida > Araneae > Uloboridae > Uloborus > Uloborus plumipes. Next base: position 159,359 of record JAXGGA010000362.1, on the reverse strand, counting down.
AAATTTAAATATGTTCTTTCTTTCTTCTCCTTTTGAGGCAAGAAGGGAGGAGAAGAAAAGCAATGTAATTTCAAAAAAATTGAATAATATTGAATTTGGATTTACTATTTTCTTGCTTAAATCTTTCAAACAATTGTTCATGTTTTACTTGTTTTCAGCTGTTGCACTTTTTTTATTTGTAACTAATACACATCTTAAAATATTGTTCATGTTGGAATTTTCATGAAATTTTATCAGTCTATTTTTAAAAAGCAATGCAAGCGGCCGCCCACGAGGAAATGTTTTCCATTGCAACCTTTAAGGGGGTTTATTTTAGAGGGTTTTTGACGTCCTTTTGAGGGGTCTCATTCCACCAAATTTGAGCTCCTCCAAATTTGAGGAGGGTGCCATCCATCGCCATTAAAGGAGCTGGGCACCTCTAACAAGGATTTTTTATGTGGACATGCATGAACTACTTCCTGATCATGACAAGGAACAACTTTGGGGATCTCCCTCGTCCCCCTATCTGAAAATGGCATATAGATTCACAATTATTAGCTCAATAACTAAAGGAGAAGACCGTTGTGATACTTTATCTGTATGTTATTTCAGTGTTTAAATAGTTGTTAATTATAAGATAAAAAATTCTCAATGAAAAACCCCAGTGTTTAAATAAATTGCTTCAAGTATGTACTTCTCAGAATATATTTTTAATTCTGATATTTTTTGTTGTTACTTACTAGAGTTATGGTTAGACTGGTTAACAGATGAAAAGAATATAGCATCTACTCCTGAACAGAAAGAAGATGTAGTAAAACTTTTTGAAAGAGCTGTCAAAGATTATGCTTGTAAGTATCCACTTCTTTAAAATTGTTTTAACATTTATATTTTGCCAAAGCTTCTTTAAATTGGAAGATAATAAATAATATGCATAATTTCATAATTTTATACATTTCCTGAAAGGTCAATTTAATTCAGTGTATTAAAAACGAAAAATTAAATTAGATGGTGCAACAATGATATGATGTGACAGGAAAAATTGCTGTTCTAAAAATATCTGAGGAAAATGTAAGCTGATAATAGAATTATTAAAAAATAATCAAATCTATGTTTTAAACCTTCTAGAAATGTTTGTAAAGTTTGAAGAAAACATTTTGGATTTGTACTAAATTTGCAAGAATGAAAAATCTGCACCAAATTGTGTCACTTTTCAACATCTGATACATGTTGTTATAAAAAAGCCAAATTCAAGATTTTGGTACCAAAACTGCGGTTTTATTCTTCAGAAACATTCACTAAAAGAAAAAAAAAAGGAGTGACATTAATGTTTGTATTTGAAAGCGAAAAATTACAACTGAGTAAAAGAGGGAGAAAGAAATCTTCGTATTTCTCTTATTCGCCGAAAATCGAAAGCTTTGTTTTGAGTTTTCGGGCACCAAAATTATCATGGTAATGGCATATGCTGACAGTATTGCCCCATTAAAAAAGAGAGGCTATATCCGGGTGATGACACTAGCTCTGTAAAAGTTAAGAGGCTTTAACGCTTCCCTATTAGGAAAAAATAAATGAAGAACAATTGAATGATCTTGCCTGTTTATAGTATGTAGAGCAGCAACTACATCCTTAATTTTTATTATTAGTCAGGGTGTAAAAAAATCAATGATTTTTTTAAAAAAAAATAAAAAAAATCGGATTTTTTTTATTTAAATCAGATTTTTTTTGATTTAAATAGGATTTTTTTGATTTAAAAAAAAATTAAATATTTCAGTTATTAATTAATTTTTATTTATGAACAACTTACCTTTAAGTTTTTAAAAATACAAAAACACCTTTGAAGTAAAGCTTCACTAGTAAGAAACCCAGAAAAAAGTGTTAGGAGCCAATCTGAAAATAATCCTGTCTACTAGCTAGGATAAAAATCAAATGGGGCAGGAAGCTCCTCACTTCATTCAGCCCCCCTCCCTCTTTATTTTGTAAAGCTGGAATATGTTCCATTTCAGCCACTAATAAAGACTGCCCCCCTCCCCCCCCCCAGTTGCTAATGCAAGGCATAAAAAATTAATTTTCTGTTTGGTTTTTGTTTTTTCTTTTCACTGAAAGTATATCACACACATTCTATCATGTCCCTCCCCCCTCAATTCACTCTTTGCAACACCTGCCCTGCTTCTGCATGTATTTTCTTTATTTCACATATTAGACAAAAAATAGCACTACAGTATAACCTCGATTTAACGATTGCCTATGGACTGTAAAAAATTATCGTTAAATCGAGGATATCGTTAAATCGAGAAAGCATACTTATAAGTTAAACGGATCAAACTATTGATAATTAAGTGAACGCTTAAACATACGTTATTTTGCTTCTTTGAGAAAACTGCGCATTTATATTATTTCCAAAGTTATTTCATCGATCTTTGTTTTCTTGTGTTGAGAAAATTTCACCTTTTTCGACCTCATATTTTTTAACTGATCACTCTCCTCTCAAGGTGCTAAAAAATTTTGTTTGGAATGCTAGAAGTTTGGACGTTACTGAAGGATGAATCTTTTTACTATTGGAACATGAGGTCTCATGCTGTTGCAAGTAAAATAGTTATAAAAATATTTTAAACATATATTACTGTATTTTTGACGAGAGATAATTTGGCCCTGCCCTATATCATTGTTAAATCGAGGAAAGCTATCGTTAAATTGAGGACGTTTTAACATTAAAGTCAAGGCATATGAGTCGGGACCAATGAAATGTATCGTTAAATTGGGGAAATCGTTAAATCGGGTATCGTTAAATGGAAGTTATACTGTATTTGTGCATACATATTATTTGGACTGCAACCTTTCAGCATCTGTGGGGAGGGGATGAGTAGGATTATTTTTCCATTTATTAGATGAAAATCAAAGCTCTAAAAGAAAATGGTAAAAATAATGAAATTGGGATTGTCCAAGAGAATTTTTTAAGGATTAAAATAAAAAGTGATTTAAATCAATGATTTTTTTAAAAAAGTCAATTGATTTAAATTGCGATTTAAATCAATTGATTTAATTCATTGACACCCTGATTATTAGTTTCTCTGATGCTGAAAATGTTGTGCAATGTGTGCTTTTTTATTTATTTCGTCTTTTTTTGTTTAAAATAATCATGAAAGATTTAATGGAATTTTCTGATTACAGCTGTTTCTGTTTGGTTAGAATATATTCAGTTTTCTATTGGCAACATTGGAGACTCATGGACTCAGAGTGGTATTGAAAATGTGCGTCAAGTGTGTGAAAGAGCTATTCGTGCCGTCGGACTCCATGTGGCCCAAGGCTGTTTAATATATGAAGCTTATAGAGAATTTGAATCGATTTATTTGCTCTCTTTAAAGGTAAATGTTTTTTTTTTTTTTGAATTGAAGGTAAAATTAAAGATCTTTTGCTTTCTTGAAATTTCAAATACAATCGGACTTCTGCTGTAGTGCAGCCAGGAATTGACTTCTGGGTGGGGTTTTTGGTCATAACTGACCTTATATGTACATAAACTACCAGGGCAATAACCACACTTTGTTTTTGGGAGGGTTTTGCAAAACACATTTCTTGTAAAATCTATACTGTCAATAAAATTTGATTTCATGTGCTATATTCGAATGGTTTTCGTTACAATAGATGGCATTAACATGGTAAAAGGGCATTAACATGAAATATGTAAAAAAAAAAGACTTATTTTTTTCAATGAAGCAAAAAAAAATGATATACACAGCATACTTTTGCCGTTATTATGTATTCAATGTTTTAAATCACACAAAAGGATAGATATGTTTTGTCACATCCATGGATTTGAGGTAATATTTCTAAAATTTTCTATATTATGACACTTATACAAGAAAAAGACTGCTATACAAAAGTACTCTATAGTGATACTTACTCAAGTCACTGAGGAGCCCTGAAGAGAGGTCACTGTGACCTCCTAAAAACCTTCTTCAACAAATTTGGAAAAAGCATTATAATATTGAATTTTTAAATTGATATTATATTTAAATTGATGCTGAATTGAATTTATAGATTGAAATAATTATTGCTTTTTTTTAATCTTTTAAGTATTTAGAAAAAAAAAGCAAATAACTGAAATTCACGTGCAGTTTTAGTTTTAATACCAAATAAACTGCCAGGAAAGGATGACGGCAATTTCGGGACCAGGAATTGCCCAAGACTAAATATTTTGACTAAATTGATCAATACAAATTTCTAGGCTTAATATGGATCAAAATATTCAAAATATTAAAGTTTGTTTCTGAAATAAATGTTTTTAATATGCAATAGATTTTGAAAAACCCACTTTACAGACATAGTGGGTTTTTTCAACTGGGCCAGCCCGAAAAAACCCGGGCGGGTTTTTTGGGCTGGGCCGGCTTTGGCAAACCCTGGTTTCAACCCCCCCCCCCCCCCGTCTGTGATACTGGACTTCCGTACATCAAAGTTGCAACTTGCCACGTAGAATTTTTAACACTGTCCACCTTGCTTAAATAAATATCGTTAGTTCCAAGAAATATTATTCAATGTAGCAGGGTATTAAGCTTGGCAATTTTCTTTACCTTTCCAAATTGACAACATTTGTCTTAAAATGTAACAATAACAGAAAGTAATCAGTAAAAAGTTTTCGTAATAGGAGTTAGGACATGTGTGCTAGTTGGAGCAATATATAAGACTTTTCGAAAAACGGATGTTAGGCTGTCAGTAAAACCTCTCCAAGTGGCCGCTCCTCCGTTCCATGAAATTTTGGCGGCTCAGATGGAGTGGTCACTTCGAAGAATTTTCATTACAATTGCGAGATACTTTCTATAATACCTAACATAGGCAAGTCTAAAGCATATTTTTTTATTTAAAACAGAACTTCATACTTTCCGAAAGAGAAAATATTATTGATTTGTGTGTTATTATATTTTGTCATGAAAGTATAAAAGTGCAATATGTGATTCAAGTTTTTACTTTTCTCGGAAACAATTATTTTCAAGTTTATTTTTCAGTTCAAATGTAAATCTCTAATCAATTCGCTTGTCATTGCGTTGGACTTTCTTTATCTGTCTGGTCTTAAGTCGCTTGAGTTGAGCATTAAGCTTCCTGGTGATTGCAGAACAGGCCAGAAAATACTTCTTCAGAGATGGAATAAGTGCCTGAGAGGCAAAAAATTCATTTCTACCAAAAACGTGTTTCTGGTGCACGCAACATACTGGTTCTCATGTCACAGAACTTTCTTTGAGCTGCTTGAGATGTATAAAAGCACTCTTCGACATCATTGCAACCCAGATCACTGACCAACAAATGAAAAAGAGAGAATGAGATGTGTGCTCCACAATTATCGCAACCCGTTTAATAGCCAATAAGACCTCCCGTAGACTGATCTTGAGCTGAAAGGCTGAAGATTATTAACAGAAAGTGAACATATTTTTTTGAAAAGTTGGGTTGATGAACTCACTCGACGGCCGTTCAGATGGGGGTTGGGTGGCCGTTGCTAGGGGTTTTTTTAACCTTTAAGAACCGGGTGGTACACATGCTGTACCACAAGTCTTTTTTCCTTTGAGGACGGGGTTTAAATCTTCGCTTCTACCCTTTGGAGCCAGGGATTATTTTTCCAAGATTTCATACCCGCTTGCAGGGCGATTACGGTTTTGCATTCGAACCGCGAAGTCATTAAATCTTAGTGCTTGGCTGTTGCAGCTTCCCGTCTTCAGAGAAAAACAGATCTGCAGTTCAACAACTGTACCGCCCGTCTCAAAAGGAAAACTTCTATACGAATAGCCCAGATCCAAAAGGGATCCACTTTCCAGTCTAAGTTTGAGCTCTGCTGGGGGCTCAAATTTGAGCTCCATTATCTATAAAAGTATGAGTTATATATGTTTTAATCCCTTTTAGATGTTATCTATGAACCTTTTACTTAAAAAATAAATATAGATGGCAGCACCAAAAAAAAATCAACTGCAAGAAAGACGAGGAAAGAAATTCAAACTTGTTGTGAACCATGTGGTATTGCTCTTTGTGAAATTCCGTGCTTTGAAATTTAGCAGACAAAAGCAAATTTTGCAAAATGATGTTTACTTGCAAATTCATCCTATTTTCAAATATTTTTTCAAGATTTGGGAAAGTTTGTAATTAAATCTGTGCAAACATTTTTAATTAAAAATGATATTTTCTTATGCAGGACTTTTTTTAAGTTCCTAGCATGCATTTTTTGACAATTTCTTACTAAAAATCAATTGTTGTTACACTTAAATAGTTCTTTCATTATGAAAGAAAACATCTTGAAGTATTTAATAAAATTAAAATTACTAACATAAACCTTTTCTAAGTATTTTTAAAAAAATCACGAAAAGCGCGAAAAACCTCCAATCCGGTGGGAGCTATGTAGTCGAAATAGCTCAGACCTGAAAGTGTTAACATTAGGTCTATGGGCAAAAAATCCATGTCACGGAAAATTGGCCATTCTGATGGGTGGCCGCTCAAAGAGGTCTCACTGTATTCAAATAAAGTTTTGAGAATTCTAAATCTAACTGTCTGTTGTGTTAGTCAAATGGAATTCTAGTATTAATTTGATTTGTTTTGATTTTAGAATAAAAGAGCTAGCATAGATGAGTTGGAAGAACAAGAAAATAAAATCTATGAGCTATTCAAAAGGCAGCTCTCAATTCCTTTGTTAGGTATGTGTTGCAGTACGTTTCTATTCATTTTATCATTATTTAGAGTTGAATATTTTGCAAGGCAAGTTCTTTGTAGGGGCCTTAATAGCGTCATTTGAGGGGGAGGGGGGGGGGAATTGATGATTTATAAAAACTCTGAAGAAAATGTCGAAGTATTGGTATTGATATCTTCTTCAAACAGTTAAACACTTATTGGAGATTGTTTATTACTGTATTACTAAAAGAGGATAAATGTACTATTGCTAAAGAACGTTCAATTGCCTCTTTTCAAACAGTAAATTGGGGATGCACCGATTAATCGGCCACCTTGCCGATTATGGCCGATAGAGCAGCCAAATTAGTTATTAAGCGGCCAAAAAAAAAAAAAATTTTTAAATATCATTCTTCATAGTATACCTTCATTAAGAGACTATGATGAATAATTTTATTAACAGTAATAATAATCCTCACAGTTGATATAAAGTTTTTAAGAAATTAATTCTCCTACTTTGAATAAATATACATGACAATGTTGCAATATTTTTCATGTGGCGACAGTTCTCTTCTTAGTACAGTGCTTTTAGATAACCTAATAATTTTCACAAAGAATAAAAGTCTTGAATTAAATTGCTACTAATCATTAAGAAATGAATTTAAATTATTCCTAAATCAGGGTGCTCATCACAGACTCCGCCTCCCTTTTTTTGAACTTTTCTGTCCAATTAATATCATTAACAATGTGCTAACGTAATATTATTGACAATAATATAAAAATTTGTTCCAAGAAATTAGATAAAATATTGAAATTGTTTTGTGAAAATTAGGAAAAAAAAAAAAATCTTGAAAATAAATTACTTACTATTTCTGAACTTGGGATCGTATAAGAGAGAAAAAACAGTGATGGTAAAATTGGTAGTATTAAAAACAATCATCCTTATCATTAATTGGCTGCTTATCAATAACCGATTAATAGGTAATCAGCCAATTTGCTTATTGAGGCATACCTAGAGTACGCTTTACCTTTGATAGGAAACAAATGCAGAGGCGGGTACTGTTAAAATATTGTTACTATACTGTTACTCATTCGTACCTGTTTATCATTAAACACGTTACACTTTTTATAGATTAGTGAGAATTCCTTGTTCAGTGCAGAATACTAACAATGTGAAAATGATATTTATAATAATGCTTAATAAGGCCTTATTTTCTCATATTTTGAATAATATATTAGATAATACCCATGAAATGGTGTTCAAAGAATGTTATTTTATGGCCAGAGTTCGCTAATTATTTTTAAAATGCAACTAAAAGGTATTAAACAAATTTTCTGAGCTTGCAACTAGGGAAGCATTCACTTTATAAATAAAGAATCTTATTTCATTGGAATTCATTTACTGTGATAGAGTCGGGAAAGAATTAACCATGATTAACCAGGGTTGACTGTACTTAAAATATTTCATCTTTTTTATTGTATTTTAAATTCACATTAAAGGTTGTCAAAAGCATTTTTAATCTGGATTAAAATATGTTCGCATCATGAAAATTTAAAAAAAAAATGATTCTAGTTGTAAAACATTTCTGTTTTGATTTTTGGAGAAAATAATTTTCTTATCTTTCTCATGTTTGACAATTTTGTTTTCATGCTTTTTTTCTCCATGTAAAACTTGTAGAAATACTCTCTTGCTAATTATTCAGTTGTGTTTATTCTGTGATTTTGTACATTAAATAGATATGGAGAAAACTTATAAAGAATTTAAAGAGCTGTTTCCTCTGTCAAGAGATGATACTGCATCAATTGAAGCTTCATATGCAAAATCTTTAAGGAAATTAAGCCAGCTTAATGTATTTGAAGATGCTTTGGTAATTAGCAGTATTTAACTTTGATTACATTAAACATTTATGTGCTTTATATTATCTTTATAGTAGATGAAAAATCCGTATAAAAAAAACAAAGAATATATATGTGTGTATGTACCTTATACAAATCCACAGTTTACGTCGAAATTTGGCAGGGAGATACTTGGGCACCCGCTAAGGATCATAGGGTGGTTTTTGAGCGGGAAAAAGGTACCGATCCGTTCGAATTTCGAATAAAAGACTTCAAAATGACTCTTTCTACTGTTAAATGGCTCTATCTAGCGAAATACTTATTGGATCTTCTCGATCTTGGTCTCATTCGAAAGAATGCAAAAAGTAACTTTCAGGAAAGTTTCCTTCTGAAGGTTTTCAAAACCACTAATCGCTATCTCCACCCTAAAGAAAGATACAGGCGTTTTTAAATTTGGAAATATCCATTTTAAATTAGATTTATAAAAATCGTCTGCACGATCGTGAAAGAAATTAAATAGCGTGAAATAAATTATTGATAACAAAGAGGTGTTGCCATTTTGTTCTTGAACATAAACGAATAAAATTCTTGCTTTTGCTTTTCCTGTAGCGGGGATTTAAAATTTTTTTGGCAATTGATTCATTTTTCGTACTGGGCAAAATGTCGACTTTAATCTAATCGGGACTTTTATAGACACGAGTTACTTGACATAAATTTTATTCTCAAGGTGTATCGGGCAGCTAGTATAAAATAATGTGTCAAAATAGGGGAATGTGGAGCAAAGTGAAATACTTAAGGGGTTACAGTACCTCAAAAATGACCAAAAGACCAAAAAAATTTTTATTGCTTATTTCAAAAGTAAAAGTTATTTAAAACACTCAGAAAAAAACAGCATTGTTCTAGCTAAATTATTTAAAAAGTTATGAGTGACTTTAGGGCATACAGGCTATGTGTTCTAATGGAAAAGCCAAACTTTAAAGTGCTTTTTCTCGGTGATCAGTTTTTAGTGTTTCTATGTTACTAGAAATGCTAAGGAATTTTTTCTATTAAAGATATAACTTTAAAGCAATATTTTTTGCACTCAGGATAATATATTTAACAAAACTGTGCATTGAATAAGCGTTTTATAAATTACAAAAATTTTTTAGAGTTTGTCAAACCTCGAAGAACAAAATTTTCTAAGATTTTTTTACATAAAAGGTCACAAAATATTTTCTAATCAAAATATAAGAAAATGAATGCACAGATTTGTTGAGGTTCTCCTTGTGATCATTTCGCAAAAAGAAATTTTGAAATTAGTGCAGAAACAAAAAAGCCTTAGGGTTTTAAAAAAACTGAAATTTTCTTACATTTTTCAAATTTTCAAAAAAAGTTTTCAAAATTTTTGATGTTTGAAAATAAATTATTGATTTTTAAACAAGTGCAGAAACAAATATTTCAAAGAATTAACTTTTTCACTTAAATTAAAGAAATTTGTTAGAAAGGTACTGTAACCCCTTAAGCCTGTTTGAAAATGAACGAGTTGAAAATTAGCTCCAAAAATCAATGTGCCTAAAGAAAAATGTATTTTTTGATACAACTTGTGTTGAAATATTATTTTTTATTTTTGGCAATTACTTTGCACTTTCAAGAAAAGGTGGGAAATTTCCAACACAAAAAACTATGGGCCAAAGTGAAAGATACAATATTTTGATAATAAAGCATTTTCCATTTGAGGATTTACAGTAATTTTCATCAAATGGTTGCGTTAATAAACGAATAGGTGAATTATTAATAAAAAAATAAGTGAATAAAAAAATAAATCAATTAATTAATATATGAGAAAAAGAAATGAGTAAGTTAAAATTGAGAATAAACAACAAAATAAGTGAATGACTGAATTAATAAGTGAATTGATAAGTAAAAATGTTAATAAATTCTTAAATAAAGAGATACATGGGTGATTCAGTAAATGATAGCATAAGTAAACAAAATGAGTTATTCCACTTCGCCCCATCCACTTTTCCCCCGTATGCACTTGACAAATTACGTTGAATTTTTAAAATACAAACATGACTAATATAAACTAAATAAGTACTGTACTGGGCATCAGTAGATCTCAATTAAAACCTAAAATGTTAATTACAAAAATTATATTATTTTATAATCACAAGAAATTTTTTTGAAAAACCATGAATATTACAACAAAGATATCAAGTTTTAAAAATGACTTGTACAATTATTTTCGTTGATTTTTAGAGCTATTTATTGTTTGATAGGAATCAAACTATACGTGTAAGAACTTAGTTAACATATATCTAGATTGGTGGCGCTGCAAACTTTTAAAATATTTTACTATTTCACTTTGCCCCATGTTCCCTTACAAGTTTTTGGATCATAACATTTGACATTTTAATAAATTATTATTTCAAGAAAATAGTGGTTTTCTGAAGTGAAAAATTCAACTGAAATGTTATGAAAGGTTGTATTAAATTGCAAAGTTTCTGTGTTATATATATATATATATATATATATATATATATATATATATATATATATATATATATATATATATATATATATATACATATATGCAAGATGGAAAAATATTAAAATTTCTTTGCGAATTAATAAGCGCTCAATAGCAGCTTAATATCAATAGCAAATAATATATGGAAGTTGAAAAATTGTCCCTTAAGTGTCGAAAGATGCGTAAATTGGAAAAAACAACAAAAGAACAAATTGAAATTTTAGCAAACATTTTAAAATTTACGAAACAATTTAAACAGATAAAAAGAACAAACATGGGTAATGTGCTGCCTAATCTTCAGAGAGCAGGAGCAGCGGTTAGAATATTATTAACTTTGTAGGTTTCAAAAGAGGTAGGCTATTAACAAGTCAGCTGATTTATTATAATACGGCAATAAATGCATAAAATTTAGAAGATTTGAATCAGTAAAATTGAAATTTTTTATGTATTTTCTGTATTATTTAAGTTGTGATTGAATAAAATAAGATATGCTGACAAATTGAATAACCACCCCCCTGCTCAGGGGGCAGGGGGGTGGTTATTCAATTTGTCAGCATATCTTATTTTATTCAATCACAACTTAAATAATACAGAAAATACATAAAAAATTTCAATTTTACTGATTCAAATCTTCTAAATTTTATGCATTTATTGCCGTATTATAATAAATCAGCTGACTTGTTAATAGCCTACCTCTTTTGAAACCTACAAAGTTAATAATATTCTAACCGCTGCTCCTGCTCTCTGAAGATTAGGCAGCACATTACCCATGTTTGTTCTTTTTATCTGTTTAAATTGTTTCGTAAATTTTAAAATGTTTGCTAAAATTTCAATTTGTTCTTTTGTTGTTTTTTCCAATTTACGCATCTTTCGACACTTAAGGGACAATTTTTCAACTTCCATATATACATATATATATATTAACATAAACAAAGTAGTTGAAGAATCATAGAACAGAAAAATAAACTTCACCACACAGGTCAAAAGGCGCCTGTGGCAGCTCTTTGAAACTGGTAGCAGTAGCAGACATATTTTTAATTAGAAGTATAAAACTTTTTGAAAAAGATCTTGTTAAAAACAGAAGTAAAGAGAAAATTCCCAAAAGACCCTGGGGCCTTCATCAGGGGACTCCCCTAGGGTAGGGAAAAGTGAAGTGAGATGTTTCTAGCAAGTTGCAGGCAAAACGCCTAAAAATATGCAACTTTTAGCCTCCAACATCTCACAAACAAGCATTAGGTCACTAGAAGTCCAATTCATTTATGCATAAACATGAGAGAATACAATTCAAAAGACACCATATATAATCAATAAAATTCAAATAAAACTGACAACATGAAATTACAAGAAATACAAAAACAAGAACTTTCAATCACCACTGTAAGAACTACCAGCCTATGGCTTCTTCAATGTGCTACTGATAAAACTGTTTGTCAAATTCACAGGGTAGCAGTTTTCAGTTAAAAGTTACAATTAATTGTCTTATTGCTGAGTCTAGATTTGAATTATTGTTACAAATTGTTTTGTATCGTGAAACTTGTGAAATGATAATGTTCTTGAAAACCTTTTTACTTAGACAACTGTGAAAATGGATAATTGAGTGCACTTTGAAGTTGAAATCTTTACGTTTGTCATAAAGTGCTAGATTGACATCTTTATCTTCTAATTTAATAGAAATGTCCAGAAAAGAAGCAGTGTTGTTAATATTTGTTTGTTTAAGCAAAGGTTCTTTTGGATAAATATCCTTGTAGAGATTATGGAAGTTACTGTTGTTAAAAATGATAATGTCATCAATGTACCTGAGGGCCTCAAGATCATTGTCGATCAGAAAATTTGACTCATAAACCTGAAGAAAAACGTTTACAAAAGCACTGGAAAAAGACGTACCCATCGGAATACCGTTAATTCATTTTTAAGATTTTCTTCGAAAAACTTAAGAATATTTTGGAAAAAATTGCTGAAGAAAAAAACTTAATTATTTTGAATAACCAAAAGGTTTTGAACTTTTTCAATAATCGTAATAATAATATTTACAGTATTAATACTTTTGACTTCGAAAATCTCTTTACAAATATTCCCCATCATCTAATCTTAGACATTTCTAATAAATTCTACGAAAAGTATGAAGATTGCGTAGTAGGGTGGTCCTTAAAAGGCATGATTTTTAAAATTTCGATTTTTTTTCGGTCTCACCCCCCAATATGGTTCTTTTTAGGGAGAAAATGAACTGCAAAAAGTTTTAGCAAAATATATTAAAATTTAGAGGTAGCTCAATGAGCTTGAAGTCGAGCGTATATAGGTTAATAAGGCAATGTTAGCATGAAAACAAAGCAAAGCAATTTTTAAATCATTTTACTTTCTGCTGTTATAAAAGATAGATTTGAATAAAGAAAATGTATAAGGAATTGGTTTAAATACAATACAAAGTAATAACATTATTGTTTTGCCATAGACGATATGGCGCTTAACAGTGTTTTTTTGTGACTGTCTGGATATTCACTATTGTGCTCCTCAACCACTTACATTAAGAATTGGAATTGAGACTTATCTTTTGTTAATAAGCCACTGAGAACTCTTGAATAAGTACTATACCACGTTCAGCATAATCATTTATGACTGCCATAGGTTTCAAAATTTTTCAACCTTGATGAAAATTTAGTCTGTCATTCCAATTAAGTGGGTCGACTTTAAGGAACACATTTGGAATACCCATCTGTTCAAACTAATTCATCTTTTTGTCACAAAATCCTCAAAACTTTTTTTCTTTGAATGTTTTCAAAATTTATAGTAGCACGTTTTGGAGGATTATTTTGACTTTTCGTATCTTAAATAGTTTTCACCATATGGCGTTTTGTAAAAAGAGGCACGTTATTGTCGAATATAGCTAATGCTATTAAATCTTCAAACCAAAGAGGTTTTTGCGAAGTTTTGAGATACAGCTGTTGAAATATTGTTATTTATATGTGAATCTAAGAGTGTGTTTAGTAGACAAAAGTCATTAAAGGGTGCATCAGATTCTACTAGAGCAATTATTCAGATCTTAAGATATACTCTAGCAACAAATATGCAAATGCCACGTAAATCTTCCTTTTCTCTTGTTGTGAGCTTGAACTGTGATTTTTAAACATCGATATCTTCATGCTATATATGACTTCTGACATCCAGCGAGCATGATGGACAGCACCTGGTGCCAAAAATTTTACCTCTAGTGGAGAACCGCCTCCAAGAAATATAACGACTAATTGAAGGATTTCCTTGCAATACTTTTTTGACTGAAAATTTTACAAATACCCATTACAAAATGCAAGCATACCATCTTTTATATCAAGAACAAAACCTGCAACAACTTCATTATTTGTTCCAATTTGGAAATTCTCCCTGTTAATTAATTTCCATGATGATTGAAATCTTTTAAAAAGTGGAACTTCAGAGGCAGAACTTGACCCCATGCAGACATCAAAAGCTGATCGTCTGATTAGTTCCATAATATGACGTCGACATACGCAATACAGAAGTTCTCTTTGAATTTTCAGCTCAAGAAGAGAACAGGTACCTTTATTTTGACCTGTGTTTGAGCTTGTTGTATTAGCCTTAATTGCTCTCACTCTACTCTTGCAATTCCTTTGCTATCCCAGTCGTGCATTGCTTCATAAACTGCAGATGCGACAGCTTCTCTAGTTCCAGATAGTAACTTGCCAATTGAAAGTAGTTTAGAAATTTGGCTTCCTGAAACTAAAAAAGGCATTTTGCAAGAGATCTCATTTTTCTTTGCCCGTTAACTCAGGCAAAAGTTTGCCATGCCAATGAACAGTTAAAGGAAATGGTACTTGAAATTCTTTCTCAAGTCTATGAGTTAGCTTAGCTCTGTTCTTTTTTAAGCCTTCGAATAAAAGATCTATTGAGAGAATTTTCTTCAATGTTGTGTCCTAGAGTCCTTTCAGTTTCTGCAATAAAGGTACACTGCATTACCATTTGATTCCTTTGCACGATCTAGTGCAGAGGACAATGGTGGTGTCAGGATATTAAATCGTTCTCCTTTAGAAGGTTTTGAGCATGAAAGATCTGCTTGTGATTTATTTCTTTTTTTCAGTGTCAAAAATTTCATAAGACCATGATCATCTGAAGAAGGTTTTAATGCAACCGCACTTTACTCTCTCCTCTCACTTTTGCTTTCTGTAATCTATTCTCCTATCATTTTTCATGGATCTTTCCATTGTTACAATTCAATTTTGTCTCACTAATCTCTAATTCTAGTTCAAATATTATGCTTATTTTTATTTCAGAATCTAGCACACTTCATCGAAAATAAGATTTATAGCTACCATTTTCTCTGGTAGGAACCAATCACAAGCAAACAAAGAACTCAGAAGAACTACAGTTACCATTGATACAGCTCATTGTGTTGCATAAGTATCTACAAAATGAAACTGAGGTTGAGTCATACTCATTTTTGCACCTGATAATCTCCTGAAGTTTTATCTTTGTTTTTTAGTCTTTTACTTGAAATTTGAGAAAACTATGTTTTCTATTATGAGTAAATAGATACATAAATGCAATATAAAAATATAAAAATAATGTATAAACATGTAAATGCATATAAATAAATAAATTGAAGAAACTTCAGAATTGCGTGAAAATTAACGTTTTGGTGAAAGTTCAGGGTCATTGAGCTACCTCTAAATATTGTTTAAATGAGCTAAAATTTTAGGTGAATCATTTTTTTCCCAAATGGAACCAGATTAAGGGATGAGACCACAATATTTTTGACCTTCGAAAGTAAGGACCACCCTATTGCGTAGGGTCTAAAAGAAGCTACTGGCTAAACTTAGTTAAGTTCTGTGTTTTCGAAAACTATCAAACTATCTTTTTAATGGCTCTAATTTTTATAAGCAAATTAACGGTATTCCGATGCGTACCTCTTTTTCCTTTACGTACTTCTGTTTTTAACAAGATCTTTTTTGCAAAGTTTTATACTTCTAATTAAATATATATATATATATATATATATATATATATATATATATATATATATATATATATATATATATATATATATATATATATATATATATATATATATATATATATATATATGTATATAGTTGCATTGGAAAAGTGAATGTATAGGCTCTCAAACCTGTGTATCTGTGTTTAACATACTATAACTATAAATCTGCAAATTTTTTATTTATAGTTTCATTTTTGTCGTAATTATGACTTTTGTTTTAGTTTTGTACAGAAATTTGTCTCTTTCTTCCTTTTGCTTCTTACTAATGTGTTGTGTATAAGTTAAAAATACTATTACACTTTGTTTTCATGTAAAAACTATCAAATGCATCATTATTCTTTCTTATTAGGAATTAGTTCACCAGTATACAAGTTATGGAAGTAAACAATTTGCACTAACGCATATTTTTTTCGATCTTAATTAATGGATGAATAATAAATTTTATTAGCTACTCCTTGCTTACCATTTCAAAATTTTCATAATTTTTGTCAGTTTGAGTGAAAGAGTCAGTATTTTAGTAACTTAATCTGGAAGATGTGAGTTACCTATGGCTCACTGTTTTCGTTATGATGTTTTCTGTCATGACTTGTCTAATCTCAAGCCTGTCGTCATTTCTTTATTACTTTATTGTTTCCAATTACATATGCTGCCATGTTTTGCTGAACCATTAAGTTAGTGAGGTTAAATTGGTTAAAACCTTCGAAATTAACAAGGGATGATGTTAAGGGTCTAATCAATGTGATTAAGAGTCGTTTTTTTTAAGAATCAGGCAGTCAAAAAACTTGACATTTTTGATTTTGCTGAAAATTTCAGAATATGGTCTTTATTTAAAATTATTAAACACGTGTTTTTTTATTTTTTTCGAAAATTTTTTTTTCTTTCCGTTTTGGGAGGTCAAAGTTGGACTTTGCTCTTTTTTTCAATAAAAACATGCCAACTTAGATGAGCCAATACTTTTTGCTTTAGGAGTGAACCGTGGAACTGACAATTATTTTGTGTTCTACTATATCCCCACTAACTGTAAATACATAAATATTCATGGACGACTCTTGGCACAAAGGTCAGAGGTCACTCAAAGTTGTTCCAAAAAATAGTTTTTTAATGCAACTTTGACCGACCAAATCTTCTTGTGGAAACGGTGCACCACGGTAGTGTATATATCAGTAAATACCCACCAAAGAGTAGTATCCAAAAACAAAGATATGTGTGGTTGATGTTTTGCTCATCGAAATATTTGACTCTGAAGTTGCAGCAATCGCAAAATCACGTGACTTTGAGGGTCATTATCTCCTTGCACCATGAGTGACCAGATACAAAACTAGTTGGAGTAGAAGCCTTTCTTGTCCCGGAAACAGAATCCGTTAACAAACCTATGGCTACTCTTTCAGTTTTTTCATAATTCAACTCTAAACTTTGAAAAATGAGTGTTTTTCGGCGTTAAGAAAAAAGGCCAATTACCTGTTTTAAAATAGGTATTGCTATTATTTGTAGCATTATTATATCCCAACTTCCTAACTAGCTGCAATGGCATCTAAAGATGGTTATACAGTTGAAACCAAATTGGAAATGAATTGTCGAAAATACTCACTATACGTCAAAAACCATATATTTTTATTTGTCTAGGCGACGTTTTTTTTTTTTTGTTACAGCTCTTTATTCCGTTCGATTCCAACATGGTAAGCAATTTATGTACTTCTTGTCGTTCTAGTTGCTGTAAAACAGGAAAGCAATGTATCTTAAGTCTGATATAAAGCAATATATCCTGTCATATCAAGTTTATAATGCTAAAAGAATATTTTGAAATGGACAATAAATATAATCCAAAAAAAAAAAAAAACTTCTGTTCAGCTGTGCCCTCTTGGTCAATGTTGTGAATGTCATCAAAAACTCAACTTTTCACAAATCAGAAGCCTCTTTAGAATAATGTCACTTCTTAAAAATCTTGGTACATTAAAGCCCCTCGGTGCAGGTCTGGAAATTTTTGATGACATTCATGACATCGAGCAAGAGGGCTCAGCTGAACAAGTAAGTTTTTTTTTAGATTAGGTCTATTATCCATTTCAAAATATTCTTTTACATTAAAAACTTGATATGACAAGAGAAATTACTTTATATCAAACTTGAGATACATTACTTTCCAGTTTTACAGCAACTAGAATGACAAGGAGGACATAAATTGCTTACCATGTTGGAACCGAACGGAATAAAGAGCTGTAACAAAAAAAAAAACGTCTCCAGAACAAATAAAAAAACATGGTTTTTGACGTATACTCAGTATTTTCGACAATTCATTTTCAATTTGATTTCAACTGTATAACCATCTTTAGATGCCATTTCAGCTAGTTGGGAAGTTGGGATATAATAATGCTACAAATAATAGCAATACCTATTTGGCCTTTTTTCTTAACGCCGAAAAACACTCATTTTTCAAAGTTTAGAGCCGAATTATGCAAAAACTGAAAGAGTAGCCATAGGTTTGTTAACGGATTGTGTTTTTGGGACAAGAAAGGCTTCTACTCCAACTAGTTTTGTATCTGGTCACTCATGGTGCAAGGAGATAATGACCCTCAAAGTCACGTGATTTTGCGATTGCTGCAACTTCAGAGTCAAATATTTCGATGAGCAAAATATCAACCACACATATCTTTATGTTTTTGGATACTACTCTTTGGTGGGTATTTACTGATATATACACTACCGTGGTGCACCGCTTCCACAAGAAGATTTGGTCGGTCAAAGTTGCATTAAAAGACTATTTTTCGTACAACTTTGAGTGACCTCTGACCTTTGTGCCAAGAGTCGTCCACAAATATTTATGTACTTACAGTTAGTGGGGATATAGTAGAACACAAAATAATTGTCAGTTCCACGGTTCACTCCTAAAGCAAAAAGTATTGGCTCATCTAAGTTGGTATGTTTTTATTGAAAAAAAGAGCAAAGTCGAACTTTGACCTCCCAAAACGGAAAGAAAAAAATTTTTTTTTGAAAAAATAAAAAAACACGTGTTTAATAATTTTAAATAAAGACTATATTCTGAAATTTTCAGCAAAATAAAAAATGTTGAGTTTTTTGACTGCCTGTTTCTTAAAAAAACGGCTCTTAAAACTGCTATTGGTGAGACATGGGGGACAAATCTACTTATGACTTTCTTTTGATTTTCTTAGAATTTTATTTGAAAGAGGATAAAATCATGGATGGAATAGTAAAAAAAGTGACATAGAGACAAAGGTTCACCATTTAAACTAGACATTAAAACCATGGTAGATAGTTTGGGTGGGACTTGCCAAAAGAAAAGGTGGTTTTTGAAACCAATTTACATTACGTTTGCATTATTTTTACAATAAATAATAAAAAGCAAATATTTCCCCCTAACTAAAGCTCGGCACAGTAGGCTAGTGTTGGGATGTGGTGGCCTGATTGATAAGGTGTTGGACTCGTAACTGGAGGGTCCCTGGCTCGATCCTAGCGATCAAAGATCCTTCGTCTTCACTAATGGTGGCAGGACATTAAAAATGCTCGTGGTCAAAGTCCTCCAAGTGAATCAATACCTCTGAGGGTACGGGACCAGAAGTTTGCTCGGCTCCTGGGGGCTGTGGATCAAAAGAACAGAGCGCTCTTTAGGGCCCTATCCAACCAGTTAAACCACGTGTTGTGGTAGGTATGTGGCACCCTGGAGTGAAAAGTAAAAAGTAGGCTAATGTCAAATGGAGACCTGCTGTGACCATTGATTTGTTCATTTTATAACCAGTGAGTGTGCCATTAAAAGCAGTTTTTTTAAAACCACTTCAACTGTATTTCTTTTTCATGTTAAAAAAACAAGTATTTTTGATGTGAGTATATATTATATGATAGATATTTAATGATTTCTTTTCATTCAGTACGCTTCTGATCCGCCACATTATGAAGATTACAAAGCATACATTGAATATGAAAAGAAAAAGGGTGAGCCTGTACGTGTACAGAATGTTTATGAAAGAGCAATACTAGAGAACTGTTTGAAAGAAGAACTGTGGTTAGATTATACAAAATACACGGTAATATTTTTAGATTGTCTATGTAATTCCTTAAATATTCCTTAAACTATTTTTCTAATTAATTTATGCATGAAAAGTACTTGAAATCACTCTTTGATATTCTGAAGAGCATATTACATAAAATGTACAGTTAAAAAAGTACTTATGGTGTCATTGTGACTAGGGATGCACCGATAAGCAAATTGGCCGATTTCCGATTACCGATTAATCAGCAGTCGATAATCGGCCGATTAATCAGTCAAGCCGATTAATGATTAAAATGAGTATTTTCAATACGATCAATTTCACCGTTACTGTTTTCTTTTTTCTTTTTTTTACAATTCCAACTTTTAAGATAGTTGCTAATTTATTTCTTCCATTTTTCCAATTTTCCCGAAATAATTTCAAAATTTTATCAAATTTCTTTGAACCAATTTTCATATTATTGTCAATAATATTACATTAACGCACATGTAAACTAGAAATGAAAATTAAAAAAAAAAGGGGGGGGAGTCTGGGGGGTGAACGCTCCAATTTTGAAGTTCTTGTGGTTTAAATTTTTCAATTATTAGTAGTAATGCAATTCAAAACTTTAATTCTTTGTTAAAATTAAAGATTATATAAAAAGACTATGCTAAGGAGAAAAGTATCGACGCATGAAAAATGTTGATACATTATCTATGTGTATTATCATTCAAGTATTTAGAACTTTACATCAACTGTGAAGATTATTATTACTGTTAATAAAATTATTCATCATGGTTTCTTAGTAAAGGCTTGCTTTGAAAAAGATTTTTTTTAACCGACTTCAACAAAGGAGGAGGTTATACAATTCGTCGGAGAATTTTTTTTTTTTTTTGTATGTTATAAGATTACTCGAAGATGCCTGGACCGATTTCAAAAATTCTTTTTTTGTTAGAAAGGTCTTTCTTTCCGATTGGTCCCATCCTCTCGTGGTCCGGGTTCGATAACGGGAACCTACAGAAATCTTTCGAAAAAGAAATTGGTATCACAGTAATCGTAATAATGACCATTTTGAACGCTAGGCTTCTCTGGATTGCGTAATGAAATTCATGTCTATGGTCTTTTTGAAAATTTTAAACCGAGTATCTTTCTATGTCCTGCTTTTTTCTATTGAACTCCAACGAACTGAAAGTCGTACCAGGTACTAATTGATTCGTAATATTTCAGGTTTATTAGTCTTAATTTACATAAGGTTTGATAAAGGAATTTTGAAGAAAGTGAGGAAAATCTCCAAATTTTTGCTTAAATTTAAAGCGATTTGTCCAAAATGATTAAATATGAAATTCATTGTTACAAAACGTGATTGATATGAGACAGTTATTATAATGATAATGAAAATTTTGAATGAAGGCTTAACTGAAGCAAACATGAAACTCATTAGCGGGCCACGTACGTAATACGTCGTAAAATTTTATGAACCGCGAGAATCTAGTGTTGTTTTGAAATATAAATTAGTTGAAAAGCCGTTAATATTTAGCCTTTGATTAAAGTTAGTACACAAATAAATACTAGAGAATAACAAGGATTATTTTTTAGTGTCAATCGTTTAAAATTTTAGACGCGTTGATACTTTCTCTCTTTTTTTTCCTTACATAGTTTATTTTATGAAGCATTTATTTAAGCAAATTAGGTGAAGTTTTGTAATGGAAACATTACCTTATTTCATATGTACATTTGCACTAAAAAGAATGAAATAAAAATATTTTTGAAAAAAAAAAATTGAACCGACTTCGGAACTTCACTCGGCAAGTGCTCTAAAAAGTAAAAAATAATTTTATTCTTTGAACACCATCGACACTACATTTAAACATAAGTTTTGAAGTCGGTGCAAAAACTATAGGTGAAATGATGTTTAACTACATTTGCCAACATTTTCCAGAGAAACCATTGAAAATTAAGAGTTGAATATTTGTACCATTACATAAATATGTGGTTGCCAATGTAGTGTATGCGAATGCAATTAAAGATCCTGGATTAATTGCAATTTATATATATAGTTAAATTATAGTTTCGTATGATTCCATATAGTGTTTTTGCGCCGACTTCAAAACTTATGTTTAAATGTAGTGTCGATGGTGTTCAAAGAATAAAATTATTTTTTACTTTTTAGAGCACTTGCCCACTTGCCGAGTTAAGTTCCGAAGTCGGTTCAATTTTTTTTTTTCAAAAATATTTTTATTCCACCAATTAATCGGCCGAAATTCGCCGATTATTAATAATCAGCAAAGTGGCCGATTATGACCGATTAATCGGTGCATCCCTAATTGTGACAAACAATTTTCATACGATCCATATTCAACTGCTCAATTAAGAGCCATTATTTTGAAAATCGAACAAAAAAGGGAAATTTTGGCAGTGACCATTTTTGATTTTCCTCATTTTTTTATATGTCAGAGTAGGTCATGGGAAATAAACATTCTGAAGTTTGTAGCCCCCCAAAAAAATTTTGCTCGCTCAGTAAAAATTCCCAAAGTTTGATGTTATGCAGCGCTTTTTCGGTAAAACGGCTGAAAGACGCATTTCAGTGCGCTGTAGTTTTTTACAGAAACGCCACCCTATGGTTATGTTTACATTTATTGATTGTACAATGTGTAGTTATGAGGACCCCATAGTTATTTGGGTTGGGGTGTGTTGCTTTCTTTAGTTAAGGGGCCGCAAAGTATGGTTTTTAGATCATTTTCGCTCAACTTTGAACTGCGTTATTTCCCCCCTAAAAGCAACCCGCTGAAATTTTTTTAACATATACTGAAAATTTATACTATGAAGAGAATATGTGGCTTCGAAAATTGTTTAATATTTTATTGCTTTAAAGAGAAAAAGACTTAGACATTTTTCAAATTTTCAAAATTTGCGGTTTTTTGATCGCATTCAACTCAAAACAGCAACTCTAGGAAGAAAAAGCTTTTATGGATTATGGAACCCACAGATGTGTAGAATAACGTAAAAAAGAAAGTTGCGTGGGGTCTCGTCTCGTTTTCAAGAAAATAATTTTTTTTGTAGCTCATTTTAATGCTTTTTTCTCATAGTAAAATGTGTCCATCAAGTAGGTCAGATCTGCTGAAACTCTAAGTATATAGTAATGACATATTTAAATTTGTATAGGAAAAGAGAAAAAGACTAAAAACACTTAATTTTGTCTAAATTTTTTATAATTTTTAGTTTTTTAATTGCAATTAACTCAAAAAACGTGAAATCCTGAGACTATTATTGAATGCACATATTATTAGCTTTGAAGTATTGGAAAAAGTAAATTCGGTGAGGTATTTTCAGATGTATTCTAGTGGGAGGTCACAGTAACCTCCCGAAAATTTTCATGATCGAAAAATTTTTCTGACGATTCGGCATATTTGGAAACTATTGCAACATTGAGAGTTTTTAATGATACATTTTTCTCACGTGTGCTTGATCGTATTCTGTAAAAATTTAAGTTCCAGTGCCCATGAGTATCTTATACTTCTCAAGAAGATGTTCTTAATTTGCCAAAGGAATTTCCTAATTTTTCCGAATGATAAAATACGATCAAGCCCACATGTAAAAAATAAATAAATAGAAAATTTCTATGTTGCAGTATTGTTTCTAAAGTTGCTGAATCTTCAGAAAATTTTTCCGAATATGAAATTTTTCTAGAGGTCACAGTAACCTCCTTTGATTTCCCATTGGGGAGCCTCTAAAAATTCCTCACAGTATTTACTTTTTCGAATATTTCCAGTCATTGCCAGCTAGTAACATGTAAATTCAATAATTCCCTCAGTAACGATTTATCGTTTTTTGATATAATTGCAATAAGAAGCTAAAAGTTCTAAAAATTCAGACACAATTAAATGCTGTGATTCTTTTTCACTATTACTTTTCACTTAAAAATTACCATACACAGACACATAAATTATTATCATATATTTTAAGTTTTAGCAGATCTGACCTACATACTGGACACATTTTACTACGGGAGAACGTATTAAAATCTGCTACATTTTTTTCTGTAAAACTAGAAGAGACCCTAGCCGCTTTATTTTGTACGTCGTTTTACACATATGCAGGTATCATATAATATAAAAAAATAATCATAACATGTAAAAAATAAATAAATAGAAAAGTTCAATGTTGCAGTATTGTTTCCAACTTTGCCGAATTATCAGTAAAATTTTTCGATCATGAAATTTTTCGGGAGGTCACTGTGACCTCCCACTAGAATGCATCTGAAGATACCTCACCGAATTTACTTTTTCCAATGTTTCAAAGCTAGTAATACGAGGCGCGTTCAAAAAGTAAGGGCCGTTTGGTCACAGAAAAACATATACTCATACGAAACAAATTTTATTGTCATATATAGTAAGGTACAAACATACTTCACTTCTCTACATAATCGCCGTTCACTTCTAAGCATTTTTCTCACCGCTGCACCAGGTTCTTTAACCCCTCTGCATAGAAGTTTGCCGCCTGAGAGTTGAACCAGTTGACAACGGTGATTTTGAGTGCCTCTTCGGAAACAAAATTTTTTCCACCAAGCCACTGTTTAAAGGGCAAGAAGAGGAAGTAGTCGCTCAGGTACAATGTCGGGAATGTACGGTGGATGGTCAAAAAAATCCCAACAAAAATCTTGAATTATCTTCTTAGTTTTTGCAGCAGTGTGAGAAGGCGCCCGCGGAGTTTGCTTTAAATTGCACGTCTCAATTTGTTGATGTAACAACAAACAACAATTTTTAAACAGTAGTGCTGCGTTCAAGTTGTGGAAATTCTTTAGCTAGGCCAACTAATCGTCAATCGACGATCAGATCACAGTGCTTGGTTCACTTGTGAAACGATTTCATCAGTCTGGATACTGCCACTCCGCTCTTCGTCAAAGACATTTGTTCTTCCATTTTTAAAATTGTCTAACCTTTCCTTTACTCATAGCTGTAGGTTTACTATCCGGGCATAATTCCCGATGAATTTCAATAGCCAACTATCCTTTTGCACATAAGAAATTAATCACAGAACGCACTTCAAAGCTGGCGGGATCAACGATTTTCGAGGCCATTATTCACTGCATCCACGGACAACAAAAGGACTTCAGAACCAAAACAAATGATGCTGTAGCTTCGCAATGAGTCAGTAGATGGTGTTGCAGCCGTTAAACTGTGCTCCGAAGAGCCATTATTGAAATATAAGCAAACGGCCCTTACTTTTTGAACGAGCCTCGTATGTGTATTCAATAATAATCTCAGGATTTCACGTTTTTTGAGTTAATTGCAATTAAAAAACTAAAAATTATAAAAAATTTAGGCAAAATTAAGTGTTTTTAGTCTTTTTCTCTTTCCCTATACAAATTTAAATATGTCATTACTATATACTTAGAGTTTCAGCAGATCTGACCTGAGGGAATTATTGAATTTACATGTTGCTAGCTGGCAATGACTGGAAATATTCGAAAAAGTAAATACTGTGAGGAATCTTTAGAGGCTCCCCAATGGGAAGTCAAAGGAGGTTACTGTGACCTCCAGAAAAATTTCATATTCGGAAAATTTTTCTGAAGATTCAGCAACTTTAGAAACAATACTGCAACATAGAAATTTTCTATTTATTTATTTTTTACATGTGGGCTTGATCGTATTTTATCGCGTTTCTGCATTTGAGATTTAACAAAATAGCATGGCATATTTCTTATATTTTTTTTACTTGTTTTTTAGAGAAACAAAAGCTTCTTGTTGTTAAACTTGACGTTTGAACGTAGGTTTTTGCCCGACATTCCCTGTTCCCCCCCCCCCCCCCCATCATATGTCATCATTCATTTACGTTTGCATCGTACAAGCATTAAAACTTTAAAAAATAAAACAATAAACGAACACAGTTAAAATTTTTGAGAGATCTCCTAAATGTACACCAGGAAATTGCGATTACGGCAAAAATTATTGTGCCTTTTGTTTAGCAAAAAATCAAAAAACAAGAACTGAGAACTGTGAGCTGCATTGGATTACCTTAGTCCCTGTTGTGGAAAAAAAAAAGAAATTAATATTTAAAACAATTATAGTCATTCAGGCTTACCCGCTCCGTCTTAAAATTTATGTGAAAAATAATATTTTTTTTCAAATGCTAACTTGTTGCCCTTATTTTCCCCTTTTTTTCAGGAAGCACAGTAGTGGCGATCTCCAAAGCAGATTAAAGACGAGAAAAATTTTGGGAGTTGGAGAAACAGATAATGGTGATGTCCATCGATCAAAGGTATGTTTTCCCTTTCCTTTTTTTTTTTAAATGTATATCCTTTTGTGTGCATCAATATAAAGGGTGACTCAAAAAGATGGACACAATTTCAAACTGCGATTTTTCTTGCACTGCACTAACTTGAATTCTGTAAATAATTATACATACATGGAAGTTTACAAATCTTTAATATGCCCTCCTCCGGCTGCACGGATATCATCTAGATGCTAGTCCAATTTTTTCCGGACTGATTGCGAATGATTGAAGTTAAAAGCCAACTTAACTAAAGTAAAAAAAAATGTTGACCTCTTCATCAGTGCAAAAAGTCAGCAACATGAAAGCCGTGAGAGAACTTTAACTTTAACTTTGATATTATGCAGACCTGGGGCGAACTCCATTTTCCTGACTTCGTGAGGGAGAATGGAGCAGAGCAGATTGTGGTAACGTACATAGTTTGAAGGGGGGGGGGGAGGATGTCGTCAGGGCCACACTTGAAAATAAAAAGAAAATGAAAATAAAATAAAAGGCGACAAACTTGGCAGGAGTGCAATGCCTACACTAGGCTCACTACAGGGCAGTGGCGGATCCAGACTATGGATTTGGGAGGGGAACTTTTGTAGAAACTGTTTATTGGGGGGAGGGGGGGTATATTAAATGAACCCTCAAAAATATTTAAACATAAAGCTCTCTCTTTTTGCAGTGTGCTTTTTAATAAAGAATTAAATGCAATACAAATTTTTTTCGTCACAAATTCTCAAATTTTAATTTCAATCCCCGTTTGTTTGTTGTTGAACTTTTTAATTAAGAAAAAAACATTAGCAGAAACTATGAAATATAAAGAGCAATTCCGCAAAAAATAAATACAAATGTGATTAAGCAATTTTGTGGCCACAAACACTTAGTAAAAAAAGATTGCTGAAAAAACCGACCTTGTCTTGTTTGAATTTACAGTAACCCCTCGTTATATCGCGTTTTTCGGGGGACAAGAAAAAAGCGCGATATATTCGACAGCGCGATATAACCGAGGTCATTAAAAATAGTTTCCTATCCAGCAAGTTTTTCTCTTGGGAATGTAAAATTAAAATCAGGAATTTTCAAAAAAAAAAAAAAAATGTAGATAAGCTGCACCACCGTATACGCCGCACTTCGCAAAATTACGGAGAAAAAAAATGTGTTTCATCAGATACGCCGCATCGGTGTATAAGCCGCATAAAACGTAGTTAAAAAAAATTTTCTGCAAGAACTTATGCTGCAGTATACTCGTATTGACATCGTTGAAAAACAATGACAAAGAATTGGGAACATAGATTTGAAAATAGTGTTTCAATATCATAGATAATTAAAACGTTGCAACATTTTGGCGATAACGGCAACTTATAGTAACCCGGTCCTACTCCCTGGTAGTCTCTACAGCAACCTTAATTCCCATTCCCTCAGCTACGGGCGGCGGGCGATTTTGTTTTTAGTTTGGAGTTGTTGATGTTTTTTTTTCCCTTAATTTATTCCTCTTCCTTATCACTAGCGATTTTGATTTTTTATTTGTTTTTCGTTTGAATTCGTTTTTTGATTATGTTGGTTATTGTTGATGGTTTTTTTTTCTTAATTTATTCCCCTTCGTTATCGGATCTAGGAAAGTAAAATAACATCTGAATAAGCAGAAATGCTGTCACCCTTTTTAAAATAGAACTATTCAAGGGCGTTGCAGTAGTGGCTTTCGATGTCGGACTGAATTTAGAAAAAAATAAACATAGCATGCACTTTTAAAAAAAAGACAAAAAAAAAAAAACTTTTACATCGTACAATCCGCCATGGCGAAAAGCCGCAGGAGTGAAAAGTTAGCTTTTAAACACGTATAAACCGCAGCTTATCTGCCCGAAAATACGGTATATAACAGCACATTTTCCTTCTTTTCTGTTCGTTTTGAAAATTTGTCATGTGGCTTTCTTTTCGAGCATTGCTGTGGAAATATTTTCATTTACGCAAAACTTGTTCGAATCAGTAATTTTTGTAAATCAATGATAAAAAAATTAATTAAATTCTTTCTTTCATCAACATTTTTTTTAAAATTATGTTTTAAATGAGTTGTTCATTTCGAAACATTGTTAAATTTGTTGTTCTCATCGTCATTCTTCGTTCTGTTAATCTCGGAACAACTTGCTCCACCCGCGGAACAACTTGCTCCCCCGTCGAGGTAAGTTGGTAATTTTCGGGTTTATTTACCATAGAATTAATTATTAAAAAACCTTATGAAATAAAACTAAAAAAAAAAAAAAAAAACAGCTTTTGTATCAAAGGGACAAAGAAAAACCTTGGAATATTAATTTTAGAATCTTGTTTTCCGAACAAATTTTAAGCATGAGTAAAACACGGAACTTTTGGCCCAGCTCTCCCCTGCTTACATTTATTTTTTCTGTAAGTAATTAATGTAGAACAAATTGAATGAAAGAACTAAGACTTACCATGAGGAAAAGAATCTGAAAGAATCTGAAGAACAGTTCTCATCAGCAAAAAAAAAAAATCTTGAAAATAAAACGTAGCTATCACAAATAAATTTGTTATCGTTGTGGTGGTATTGTACAGCACAGAATAAGCGCACTAAACACGAAACACAGGGTTGCCAACTCTTAAAAATGCCCCCCCCCCTAAACTCAACTCAAAAAACCCTTAGATGCGATTGGATAATAATGACGTCATGAATCAAAAACTTTGGTTGCCACTTAAAATGTTTGGTAGCCAAATCTCAAATATAAAAACGAAAGGAATCTGAAAAACGAAATTATTTTCCTTTTCTCTGTTCTGAAAATTTTTATGCACCTTGGCATTTTTTTTTGGGGGGGGGGACTTTCCCCCAGTCCCCCCCCCCCGTGGATCCGCGCCTGCTACAGGGAGGAGGGTTTTTGAAGTTTTATGCATTTTTGGGGGAGTATTTCATCCTTAGAAGTTTTTTCAGTTTTTTTTTTTTTTTCATTTTACGTGAGAGAACTGAGCGCCCCCTCGAGGACACCGGTTTTTTCTATCAAATGGGCCAACCAATAGGAACACACGACAGGAGACGACAACTGACCAATCAGCAAACTGCAAATCTGTCCCGCACAGCGAGGCAAAGGGAAGACAACCAATGAAAAGCGCGGAGACTAAAAGAGTGGGAGAAACGAACCACTAGTAAACTCAATATAAATTTAGATAGCGAATAGTCTTGTGTACCTGAGTTCACCACCGGTGTTATCTGGTCTCGTAGACCATTCAACCCTATGCGAAGAGGTACGTAAACAGCAACCTTGATGAATTCTCACAAAAAGAAATCGCAGGGTGGGAGATCAGGGGGACCTCGGTATCCAAAAACCCAGAACTGAAATGCCAAGTGCAAACCATCTCGTTTACTACTGATGCAGCTAGTAATTCAATAACAGCTGACACTACTACACAGGACTTGTTCTGGAGCACTAAAATTCATAACTATACAGCTTTGTCTTTCAAGAGTTTGAATACACACAGAACGTGCAGAGCAAGCAATATTAGCAATTTAAAAATGTATTCCATTTTTAGAAATCACATCCTGTGTATAAACACACTACTCTATACGTATGTATCTAAAATTTTATTTATTATTATTTTTTTTTTTTTCTCTTTTTGTTTCTTCCAATAGATTAGTCAAGTTCTTGGGCACAATGAGCACTTGTTTGTAAAGTTTCCACGATGTTACTGGCTGTGGCATCTCTGCATGGCTGTATATTTTACCGCAACTGGGTTAACAGTAAGTTCATAGTGACAGTATACAACTCTGATTAATCTATTTCGTCGACAATTGTCCCCAGTTACCTAGCAATTGTTTTTCAACTAATTTTGCTTCAGCTTTTCCTAAACCAATGATGACTTGCGACCTCCGGTTACTTATTCCTGCCCCATGATTTAAATACGCAAATAGTCTCAGTTCCAGCCGAAATGTGCAAATTGACACCAACTGAAAAATGCAGAAGAGGAGCTCCTGTGTGCTCCCGTTCAAATTAAGTTCTGCATACGCTATATTTAAGGCTACAGTGAACACAAAAAATGCTTTTTTTTCAATTATTGATAAATATTTCTAAAACTCTGTGTGCTTGTTTATTTACTACATCTAAAAGTATTAAAAATAATTGGTGCAAAAACAATGAATACTTTTTTTTTTTTGAAATTTAAAATTTTAAAGAAAATTAACGAAAATTCCTAACTTTTAAATTGCTCCATTCGTCACAGTTTTTTTTTTTTTTTTCAAACTTTGAACACAAAATGAATTTTTCAAATCGAACCAGTAGTTCCTGAGATTAGCGCGTTCAAGCAAACAAACAAGCAAACAAACTCTACAGCTTTATGTTATTAGTATAGATTAAAAAAATATATATTCATTATTTTTGCATCAATTTTTTTAATGCTTTTAGATGTAATAAATATACAAGCACACAAAGTTTAAGACATATAGGCCATTGTTAGTTTTACAGTTTATTACTGTGCATTTTACAGTTTTAAATTGGAACTTCGGCTGCCAGTATTATACCATAAAAACAACAGTTCCTTTTTAGCAGTGTAGCGTACATAGACTTACTGTCTGTTTGCGTTTTGTGCGCCTGGCAGCCACGGACGCTTCCATCTGGAAAAGGGGGGTTAAGTTTTGGATGCGCACTACCCGATGCCTTCAGCTTTTGTTCGCTTACTACTTCCTCGTTGTGCCCCCCCCCCTAATTCGAGAAAGTCTGAAGAGACTTGGCGCGTGCGCAGATGCGGCGGAGGTCGTACGAAAAATTTTTAGACAGTAGGTGCGCGATCCCGCAAGATTGTAAGTGCGCCCCCCCCCCCTCTACTTTTTAACTATTAAAAGGAAATTTGCCGTGTAACTCACAGGCCTATTTTTCTGAATTGTGTGCCCTGGTACCTCACGCCCCCCCCCCCCCTGTACCAATAAAAAAACTAAACCAATCAAGAAAACTGCATGAATGTTTCTCTCTTTTGTTTCTTTTACAGAATGTTTTTACTCCTATTGCCAAACCAGATAGTTCCTCGCAAAACGAAAACGTGGTGAATTCCTTACAAATGACGACTACTTTTTACGGATCAGTATTACTAGGTATTCTTTCCTTGACTCTTGATTCGATGTAAATGTACCTTTATTTATTCTTTTGCAGTCATGAAGGAACTGTTAAAATATTGTTGAGCATTTTCAATGTGCCTTTTAAATATTTGAAGGGGTCACTGGAAAAGCGGCCAAAATCCAATCTTCGAATAAAACGAAAGTCGAAGATAACTTACTAATAAAATGTCTATTTCAAAGGAGAAAATAAATGTTTTAAAATATTTTGTGATCAATAGTGTTTTATTATTATATAAATATTTGATCAGTGAAAATTAACTGTTATATAAAATGAATGAATAAAACATAAAACAAAGATTTCATCTAACACAGGACTTGTGGGTTCGCTTTTCCAAGGGACCCTTCATTTGTGTAAAGAAGGCATAAAAATCCGACAATGTATCTGGCACGTTAGGTTGATCGTAAAATTGAGCTTTTATACGTGCACATTAACTTAAAATTAAAAATCTGGTATGGACTACACAGCCACACTACTTCCTTTTACGTGTAAATTTCTTAGTAAATGCCTCAAGTGTTAAAATTGTGCTTGGAGTGAGCAAGATAACAATTCAAACATTTACACCTCTAGTTTGCCGCGAAACAATGCAAGCAAATGTTTTGCAATGATTTATTTTCTAAATATTGCCGATTTTAACAGCATTCAGTGGATTTTACGCAAAAAATAGCCAATAGCGCCAAATTAGATCCAAATTCAAAAAATCATTTTTTTTCGCCAACTTGGTTATATGCCTAATTGGTGTCAAACACTTGGCGACCAAAAGCTTGGCGATATATCGCCAAGTAGTCGCCCCAATTCATATCACACAAGTATGCATTGAAATTAACACTGCTTTACCCCAAAAAAGGGGTAAAAGAGCCCCTCGGGAACATTTAAATGCAACCTGACGGAGAGGTGCACAACTAGACCCCCCCCCCTCAGAGGCTACATACCAAACTAGATGCTTCTACGGCATATAATTTTTTAGTTATGCGACATACATACATACGCACATACATACGTACATATAGACGTCACGAGAAAACTCGTCGTAATTAACTCGAGGATGGTCGAAAAGGATTTTTCGGCTGGTTATATGTTGGTAGGTATGCACGTGATGACTGAAAGAAAAAATTACTCAACATTCATTCTATTAATATTCATAAAATGTCTATATTCACATGTTAATTTCTTATGAGCGCACGGAACAAATTACTTATGCGACTCGCATAACGAGCAAAACTTTTTAACTGTTCAACAATTGTCTGCCTATTGTCAAGCAACTCGGGCTATGCTAGTACAGTGGACGCCTGTTAATTGAATCAGCCGCTTTAATGAATCAAATCGTCAAAGGCAGAACAAGATCTAGCTGTATTGAATTAGCCGCTTTGTCGAACCAAACCTGTTTAGAACAAAAGTTATTGATATAAGTAATTGTTTAGATGTTTGGACCAAACGTGATTCTAATAAGCGGCAGTCACTGTACAGTGTACCCCGGTTTATTGAATCAGCCATTTTAATGAATCCAGTTACCAAAAATTCAGCTTTGTTGAATTAGCCGCTTCATTGAATCAAAACTGTTTGGAAAAAGCGTGATTCATATAAGTGGTGTGCCACTGTACAGCGAACACGGTTTGTTGAATCAGTGGTCAATTGAATCAGCCGCTTTAGTGAATCGAATCGCCAAAAACAGAACAGAATCCGCCTTTTTATTGAATTAGCTGCTTTATTGAGTCAAAACTAGAAAAAAACGTGATTCAAATAAGCAGTGTATAACATTGTGGGGAAATGTATGAAAGTTTTTTTTCTTTCGATTTAGGTTTCGCTTTTCTTATGTGGAGCTTCTTTGGAACAACAGATAAATCTTTAGCCAGAGGTCTCATGTCAGCAATAGTCGTGACTGAGCTTGCTCAGCTTTGTGGTAAGTAGTCTATTCGTCAGCCATTTCCGGATGCTGCAGAGCATCGATCATTCAAACCTGTCACAACTTGACGCTTTTCGGATGACTGGGAGAGATGATATAAGAGGTTGCGCTATGTCGCTCTGAATGTCTTTTTGTGCGTTTGGGGGACAGAGGAATAGGGATCAGTAAGACAGTTCGTGTTCATTGTCGGACTGATTCCATTCTTTATTGGTCAAAAATTGACCAATTGCTTAATAGATCAAATGTAATACTCGTAGTTCAAGATCTTGTTCCAGTTTTGTTAGTTAAAGTATTATCTTATCTCCCCAAAAACAACAGTGTTGTAAAAAAATCCCCGCCAAGAAAACCTTAAATACTCAGCCTTAAAAAGTTATGATATCGAGTTTTCCCGCCAAGTTTGTGCCAAACTACAACTAACCTGTATGTATAAGTTCTTTTAAATTGTTTTCAGTTTTGCCAGGCGGGAAGCTTTGTCTTGTGAGGTGGTTGCTTAATGAGTAAAAACTTCCCGCCTGGCAGGACTGAAAACAATTTAAAAGAACTATACATACAGGTTAGTTGTAGTTTGGCACAAACTTGGCGAGAAAACTCGATATCATAACTTTTTAAGGCTGAGTATTTAAGGTTTTCTTGGCGGGGATTTTTTTACAACACTGTTGTTTTTGGGGAGATATCACATATTTTTGCATTAATATTATTTCTTTGCCTGTTTTTTTTTCTCTTCAAAATTTACTTTGCATGTTTTTTTTCCCTTCAACATTTTTCTTGGCGGTCCGACATCTGTGGTTTTCTTGGCAGCATGCATTTGGTGCAAAAGTTCAAGGATCTTCTTCAGTCTAGGATAAATTTGAAATCAATCACAATGTACTACCCGAACCGACGCAAAACAAAGCTAGTTGCTAACAACACTGCGATTAAATTAAAAGTTTAAAAAAAACCCCCAACCCTTACTGCCGATCTCATATTAAAATGAACTAAATTGAAGATCCCTTTTAAAAGCCTTATGCAATAAAATCAATTACAAATATTTTATTTGTTAACAAATAGAAACTGGCAACAGATGAAATTATAAATCATTGAGTTTTCTTTCCTCGTGGCCCAAGAATGAAAACATAAATGCTCAGATGTTGAACAGAGCTAGTAGATAGAAATCGGACCAATTTTAAGCATTAATAACTCCGGGGTGCGATGACCCCGGGGGGTAAATTTTGGGAAAATGTCCTCAATGTTTCATCGAGAATATTCATACCAAAAATCAACACTAAAGACCCCCGGGGAGAAAAGATACGGAAAATAAAAACGAGGGGGGAGGGGGTGGGGGGTCGAAAAACCCCCTATGCCGAGCTTTGGGACAAAATAAATGTGGGTGCAAAAGCAGAGCTCAATCCGAGTTACCGTTTAGTCTGTACCCCTGTCAAACAATTTTTAAAAAGTGCGAAAAATAGCGATTTTATAACATATATCACCCCTCCCCCTGAGGGTCCTGGATGTTTTGCTTTAGTATGTGCCGTCAGGAGCCGCTGGAGATTGAGTATACCAAAAATGAACTCTAAGAATCTTTATGGGGCTGAGATACAGAGGGGTGAAAACCCCGGTTTGGTTACTCGCGTAAACAGTCCTAGTCGCTCTTTTACATTTTTATTGGCGACGGAAATTTCTTGGCGGCTTGTATTTGGTTTTCTTGGCGGGGCGGGACGCTCCCGCGTCCCGTGATCACAAATCATAAGTCTTTAAAAAAATAAAACAAATTTTGATAAATATTTAAACTTTAAAGAGAAAAAAATCATTTTGATTTAGAGAACTGGATGTTCAATATTGGAGTTTGCTTGATCCATAGATACTCTTTTTATTTATTTGGCGATATACAACAACAATTTTTGAAACGCAACATGGAAATCAATAAAGATTGATGTGCGTTTCTTTCACTATACCGTTGAATCCATCGAACAAAATTTATTTTCAGGGCCAAAACTAAACTATGTTAAAACTGAAAAGGAACACTGTTTAGAGTTAAACTTACACATGTGAAAATTTCTATCTTAACTGCAGAATATTCTGAAATTGTTCTATTAATAGAGAAGAAAAAAAAAAACGCATAGATCGCAGTTTGCAGGCAATTATACATTTACTATCTACTTATATTAAAAACTGAGTATCTTTCTAACTATCTTTCTTTCTACCTATCTTTCTTTCTAACTATCTTTCTTTCTAACTATCTTTCTTTCTAACTATCTTTCTATGTCACGCTTCTTTCTCCTGAACGCCAATGACCTGAAAGTCGAACCAGGTACCGATAGATAGGTAATTTTTCAGGCTTCATTAGTTTCAATTGATATAATTATACGATTTTAAATAGCGAAGATATCAATTAATAAGTAGTCAAGTTTGAAGCGATTAAGCCTAATAAATGATTAAATATGAAATCCATTCTTACAAACCGTCGTTGCTATGAAACAGTATAATAACAATGATAATGAGAATTTTGAATGAAGGCTTAACTAAATCAAACACGAAACTCATAAGCGGGCCACTTACGTAGAATTTTTATCACTAGCTACTGGTAATATTTTGAAACATTTATTTGTTGAAGAGCCATCTACTTACATTAAAAACTGAGTATCTATGTCTGCTTTTTTCCTTTGAGCGAGCTGAACTTACTGAAACTTTCCTCACCATCTTGAAGGCGTGAAGCATCTCAATAATTCGAATGATTTTTTTTATATAGGAAAAAAGTAAAGGCGTGAAGCGCCTGTAAGCGAGCCGCCTTGGCGGGGAGTAGTTTCTTTAAATTTTTTTCTCACTACTTTCAGGGCACGAAGTGCCCGTGCAACGCCGGGCCACGTGCGTGGTATGTCTTGAAATCGAATGAACATTAAATTATATCAAATAATATAATTTCAGAATGAGGTAAAAGTTAGAGAGGGGGGAACTTATGCATCAACATGCCGCAGGAAGCTAATCTAGCTGCCCTGGCAGCTAGTAGAATATTAACACGGGATCGCTCACTTAAGAGATATCGCCATAATTTTTGGTGACTTAATTTTTACGCCAAATTTGGCGGGAAATCGGCAAATGTCGCCTTTTAAAATGAATGAACAATCCTCTGTAGCATTTTGAATGTCGAAAATAGCAACCTAGAATGTTGTTGAATGGAATGTTCTTGAATGTACTGCAAACTTTTAAATGCATCTTTAGTGGGCCGAAAAATGGCCGCTACATTGCACGATGCGGATCATTAGTTTCGTTTTGACAACCGTATGTTGTCAGGAGAGCCTGTTTAGCTCTGCTATGGGTGAGGCCTTAGCGCTGTGTTTTTAACGAGGATTTTTGCATATTTGGATGTAAATACATGGTGAACTGTTACGTGTACGGTGTTTAATGATATTTTCTTAATTGCTAAGTTTGTAGCAATTGTTAACTGCTTTATTGAACACATTTGTAAATAAACTTCATGTATTTTCACAGAACCGTCATTTAGGTGAGGTAGGTCCCTGACTTTGAGAAATCAATGTATTTACCAAAAAGTGGGCGTGGCTTTTGATGTTTTCCTATGAAATTGCATTGTATTTGGATCCTTTGCCCCCCCCCCCCCCTGGAAAAACTTGAAATGACGTCCCTGTATTTTCACATGATTCCGCAGCTATCGAAAGAAAGTTCATAAGTATGCCAGACTCATAACAATATTTAAAATTTCTCTTTAATAGCTCCCCCCCCCCCCCAAACTGAAAAGTTTCGAATGGCGAGCCTGATTACCACCTACTTGCATTGGGAATAATACATACTTGTATATCTCATCATTTGGAGGTTCAGGGGTAGATCCCCCTCCCAGTTTTGGGAAATTAATAAGTGGGCGTGGTTTTTGCTGTTTTCGGAACATTTTTTTCATTGAGTAGTGTAGACAGACCAGTAAATGAACACTTAACCCTTTAAGCGGTCAATTATTTTACCAGAAATGCTTCCAAAAAAGGCATATTTTTTTATTGCATATAGTTAAGTACCATACTTAACAGAATAAGAATATAAAGAATTTTTAAATGTTTTTTTTTTTCAATTTCAATGGTTTTACAATATTTTTTATTTTACAATTTTGGTCACAAAATCCCGAAATATTTGCTTTTTTCAAGTACATTCTGCATGCAGTAATGAATGGTTTACAAATTATGCAAAAATTTCTCTCACACTGTGAATTTTGAGGTTCACAATTTTCCAAACAGTTCGGGAAAACCAGAAAAGGAAATCTGAAAATATCAATGCCCGTATGCCGTACGGGCAAACCAGATGAGGCCAATTTTGTGTAGCACGTACACCGTACGGTCAAACCGCTTAGAGGGTTAAGCAAATTTTCAGTTTCAAAAATTCATAGCGTCGCTAAAAATTGTAGCATTTGCTACATGACAGTAAAAACATTTCAGATGTGCGATACACGTAATTACTTTTAAAAATTTGGAAGAGCTTTTATGGCTCTGCAGCAGGTTTTAAAGGGGGTTAAAGCAAACAAAACGGACCCGAACCCGGTGAAAGAACACCACCATCAATGGACAAGTACACCATTTTAGACATTTTCTTTATGTAAATACGTAGAAAGATGTTACTTCTGCCGCTTCACCTAAGAAAAATGTTTTTAAAACCTACTTTTTCAAAATAAAATATGAGGTGTTCATTCACTGGTCGGTCTACCCTATATACCCTTTGCCCCATAGAAAACGGGCTTGACTGAATAACTAATAGTAAACAAACTACGTAATAATACCGATCTAAACTGTATGCCTACTTTTGCCTACTGTCCCATCACCTCCAATCTTTCTCTCTTTCCAGCTATCTTGAGTTTCGCTTACCAAAGCAATAAACGGGACCCGGTCCAGTCCGAGATCTTGATGAGACTGTTCCTACTCCTGGGCAGCGGGTATTTCTTCTGGGGCATCGGGTCGAGCAGGGCGGGGCTCAGGAGATCCCTTTCCAACAAGGACCTCCGGGAGCGACAGCCCACGCCCGAGGATCAGCATCACAGCCCTCCGAGCCCATTGGCCAAGAAGGTCGAGTGACCTCCTGGAAAGCTGACCTCAAAGCAGACCAGTGGTGGGCATATTCGACAGTTTTGTTCCACAAGAGGGTCATTCCGGGAGAAATAATGCAAATCACGTTCAATTACTTTTGATTTTTGTTTATCACTTTTAATAATTACTACTGATTAATCCAGGGTCCTATGCAGGGGTGGGTTTTTAAGGTTCAAACTAAGGCTTAAGACTAAAAAAACGTTGATAGTTGCCAGTCTCTAAATTAACAATTCAGTTGCTGTCAATTAATTAAACTGATTTAAAACCACTCAAAATGTCAGTCTTGATTAGTACTATTTTCTGCAGAATGACTCATAATCTAGGGATTGCGTAGAATTTCAAAGGTCCATTCTGTTAATCGAATATCAGCTTTTGAGTGATTCTTTCGAATTATTTCATACTTGAATGACATTACAGACTATAAAGTGATTATTTCAAAAGATTTATGATTCGCAAACATTCTGGTACTAGAATCATCACCCTTCTTGATCAATCATTCGAAAGAGTTGCTTGATAACCAAACCAGGATCATTTGTTCCACATTAAATTTACTTGAAGGGTTTACTCAATTACGAAATCATTTGAACCCATTAAGAACCATTGATTTTGGATCAAAACATACTTGAGTGATTATTATGACCAGTCGATTATACTCATCGCTAAAAACTAAGCCACAATTTCTAGAGCACCGGAATGACTCAGGACTTTTGCAAGATGGTGCATAGTTTCAAGAATGTTGCATGAACCAAATAACTTGGAAATGATTTGATTAGTCAATGTCCTTACCCTATTATTCGATTGATGAGCATATCAAATTTAGACATTTTTAAAAAGAATGATTTTTTAATTTTTTTTCATGCATATTTTTTATTCAAATAGACATTTAGTTCTTTTTTTATTTTTTTTAATAGTTTTTAATTTCATCAACATTGGTTTGGACAATGTTTGTGGGACTCTGTTGTTTTGGAAAACAAAGTCTCACTAATATTGGGTGTGACGTTTTGACAAGTTTGGCGACAAATTTTGAAAATGCGCCAAGACTTCAGTGTTGTGGTAATTAATCTTTATTTCTTTATTGAGTTTTACTGTATTATGTATAATTTATTCTCGACAAAAAACTTACTTTTAAGCTTGCTTAAATGTATTGCAGTTCACACACATCAAGTATTTTTAACACCAATACAACAGGATTCTTAACTGTAGTTGTTTTGTGGTTTATGTTCATTTCAAAAGCGCTTTGATTGCTCATCATTCACTGTACAATAAATAATTCACGCAACTTACATGTATTTGCTTTAAAATATTTATCAGCCATGTTCAATAAATGTTTGCAATGTGATATTATAAAAAAAAAAACTGCAATTCAAGTATGTGCTTGTATATTGCTTGTTGGTTGTTACCTTTTGAATAGTTTGACTCAAGAAAAATTATAAGATGTGAAAATAAAAGAAGTAAAATACTGTTTTGTGTTGTTTGAAAATTAGGACAATGAAATTTTACGGGAATCTATATAGATTATAAAAGAAAAACAGTCAAGTTTATTCAATACATGACCAATACACGTTGAAAAGGATAGCAGCTTACGGACTAGGGATCACAATTTTTCATTTTTAGATAATTTGAACTATTCAGAAATAGGCTCATGCATGGAATTTAAAATGGCTCATGGTTACTTTCAGATTGTACTAATAATAAAGACATTATTTTTTTTTAATTTTATTATTCATTTTGTTTATTTTTGGCAGTAAAAAGATAAACAAGAAACAAGTGTTTTCAGAAAAATAAAAAAATCTGAAGCGGGCAAAACTCTTTGTACATTTTAAAGTGAATTAGTTCCTACATAAAAAAAAAAATAGTGCTACAAGTATATTTTTAATAATAAATTTAAAAAGAATTTTTTAAACTCCTCCATTTAAATATTTTTATCATAATGTTCTGTAAGCAAAATATCAGTTGTTTCTATTGGTGATATGATACTGTTTCTTAGATGTTCGTAAACTATCTCTAAGAGCGACCAACCTCCATTAAAGGCCACTTTTTCAGGAAGGAAGGGTGTCTGCTCTAGAGAAGTTTCACCATACATTCATCATGATAAGTGGAAAACTGAAACAGAAAATACATTTATAAATGCCTTTTATTACTTAACATCAAGCTTGTACATTAGCAACACTTTCATAAGGAGCTCTGATGACAGTCTGCATCTGTGACTGCACCTGACTAAGATTTCTTTGCCACCTTGTCAAAATTTCACGTAGTTGTTGCCACTGTGGTTTACTAAAAGTTCTGTGCATAGTTGAACTCACAAGTACTCTCTGTTGAAGTTCATCCATCTTTGCACGAACCAGTTTTGTTCTTAATACTGAAAGATCAAAAATAATGTAATTCACATCTTAGATGGGTAAGGAAAAAAAAATATAATAATAATAGATTAGACAGCGCAGAAAAAACTATGCTGTCTAAATTATTTTTTGAGTATGAATTTTAAAGATTTGTGGAAATGAGGAATACATAAAACACTGATTACACATTAAAGTATAATCAAGCTGAAATAGTTAAAGAAGAATATGCTCTGTTTATTTCACTTTATTTTTTAATTTAAATTATAAATATAGACAAATTACAAACAACTGGTTTAAATATAATTCCAAATAAGAAATAATTTATTTTCTTGTATTGAATTATTAATAATGCCACATGATTTTCTTAATGAGCCTAAAATTTATGGGAATATTGCAATCCCCTTTCCCAAGAACTTAGGCTAGTCACAATGCTTGGGATGGAATATTTTGAGGATTATAGATAATGTTTTTGATAAACATTTTGATTTGAGTGAACTTAACCATGAAATTTAACATAACTATACAGGTGTGACAGAAAAAACACACCCATAGCAAGAACAAATCATTATTTCTGATTGCAAAAGATAATATTTTTAAATGATACTTTATATTAAAATACACAATGGCTCCCTTACGTACATAGGTTTAATATTTCTCTAATAGAGTGGAAAATCCTACGTCAAAATACCCTGCCCATACAAATGCACTGAGCAATTAACAAAAATTATAAAAAAAATTGACCACATCCAAATATTTCTTTTTTACTCTTTTAGACATTTACAAAGCTACAGAACATGTAATAAATAACAAAAAATACTAATAAATATAAACTTTCAAAATTATATTTATAATAAATTGCAAAAAATAGATTTTCAAATTTCAAACAGCAAAATAAATAGCGAATGTATACAGCATAAAACTAAATCTTTTTGAATCAAACATGTTATTTTAAAATTGAGATTTACAAAAAGCTTTTTCTGGTAATGTGGAGAGCAAATTACATCATAAAAGCAGTTGAATATTTTATTTGCTATATAATTGAATGAAATTTTCCAAAAGGACCATTATAATTCCAATGTAATTTTTTAATTGAAATTTAAGTTTTAAAAAGAAAATTGCTCATTTTATTTTCATTCAGTAAAATAGTGGTAGCATAATTCTTTCTTCCATTTTCACACAGCAAAATAACAGACTGGGCACAAAATTTCTCTTTTTAAGTCATTAAAAACAACACTAAAGTTAAATCATTGAATCTAGTGAACTCTAACCAACTGCTTGGAATAAAATCGTTACTTTAAATTATATCAAACAAAATGATAAGTCAAACCTTACTGTGACTTTACAAGCACAGTGAAACTCACCATCAATGATAAAAGGTTCAATTTCTTCGGCTTTCAATTGCAATTCTGATTCCAGAAGAGTGAAAGGAATCTCTTTCTGAGTTTCAGCCATTTGCATGAATGTCAAGAGTCTCATCTTTTGAAGATTCTGCTCATGAGATAAACCTGTAAAAATTATGATGGGTGATGAAAAATTACAGTACAAATGTATAGTCAGTCTGTGAATAAGTGAACAGTGCCAAATTTTTAATGAGGCAGACAGATCAACTGCCTAGAGGGTTGAATTTTACTTTTTATTGAATTATTTAACTGTTCATGAAACCAAAATATCAATAATTTGGTTTCCTAGGATACTCTTTTTCTTCTTAATGTTAAATAATTTTATTTTTCATCCACTTCATGAAAACGAAATCTTTTTTTTTTCCAATAATCAATTTATTATAGAAGAATAAAAAAAGAAATGTTTGGAATTATTTATTTTGGTTATTGTTTGGAATTTATGTGTATATAGATGCCCCTAAAACATCAATTTTTTTCAAATATATTATCAATCACAGAATGTATTTTAAAACATTAAAATCAAATTAATATATAAAAAGAAAACAATTTGGCAGCAATATTTAATATTAAAAAATAAATGATATATTAAGAGTAACTAAATGCTTGTCCCTTCTGATTTAGTGCTTTCTTTTTAAAATGTTAATTGCCAGTAGTTTGACTAACAGTTCAAATTTGAAATGAAAAATATATTAATTACTTAAATAAAACTAAAAACAATTAATATATTTAAAATAAAGCTTCTTTTAAACTGACTAAAATTTTAAAAGATGGTATGTAATTTAAGCAAAGAACATGTTTAACATCTGAATATCCCCCCCCCCCCAAAAAAAAAAGTTTTTTTTTATTTATATTATATTACAGACTTCACAGAAATTCAATTTAAGTACTAAAAATTTAGTTAAAGCATTTCTGGAAATTGTTCCAATTCAAAGTAAAAATTTTGAAAATGAGGTTAATCAGGTCATTAGTTAGAAAGTATTTATTAAAGTTTACTGAAAAGCGATTTGTAATGTATTAATAGGTCACTCTTTTTTCATTCTAAGAGTGGCTGGGTTTTAAAATAATGCGATAACAATCAGGCAAGCCCTAACTGTGAACTTGTATAAATAGTTTGTATTTCTGATCTTAAAGGCCTAAACTGACACATCAGGCTTTGCTGTTAAAAATGTGTGGAGAAAACGGGAAAAGGGGATAGTATTCATCAAATTTAATAAGTTGCTTTTCAAAGTAAACAACATTGCAAAACAGAAAATTTTGTCCAGCGAGAAGCATGAAAGCACTTCGACAGAATGGATAATTGTGCATAGAGCAAATTATGAAAGAAATAATATCTTTCTTGGCAAAATAAGTTATTTTCATGCAGAATTGACTCAATATATCATTGGTAGAAATGAAATTAATATATCTAGTATTATTTGGAAAAAAATTAAGGAATATCGAAACAAAGAGTTAAAAATCAGGACATTTTTTTTAAATCAGGAACATCAGGAAAACTATGAACTCCAGCATAGTGGTAAGTTACATAAATAAGAGGAAGAATAATAAGTTACCTAAAGAATTCACGAAATCTTTATTTGTGCTGTAGAATGCTAAGTATGAGGAGAGTTTTTCAGACACAAAAATTGTAAGTAAATCATGAATCAATTCTCCCTCCAAAAACCTTACTGGTTTTAATGCAAGCAAGTGATCCAAAAGGAATGTATTTGGGTCCCCAAGTGATGTTACAATGCACCTGTAAAACAAGCAAAAGACAAAACATTAACATTAAAAATTATAGCACAATTTGTGTACTAAGAGATAAAACTACAGTACACCTAAAAATTATGCAAGTTATTAATTGTCATGAGCTTGTTACTTTCAAAATTATGTGTTATTGCATTTTTTTTTTTTTTTTTTTTTTTTTACGTTCCAGAAATAGAGAAACAATCTGAGCTAAAAATAGATCTATGATATATTTTTTTTAAAGCTGGTTTCTTCACATAACTGCACTGTACATTTTTTGCTCTTTTCTACATCAGTGTTTCTCAACCCTAACAATAAGTTTTAAAAGTGATGGGCCTGCATTTTTAAAAATTTTCAAGCACTTAAAAATTAAATTTTATTTCAAGCAGTTTTTAAAGATTTTAAAAGTGCATAAACCATCATCTAAAACAATGCAAGAGAAATGATAACCGCTCTAATATTAATTAG
Organism: Uloborus plumipes; assembly: GCA_038373865.1. NCBI lineage: Eukaryota > Metazoa > Arthropoda > Arachnida > Araneae > Uloboridae > Uloborus > Uloborus plumipes. Next base: position 115,177 of record JAXGGA010000362.1, on the reverse strand, counting down.
TGCACTGCTACACCACTTTCAAAAATGAACAGAATTTGTATATTTATCAGGTATATACTTTGATGACAAAATGATTTAAACTAAAACTGATGTTCTACTAACCCTTCTCTACCCAGTTACAGAAACTATTTTAATTCCATCATTTATCACTCTACTGGTTTACAGGGACAAAGCTTCAATTTTTTTCTTGCTTATGTATTTCTATTTCATAAAAAAACTAAAACTGATGTCCTAACAACCCTCCTCCACCCTGTTACAAAACTGATTTTAATACCATCATTTTTCACTCTACAGGTTTACAGGGATGGAGCTTCAATTGTTTTGCTTATGTATTTCTAGTTTGTAAAAAATCAAAATAATAGTAATAATAAACAAATTATACTAACACTTTTTGCATGCAAACCTGAAATTCGAAGAATAACAATAAGAAATCAGACACTTACTTGTGAGCATCATCTCGAGCTTGAGAAGCATTATCTTCAGTGTAGGTACCAAGTAATTCAATCATAACTTTGGCAGCAAGCTCACTGAGAAAAAAATTAAATTAATAAGTACAGAAAGTATCGAAAACATTCTTTATTTTTACCATATAAAATGTACTACAAAAATTTATTATAAATCAAGACAAAAATTTCAAGGAGTTGTGTACACTTATGTAGCAGCATGCTATTCGCATACAGAAAAGTTAAATTGAAATATTTTTATGCATTCATAATTAAATCATAAAAATATTTTCAGCTTTAATGCTGTAAATATATAGTTTTGTCTTTATAAACTGATATATGTTTGTACGAAGCACATTTCATTTGTTAAATATTGTGAGTAAAATACCTTTGTTTACATTCTAACAAAACTTCATGCAGCAATCTAAGGAGTTTTTGAGTTTTATCTGTGCTAGTTTTCATTTCGATCAGCCAAGATTTTAACTGCAAGAGAATAATAAAGATTTTAGGGAAAATATAATTGAGGATTCATTGCATTTAAATTGTGAAAAATGTTTTGTAGTTTGCTAGATACTGTTATTTCTAGAACTTTTCCAAATTGATTAGTTTTAAACTACAAAAATGAAATTATTATATTATGTAGTTCTAATAAAAACACTGCATTAAATATTCTAATCAAATATTTTTAATAACATCAAAACAATAGTTTACACTACACACTGTAAAACAACTACGGAGTACATAAAACTAATCATTATAGTATTACAACACAACAAAAGAAAAACAGTATGCTATAACATTTTAAAGCACTTTTTACTACTTTAAATGTTTTAACACAGAACACATAACTAAAATAAATAATAAATCAATCTTATAAAAGCATTATTTGGAAAATATCACAGACTTTAATTTTGAAGGTGCAAATAACATTTTTTTTTAATACAGAAAAGGATCTAAGCTTCTTCCACCCGCAATGCAGTAGACATTACAAAAAGAAGCCCTTTGTGATAATCGCTAAATATTATAAGCAAAAAACTGTCCTGCAATTTCATGCATAGCCATTAGAATGACTATTGCGGAAAGCAAACTGAAAGGGACGAGGACTTTTTCTCTAAAGGTTTTGAAAAATCTTCTAGTAAGCACAATAAAAGTTTGAGAAAGCATTAATTGTTTTTTAAAAAATAACTGAACTTGAATGTACATTACATATGCAGGTATTATTTATTAGTTCAGGTCAGCATCCTTGAATCACACATATTCCACCTCGGTAGCCAAGGACAACACCCTCCTTACAGGGCTGCCAACCTTATTAGGGAGCTATGTGTAGTCAGAAGGAAAAAAAAGTGTAGTTTCCAGGGCTTAAGTGTAGTCTAGCGCGGTTCAACCCCCCAACCATTATAGGCCGATATGCTTAATCTGTTCCTTACATAAAATAATTTCAAAACAAATCCCAATTTAAAAACAAGACAAACTGAAAATTTGTCAAATGACAGCAAATTCACAGAAAAACTTGGCAAACAAATTTTCAAAAGAAATTTTTATTCCAAATTCGGACTTTCATTCTTTTATTTAATTTAGTAATATAACAGGATCAAATAAAGAAAAACAAAAAGTGAAATATTTTATCTATGAAGATTGTTTTAATAACAATGTAAGGTTGCCCGTTTTGCTTAAGCTGCTAGTTCATCGGGAAATTCCTTCAAATAACATGATTCGTTGTTATGAATCATACTTATTTTTTCAATTCATTAAGCATTCCGAGTTTCAGTGCAAAGTTCATTCTAAGTATTCAAAGAACAGCATCCAAGTTCACTATCCAATCAGGATGACGACGACGTTGCGCGCCGCGCAGCAGATCAGTGGCGCAGTTCCTCCTATCGTGAGCGAAACAGCTCCGATGACGTCATCAATGCACTCAGGAGTGGAGTGGATGACTTGTGTAGCGACGCTTGTTCGGCATTCGTTTTAAACGGAAGATGCTATGCGAAATTATACTGGAATCGACTCAAAAAAACATCATCTGAACATTTAACATACAAGGAACAAATAATAATAATAAATAAAATAATAACAATTAGTTTGAATGATTATTCAACGAATGCATAGAATTTGCTTCTCCTTGCGTAGTGCGTAGTAAGCTGGATGAATGTGTAGTTACTACGCTAAATGCGTAATAGTTGGCAGCCCTGTCCTTATCATAGAAGAGAAAACCAACTGACCTCCAGATGGATCAAAGTTTAGTCGCCAGGGATGGCAAAGGGACTTACTGTCTACCCATTGATAAGATGGAAAGGCTTACCTCCAGTTTAGAGACGGAAATGGATGCATTGTCATTTTTTAAAATGCAGTTTTTACAGATGTGTGTTAGCCTTTCAATTAAGTGAAACATGGACATCAAATTTTCATCCACACTTGCCCTAACTGGATGTTTGTCAATTCTATAGCAACGGTTAGCATTATAGTCTCACCCTCTCAGTGATGCGTATAAACAAGTTTCATGTCTAACCAGTCACAATTTTTAAACTGAACTAAACCAAGATTTGAGTTACAAAATTGTTAGAAAAATAACTGAAACTTCAAAAAAAAAAAAAGCATAAAGAAATGAATTTTTAAAAACTTACCTTATTTAAGTCCTTGAAAATCATATTTATGCTATCAGTTTGGCCTGCAACACGAACAAGGCTGTAATAAATGTCATAGCAAAATGGCGAATGTTCACCAATTCCAGCAAACAAATTCTGCAAACTGCCAAAAGAAATAGTCATTTTTTACCCCAACAGAAGTAACATAGATTTTAAACAGACATAGATCAGGGCCAAATACAGGCCAATTTTATTGTTTTCTACAAAAAAATGTTAAACAGTTGGCACTTTCACAAAAATAATTTAAAATCATTTTTAAAAAAAGTTAATGTGTAATCCTTCACTACAAGAATTGAGAAATGGGACAATAATTTTACCATCATCAGTGTTTAATAACTTTTAACTTTCTGAGGATTGTTAGGTTTTGGGTGGATGAAACAAAGTTTGATGAATTTGAATCACACTGTCTTCCCCGCTTAATCGGGTGACGGATAAACGAATACCCCACTTATACGAATAAAATATCTCGGAACCGAATATTTCCCATGCCATAGATGCAATGTTAAAGATCCCCGCTTAATCAAATTATATTTCTCGGAACAGGGAGTATTCGTTTAAGCGGGGCCGACAGTATCTCAGTTTTTAAACATCACAAGCAAAAATAAATAAATAAAATCTCCAAACAGATATAATTGAAATTGCAGTTTTTTGAACTATGTTTTGCAAAACAAGCATAACTTACACTTTCAGGCAAACAGCTGCCATTTTTGGATTGGGAGCTTTTGATAATTTATCGCAAAAAGTGTGCACAAGTCCTTCACTATCATTTGGTGGAACAATAATCAACAGAGACACAATACTGTTTAGAGTGCACTCAGCATCTGTAAATAATTCAATAATAAGAAATATAGATTCTTTCATAAAAAATAAAACATGGTGTGCTAAAGATGTTTTCCCTTCACAAATATTTTATGAGAATGGCATTTAATTCTAAAAAATCATACATACAATAGAACAAAATTATAATTTTATTAATTAATGGTTTCATTTCCGATTTTTATTTAAAGTTAAAAGAAAAATAAATGAAAATCCTAACCCTTTGCACCCTAACAGAACTTGAAAGAATCAACAAAATGTAAAATTAACTATTCCAGTAAAAACACTGCACTAACACTAACCTGTTTCATTTGCTTCTTTTAAAACTACATCACAAACAGATATGACTTGCTGTAAATCAACCAGAAACCCATCTTCTGAATTCTCATCTGATATAGCAGCACCTAGACTTTTTAAATATGTACGCAAATCTTGATACTGAAACAAGAAATAAAATTTCATTATCTTCTTTTAAATTTTTATTACAGTACTAAAGGTACATTTTAAACATAAATTCCATATACCTTGAAGCTATTTATGAAGTACTATGAAGTGCAATACATTTGGACATACATCTACTCACTTTCTGAACTTAATGAATTTCATTGTATTTGATTGTGGTTAAATAGGAGACAAGGGAGATGTTATGGGAAGACCTACCCAGAGCAAGTTTTAAAATATTACCAATTCTAATACAATAGTTTATATACTAAACAAATAAAGATAGTTTTGCCCAAAATCCCCATTCAGAAGTCATTTCTGGCTGCACAACTGTTTAAGGTAACAGTTGCATTACTTAAATTTAGGGCCTTACTGAGTAGCGGTAAAAATAAAATGTTATTCGAGATAACAAAATTTTAAAGGAATTTACAATTGCTTTATTTATAAAATACAAGTTTATGAGTTCGAAAAAAAAAATCTCATAAAATCAATGGAGTAAATCTTAGCTGTGGCCAACGTAATGTCTACCATGCCAAAGGTATGAATGTGTATTTCACCTTTCATATATCACATATTAGTGTCGTACAGCTTGCTTTTGGCAAGGAACAATCCAAGTGATCCATAACATGAACATTCATAGACTGATAACAAAACACCTTCTATCCTATTCTAATTTAATTTGAATCATTTGAATACAAAAATTGCTAATTTATTGAATCATAGTTTTGCAGATTCAAATTTTTAGCATCGTGGCAGCAATACATTGAAGCAAAATGAAATCATTTTGAAAAATAGTTAGAAAAAATGGTTGCAACTGCTATCAGGTAAAGAAATACTAATTAAATAAAAGAAAAATGCTTTGAAAATATTTTAATAACCCAGGGGTCTGTCCAGGATTTTTCACAGGGTCCGTTTTTTGTGAAAAACTAAATTTTGTGAAAAATCAAATAATTTTGAGAAAAATCAACAATTAAAAAAAATATTGCAAAAAAATTTTTTTTTTAATTTAATAAAAAGTAAAAATACATTTTATTTATTTTCCTCTTAAGAAAGCGTATTAAACATCAAAAATGCGAAAAATCCAATTCCTGTAGCGGATGAAAAGAGATTGCAGTTTTCAAAGTAATAGCATCAAAAGCATAAGAATGGAATCTAAACGAATTTATTTCAGTAATTTTTTTTTTTACAATTGCATTTTAAAGGTCTATGATAAACATATTATGAATGCCTGTTTACGCAATTAATGCAAAAATAAAATGAAACCATGAATTCAGCATTTAACATTTAGACTCATAAAACATCAGTTAATTTTGCTTTAAAAAAGTTAAAATAGTGATCTGAACAAAAAATATAAAGCGAATTTTTATTTATTTGCCTCCTAATAAAGAGTAATTAGCTTGAAAAATAAGTAAAATTCAATTTTCATATCGGATGAAGAGATCATTTTTCAAAATCAAAGAAGTATAAAAACGGTAAATTAATAATTTATTAAAGTCAAATAATTTTAGAATTACATTTTATCAGGTTTATATGATGAATGTCATTAAAATTTTCCTCGACATATTCGCCGAAAATTCGGAGGAAAAAATTCGGTAGGTAGGGAGACGTAGCAAAGCAGACAACACCGGACTTCCAATATTAACAGACGAAAAAATATTCTTTCCCGAATGTAACCAAAACACCACCCTTGTAAGCAAAAGAAAAATCCAGATAACTTTCTGTCAAAATAAGGTAAAAACATCGCACCAAAGACATCAGATGGCGATAATTTAAAATAGCTGATCACTCTACCAGAAACAATCCCATATTTTTTCTCTAATCCTAGCTATCTGTTTACAGTTCTAAGTTCATTTCGCAGATAATTGCTATAATTATTATTTCCTTTTTGTTTAAGTCAAGAGCAGGGAGAAAAATCCTTACTCTGAATTTCAAGAGAAATCTATAACAACAACATCGCAGCAAGCCATTTTGATTTGCATATGATGAAGCAAATAAGCAGAACTAGTAAAACCAGGGTGTAAAAAAATCAATGATTTTTTTTAAAAAATCAAAAAAATCAGATTTTTTTGATTTAAATCAGATTTTTTTGATTTAAATCGGATTTTTTTGATTTTTTCAAAAAAATTATAAACTTCAGTTATTAATTAATTTTTATTCATGAACAACTTACCTTCAAGTTTTTAAAAATACAAAAACACCTTTGAGGTAAAGCTTCACCAGTAAGAAACCCAGAAAAAAGTATTAGGAGCCAATCTGAAAATAATCCTGTCTACTAGCTAGGATAAAAATCAAATGGGGCAGGAAGCTTAACCCAATACTCACTTCATTCAGCCCCCCCCCCCTCTTTATTTTGCTTTTGTTTTGTAAAGCTGGAATATGTTCCATTTCAGCCACTAATAAAGACTGCCCACCCCCCTGTTGCTAATGCAAGGCATAGAAAATTCATCTTCTGTTTGGTTGTTTTTGTTTTTTCTTTTCACTGAAAGTATATCACACACATTCTATCATGTCCCTCCCCCCTCAATTCACTCTTTGCAACACCTGCATGTATTTTCTTTATTTCACATATTAGACAACAAATAGCACTATTTGTGCATACATATTATTTGGACTGCAACCTTCCAGCATCTGTGGAAGGGGATGAGTAGGATTACTTTTCCATTTATTAGATGGAAATCAAAGCTCTAAAAGAAAATGGTAAAAATAATGAAATTGGGATTGTCCAAGAGAATTTTTTAAGGATTAAAATAAAAAGTGATTTAAATCAATGATTTTTTTAAAAAAATCAATTGATTTAAATCGCGGTTTAAATCACTGATTTAAATCAATTGATTTAAATCATTGACACCCTGAGTAAAACAAAACAACTACCTTTTTTAAGTTTTTATTTCTTTAAAAGAAACGAACAACAAACAACAAGTGCTGCATTTTACATTGAAGATTTATCGCTTGCCCAAAGTATTGCAGGCAGGAAGTGCCGACTTTTTTTTTTCCGCAAAATTGTCCTATAAGCGATTCGCTTCTTTAACTTCAGAAAAGGACCAAAAGTTATGGGCTTTTACACAGAAATATGCTATGCGTTATTTTGATTTCAGTTTTACTTCTTGAATGAATAATGTGTGAAATGTCCTTCTTGTTTGATCAGCATTTTGTGAAAGGTAACTTTGCTTGATTGGATTTTTGTGAAGGGTCCGTTTTGCTCGATCGTATTTTTGTGAAGGGTCCGTTTTGCTCGATCGTATTTTTGTGAAGGATCCGTTAACGGACCCGAATTTCCTCTGGCCAGTCCCTTGTAACCACAATCACTGTATTATAAATTGTAGAGCAAATGTATTATATCGACTACTCTGTAACTCAGAACCCAGCCAAGTACAAAGTACTCGGCCAAAGTGCTACACAGAGCATTTCTACTTAAAATAACACCCAGTCACCAAGGCTGCCAAGGGGCAATGCGGACACAATGTCAGATTTTTCATTGGGCTTTCCCAATGATAACCTTATCCTTATAATTTAAAATTCCAAGCCCCCACTCCGGTGCCCTGCCAGTCACAAATAGTAGGAAGATACAGAAGATTATATTCTGTAGTATAGTAGGGATGCAACGAATAGTGATTTGGCCGAATACCGAATATTCGGCCATAATCAAGACTGAATATTCGGCTGCCGAATAATTAACTTCTTTTTGTTAATAAACAAACACAGGTGGCATTTAAAGCATACTTTTGTATGATTATGAGTTCAGTTCACATTATTAAAGATTTTAAAAATAATTTGGAGTAATTTTTTTGTAAAAATGGTAACATTTGTTCAAACTTCAAAAATATTCGGCCATATTCGGCCTAAAAATTATCAAAAAGACCGAAGAAGAATGTATTTCCTTACTAATTGTTCTGAAAGATCAGAGCTCTATATTTAAGCATCTAAAAAAGTATTTCATAAAGCTTTTCCAAATAAATAAGGGGAAAAAAGGAGTAAACTGAAATGATTCAGCTTGGAATTGTATCACATAATTTTGTATTGTATTTAGTGTTTTCATTTCCCAAAATTAGCTGCAATAAACTATATTTCTGTATGAGAAATGATAGAATCTGAAGGTATTCCAATGTACAAGAAATATAATTATATTTAGATAAATCCAGGCTTTTATCACTGTACACACCAAGAGAAAAAATGACTTATCTTTCTTAGAACATTTATTTTAAAAAACGAACTGGTATTTTAATTAGTGAGAATTAAATTTCCTAACCTATCCTAACAGGCCAGAAAGTACCTTTCAGGTCTAGATGTTCACTACATATGCCAGATGTAAAACACTTATTTCCCAAATCTGGTAAAATTTCAGAAAGAAAAAAATAAAAACAAAGAGACCTATCTCTTTAAAGTATTTTCTGCACCATAATCTCTGTTTTTACAGAAAAAACTTAGCTTTATGATTTTCACAATTACAAAGAATATTTTTGAAATGCTATGTACGGAAATTAACAATGCTATTTTTATATTTCAAATTCTCATATTCAAAATTTTAAAAATAAAAGATCGGAAAAGAAGCATATTTCTATCATACTACTCCATTTTTATATACAGGGTGTCCACTCCAATCGTGGACCAATAGCTAATTTCTAAACCGTTAGAGATAAGCATATAGTTTATTTGGGAAAAAATCTCCAAATTATGAAAGGAATTTTGTGTCTATTCAATGTTTTTCAAAAAATCAAATTTTGAAAGAGTTACGAAATTTAAATTTTTATACAGCCCCCCAGTCCTATCAATCATATTTAGTAAAACATTCTTGACACTGTAACGTTTAAAACTAAAAAAAAATCACTCTTCTACGACAAAAATTGACCGAGTTATGACGTTTTGAAAAATCAAGATTTTGCATTGTTTCATGACGTCATCGAGAGATCGCTTAAGGGACCGTATGCGAAATCCTTCAAAATCTTGATTTTTCAAAACGTCATAACTCGGTCAATTTTTGTCGTAGAAGAGTGATTTTTTTTTAGTTTTAAACGTTACAGTGTCAAGAATGTTTTACTAAATATGATTGATAGGATTGGGGGGCTGTATAAAAATTTAAATTTCGTAACTCTTTCAAAATTTGATTTTTTGAAAAACATTGAATAGACACAAAATTCCTTTCATAATTTGGAGATGTTTTCCCAAATGAACTATATGCTTATCTCTAACGGTTTAGAAATTAGCTATTGGTCCACGATTGGAGTGGACACCCTGTATATTTCATTTTGATAAAAAAAAGAACTGACCATTGTTTCGTGTATGATTTATGCTTATATTTTATCAATTTGAATCTATGTATCAGAATTAATTTCCTAAAATAAAATAAGTACATACCAACCCTTGTAATATGCAAGAAAAAGTTTAGCTTTTCTTCTTTATCCTATGATTTTATATAGATTTATTTCATGTGTTGTTTTGTAGTACGCACAGTTTAAGTTGACAATAAAATTAGTGAATACCCTCAAAAATGATGAAGTATCATAGTATAACAAGATTTCCTTTAAAATACCCATTAAACATGATAAGAATAATTATAAATGCATAAAACTTTCAAAGTGCGAAAATTAAATAGATTTTTTGCACAGTATTCGGCCAAGGCCGAATAGTAAAATAGGTATTCGGCCGAAGCCGAATATTCGGCGGACGGGCCGAATATTCGTTGCATCATAGTATAGTACTTCAAGGGTGATTTAAAACGCATTAATTAATGCAATTGTTTCGAATTGGATCAACTCCATTGTTTCTAAACATTAGCCCTATACTCAGAAGCACTATTTTGATGCCTGGCCGAGTACCCGGCCACTTGCTGTTTGACCCAACACTGAATATGAATCCCAAATTTAAAAAAAAAAAAAAACTAATTACAACAGAGCATGGGAAGATATTTTAACTTTGTAAATATGTCTTTAAAATAACTGTACCTTTAAAATCAATACCTGTTAAATTTTTGATAGGAACGACAAGTAATCTGCAAAATATTGCACAGCATTTATTTAACATGCAAAAGTTTTCTTGACCTTCACATATGCAACAGTGCCACTTGATGCATAGACTAAATAATAGACTTATCTTGGACAGGCCTGTCATTTAGATTTTTTCCCGGAAAGAGGGGAATGAATTCAATGCAAGTTATGTTAAAAAATTACAAAAACAATGGCCAACTCACAACCGGGGGAGAGGCGGTGACTTACCCTTCTGACCCAAATAAATGACGATCCTAAATGTATGTATTTTTAAAAATCCGAAGTTATTTGACTTCAGTTCCTTTTGATTTTTATAACTACTCGGTGTTAACCGAGAACACTTAGCCTGAGAAGTGAGTATATACCCAGATATAGGTAAGACATTATCGAACATGACAACTAATGGGCTTTTTAAAAGATACTCCAAGGCATCAACGAAGTAACATGATTTTCTGAATACGTTAAACAATATTATTGCTTTTGCTCTTACTCTGTGCAGCAGTGTAGTTTATAATCTACTTGAGTTTTCGTTCCCACGGAACATTTTGACATATGTAATACATTCTGTTTTAGGAAAAATATTCATAGAATTTTACCTGTTCTTCATCAGTTGCATCGTTGAACGTAGGCGCACTCATATTCAAGTAGATAATTAATGTAGGTATTGGGATAAAAATTAAAGTAACCGGTAATATCCGATTTTCTTTTTGAAAAAATTTAGAGCCAACACGAGAACAGGGAGTAAAAGGAAGGAGATGGATCTCCATGATACCGGTTTGGCAACAAAATTACACTTCCGCCAGGGAGCGCTGCTGCAACCTTAATTTGTTTACATCCCGTAGTCTAGCGTTTTAAAGGGCATTTAAATAAGGGAATTTCCTAAATATGAGGAAATTTAAAGCTGTTTTTGCTATGAAAGCTGTTTAGGGAAGCACAGAACACTCCACTTCATCCTACGTTTATAATATATTTTGCATTCGAAGCGTTAATTTTTGCTTTTGAAGCAATTCTTTTAAAACCTAATTTGATCTGCTGTCACTTAGGTGCAGAGCTTAATGATTTATAAATTTCTCCATTGCATAGGTGCCCATGGCGCAAGTTGCGCCATTAAAAAAACTTTTTTTGGGGGGGGTGGAGGGAAAAACTAATTTATTTATTTTTTTGAATTATTTATTAATTTTTTTTTATTTAAATTATTTACTGTTTTTTTTTAATTATTCCTTAATTTATTTTTTTTAATTTAAATTATTTCTTTGTTATTATTTTTTATTTGTTTTTTTTTGTGTGTGTGCTTGGAATGTCTGGAAGAGAAAAAAAGCGATTCTATTCTGCGCAAAATTAATACTTTTAAAAAATTAGTAATTTTGTAAAAAATAATAGTTATAATTTAAAAAACAAACAAATAATGTTTCAAAAAATAAATAAATATTATTTAAAGAAATAAATAAGTAATATTAAAAAAAATAAATAAAATAAAATACATTAATAAAAAAGAGGCAAAAATAAAAAGCACAAAAGGAAATGAAATATGAGAAAGTAAATAACTTTAAAATCATAATGTTTAACATTTCTCTTTCGTAGGGATAATTGTGCCCCATATCTGACCTCTCAATTACCACGCATCCGCTACCCGAAAAGCGCCGGCTACCTTCCGTCGGTCTCCCCGCTGACCCCGCCTAGAGTCCTATATGAATACGTAGTATTCAGAGTAGCGACAACAGCCGAGTTCGAATAGGACAACCGGTTGCAAGCAGAAACGGGGTTGCCGTGAAGCTGCAAGTTTGGCTTCGTACTCGCCCAAGGGTTTCATTTCTAAGAAATAAGTCACCAACGGTGTGGTGTAACGGTGAGCGTGAACAAGAGCAGGAGAGGTCTTAAGTTCTACACGAATGCGATGATGCGTGATGTTTGTAATTCGTTCGAATTTGATTTTAACTTTAATAAAAGCAAAAGGTTAGCAGTATTAAAAAAGTAACCTCTGAAAAAACGATTAGTGTTCCAATGTAATGATATTCTTAAGGTTTTAAAACAACGAAAACTGTATTTGTATTTAATTGATTCAAAGGAAAGGAAGAAATAAAAATAGTAGGTGAATGAATACTAACTAGTAAATAAATTCAGTTTTTGTTTTATTATCAAGTTTACCATTAGGAAGATTTTTAAGTACAACAATATTTCGTTCTTGATATCAAAAGCTAAAAAAAAAAAAAAAAAAAAAAAAAAAAAAAAAAAAAAAAAACTTATTTATTTTTTTAAATCTAGATTTCAATCTATAATAAATGTTTCACAGTTAAACAAAAAATAAAATTAAAATATGAGTAGGAAGAAATTTGAAAGAGTAATTAATGCAAGTATCCACTCAATAATGTGATCACTTCCAGAGAAAGTGATTTTCATAAATTAACGACTGACTATTCAGAAAAAATTTCTAAATTAAGTTTTTAAAAAAAATTTAAAGCACATTTTGAGTTTAAAAATAGAACGAACAAACTCTTATCTTATTTTCATGTGTGTAATAGTGTCATAATATTATCCTGTTACAATTTTGTAAATTTAATTCATGTGAATCAACTACAAGGCTCCAATATCAGTTTGTTTTTGTGTAAATATCTAGTAAGTTTTTGATTAATGTAGAAGTTGCAGTGATACTTTGATCAGTTTTCCTGGACTCAAAAACTCTCAAAATATAAGATATAATACAGATTTTTTGTTAAAAAAATCTAACAGACGAAAGTGTTGTCTGGTAATTAAAAAAAAAAAAACATTTCTATTTTAGAAACCTGATAACATTAAGCAATGTGATAATTTTGACATTCATACAAATGAATAAACTCTGGACCAAGTGAGTATGAAAAATATAAACCGTGATCACATTAAGAGGAAACTACTGTATCAGAAGCATATAGAAGGTTCAAACAAGGTAACCTTTCTCCCCCTCCCCTTCCAAAAAAAAAAAGTGGGGAGGCCAAGAGCATCATGGCATTTCAGTTGCTCAGCGGGCACTTTTGGTTCAAAGATCAGTTTGTATAAAGTTGAGAACTGAAATTATTTAAAGAAGTGGTAATTTTCCTTTTCAATCAGACGTATGTAAAAATATTCAGTAATTAATTAAGTGTTGGGGGGGGGGAGGATGTAATTTAAGGTATTATACATTTTGAACACATAGGAATGACAAAGAACTGTATCTATTATTTTATATTTATTTCTCTGCATTATACATCAACAAAAATTTTCAACAATGTTTACATATCAAAACAATACTGGATAAAAGTTTAGTAGACATTTTTTTAATGAAACAAAGTCAAAACCATCCAGAGCGTCAATACAGGACTTTTAGATAAATTCAATTTTTGCTGGAAAAAATGTTGAAACTTATATTAACAGATATTTCTAAAACAATTTAGTATGAAGAAAATTTATTTTTGCAATACGTAGAGTATTCAGCTCAATGGCACAAATGTTACAACATTAAAGATCTTTATTAAAGTAAGATTGATCAACACTTCATTGCACAAAATTTACAAATAACTTCAGATACTTGTTTCGAATTTCAAGAAACCCTCTTTTCAATGCAACGGAAGTATGAGCTTTAGGATGACAAGTTGTCATTTTTTGCTTTAAGTATGCTTAAACTTCATTTAATTTTCAGAATTTCCTACATTTTCATGCAGTCAAAGCAACACCGAAACCAATTTCTTCATGAGCTATCAAAATAAAATACAGAGTACCAAGACAGGATAGTGCGGCTATAATTTTTTGAGGCAAACTTATACTTTTGATTCAGATAAAAGCATGGGGCATGGGCCCAGTACCGAATCTGTAGCTTAAGTTACACGAATCAAGTTACACTATGCAATCTGTGCTGTCACGATTAGTCCTTGATGTACATACAGCAAACCATGGCAATAGATGTTCTGTTGTTCACCGAGACGGGATTTCCATGCCAATAGCCTATGCATAAATAATTTAACAATAAAATTCATTTTCATAATGATTTTACATATATAAACTAAATAATATTTGATGGAAAATCATACTAAATGGTTTCTTTCCTCTAAATTCCATTAAAACTAACCGGCAAGCATTAAAGGCACATAAAAATATTTAAGGTGCCCTTTTTTTTTTAAAGAAAAACAGGGCACAGGAAATATTTTAGGGTCAGGGTTGGATTAAGACATCACAGGGCCCCAAGGCCAAATTCTTTTTTAGGCCCCTATGCTCAAGCTTTACAGTTCTTACGTGTGAAATAAAAAAATTTTAGCCAATGAATAGAACAATTTTAGATATTTGGAGGCCCCTAAACTGTTGTGACCTAATTGGCTTATTGAGTAATCTATAGGCGGCTCGCACAGGGGGGCCACTGCCCCCTCACTTCCAAAAGTAAAGAGACCTTGCCCCCTCACTTTTTAGAGTTATTAAGTAATAATCAGTTGAAAAATAAATTTTTTGCTCAGTCGATTGATTCATTCCACGAAAATTAAAGCTGATTATTCCAAAAATAGTCTTTTTTTTCATGTTATTTCGTACAAATGGAGTCGACGGTGGTCACCCATCTTGACTTTTGTGTTTGTATTTGTCATATTTTAGAGATCATTTATTCAGTAATATTAAAAATCAATAAAGTAATCGAATATTTGCAATAGAAAAAAAAACAGTATTATAGATGCTGGCCCCCTTCCTCATTTTTTTACCCCCCCCCCACCACTTTTTTAATGCACTAGCCGCCTGTGGAGTAATTTGGATCTGCCTAGGATGAAATTTTTAAGGGCAACAAAATTTTATTTCAATCATCTTCATGCTACTCTAAAAATAAATTATCAGTACTTTTCTGTATTTATTGAGAGATCATTTTCTGAAAAACTACATTTCATCCTATAATGTAATAAATAATGGAATCATTGTGCTGCGGACACTTTAAAAGTTCAACAATCAATAAAAGAGCAAGAAATTCTTTGCAGGAAATTAAAAATATTCAACTCCTACTTCTGCAAACCAGAATGTTTCCAAAAAAAAAAAAAAAAAAAGCACAGTATTAAGTATATAAATGCGGCAGCTTACAACAATGCAAGTTTGTACATACCTTTACTCTTTCAAATAATTATTTCAATACCCTGGGACAGAGTTTTCCATAATATAAGTCCGCTGACCCCAAGGGTCCTTGAGTCTATGCCAAGGGGGTCCGTGGTGCTACACTCAAGGCCGTAGCCAGGATTTTTTTTCAGGGGGGGGGGTTCGAAGTGAAGAAAGTTTGTTTGAAAAAAAAAATAAACAAGAGGTTACAAGTCTTATGACGCAATGGGAGCATAGACTGCTTGTAGGGGGGGCAAGGGTGCAGCTGCTCCCCTTCACTTCCGAAAGTAAAGGGGCCCAGCCCTTCACTTTTTAAAGCGAAAAATTAACGATCGGTTATTTACTGGGTGAATGTAATGACCCGAGATGAGAGAAGGAAGATCAACTGTATGCGTTCACTCGAAACCCGCTGGATCGAGGGGGAAAATATTTTTCATTTTAGTAAGTATTTTGAAATTTATTCATTACAATAGGAGTTGAACACGGGAGTCTGACTATGGTTTTAATTTTACTTTCTTTGAAATCAGTTCAGAAGCAAATTTCTCCCGATCATGCCGATTTCCCCCCTATTTAATGCATTTGCATGTAGGGGTGAGGTTTTTTGGTAATTTGCATTGAGTGTATACCCTCCCCCACCCCCCTGGAAAATTAATGTTCGGCCTGGTTCGCAGGTAAGCCAGTTATTGGAGGGAAAATCAAAATTTTTCCTCGTTCGGGACACAAAAGTTAATCGGGCCTTTTACTCAACGAAAAATTTTCACACATATATATCTCTGTACTTCATAGAATATAGATGTTTCCATAACAATACGTAGTATACAGGTCCCCATAACATATAGGATATTGGTTTGACCAAATGGGTTTGAGGGGCTGGCATATAGGCCCTTCAAAATAGTTCTAGTTCTTATAAAAAAATTTCTCATCTTGGCCTGGCCCTGCGAAAGGGGAGGGCAGCCTAGGCATGGCCCCTAGGCTCGCTAAGTTAGAGGGGCCCGTCAATTTTAGTTTTCCACCATCAGTCCATTTTAGGAACTTTAGGACAGTAGGGCAGAACTTAAATTTCTAAATCGGGCCCTGAACATCTGGATGGGTCCCATTGAAAAGTGTATCGAAGTACTGTAGAATTGAAACTACAAACTTTGATTTTCAACTTCATGATTTCCATATTAAAATCATACTTTGTTATAATTTACTATTTCTTCTTTGATTTTGCTCCTCCCCCCCCCCCTCCAAGGTGGGGACCCTACGGCTCTAGGCCGAGCCTCATGGACTTCTTGGTAAATCAAGCCCTGAACATCTGGATGGGCCCCATTGAAAAGTGTATCGAAGTACTGTAGAATTGAAACTACAAACTTTGATTTTCAACTTCATGATTTCCATATTAAAATCATACTTTGTTATAATTTACTATTTCTTCTTTGATTTTGCTCCCCCCCCCCCTTCCAAGGTGGGGACTCTACGGCTCTAGGCCGAGCCTCATGGACTTCTTGGTAAATCAAGCCCCTCTCATCAATGGTAAATGCAACCCTGGGTAAATGCAAGGAAGAGAATGGGGGCAGAAAGTGTCTGGTTCCTGTCGCCAGAGAATTTCTTTCATATCCCTGCTCTGGACTACTTTTCTAGATCGCTCTCCTGGGGTGTTGACCCATGAAGTTTACCCCCTGCTGCCCTCCTTCTCTGCGACTTGGTGACGTGGGACCGAAGGAAGGAACATAAAGGAGTGCGACGATAAATTGCTATGTGCTATAGGGGTCGGGAAATATAGTACAAAACACTTCGCACCCAGAAAACAAAGAATGCATTTTCATAAACTCATCACCTCTCTATTGATAATAACAATAACTGATTTAAACATCTGTATCTGTTATTACTGTGATCAATATGTTAAGAGATAAAAGTTTTCAAAAATTCGTATACTTTTTGCTAATTTGTTCACAGTAAGCCCAAAAGGGAACCACACACTTGTTTTATGGCGTAAAAGAGAGGATCTTCTTTCTTTTTCCATGATAAAAGAATCTCAACGACAAGTGCCATAAATTTTTTTATCCCGTTAAAGATTATAGACCAGCAGGAGAGACGGAATAATTTAAGTTTTAAGTTGAAAAGATAGAAAAAAAACTCCTTTGGCGAAATAGCGAGAAAAACTATTCAAGTTTATTCAAATGATTTTTTTTATTTTTATTATTCTAATTTTTCTTTATATCATCAAAAACCTCAGACCCGTCACAACTTCGAGAGGGGGGGGGGGATCTCCGACCATCAAAACTTGAAATCTTTTTTTTAGTTGAATACTTTTTAAAAACTTTCGAGGTTTGAAATTTTGCTACGGCCTTGGCTACACAGCTAAAATATAAAAAATAATTAAAATGAAGGACGAATAACAATATTTTAATTAAAAACGTCAGTAAAACTTCAAAGAACTTTGATTTTAACACACATCTCTAAGCTTAAAATAATATTTTATATGGCATATTATATTGTGGTATGTTATGTATGACATTTATTTCTAAAATCGAATGCGAAATTGGCCTTTCTGATTCATATATAAACAGAAGATTGTAGAAGTAAGGTGATAGCATTTTTATTCCTAATTGAGTTTTGAATAAATTTTTATTTTCATAGCTCATAATAATAATGTTGTGTAATGAATACTAGAGCTCTAAAAATATACAGAACATGAATAAATAATTATACAGAAAAAGCAAACAAACAAACGCATAAACATATTGGAAAAAATAGTTAAATGAACCAATTTCATTTTACTCGCAACATGGCGGGCTAGACTTCGGAAACCACTGCTCTATGGGATATAATGCATTTTACCTAAGCTCATAGTTATTTTAAATAAAAAATAGATTCTCTCATAAAAACTCAAGTTTTCAATGATTTTACAAATATAAAGTAATAAACATTTCACAAACTATGAAGTGTCTTCAAAACAAAGTAGCAAGCATTAAAAATTCATATAAATATTTTTCGCTGTTCACCAATTTTGCTAAATCCTTAACATGACATCATTTTTCTTAAAATTCATTGTATGAAGAGACTTTTGGAGTTTTATATAGTTTCTGGGAACATTAAAATGGATGAGTAAATACATTTCTGCCTATGAAATAAACAAGAAAAATACTAATTCTCACACTGAAACATAAATTGTCACAGGTTTTGATGCAAATTCTTATTTTTTGAAATAGAAAAACGAAATCTGAATTTTAAGCAAAGCGATGTGTTTCTTATCAAACGCAAATGCTACAGTAAATTCATGTGGTCATTGCTAGTTTCACCATTGAAATTTTTGATAAAGCTCACAGAAGCAAACATTGATAATTCTGCAATTTCAAAAGAATGTGCTTTCATCCACACATATTTTCAAAAGAAAATAAAAAACAATCCGACACCAAGTACTTGTATGTTGCATAGAAAAAATTTAACTTGGACAATTCGTCGCTCAGGGACATTACAATTGGTTAAATATTCATTTTGATCAATGAAGTAAACAGGAAAAATAATAATCGTAACGAAATTCTTACTTGAATTGGGTTTCAGAATCAGCTGGAATTCATTAGAACAAGAAAAAAAAAAAAAGCCACAACAACGTTTAGAACACACATCACAAAATGTTTATACTCGCTTACTTCCCAACTTCCACTCGTCGCCAAGCATGAACAGACCGCGCCAAAGCAAAGACAAGAGCGTTCGTGAAAATAAATTAATTTCACACAATTTAAACTTTCCCTTAGCTCAAAGTGATGTTTTTCAATAAGTTTATCATCGTAACTATCGATTCAAAGAGAAAAAGTAAGAATAAAAGACCAAAATGATGTATTAGAATGGATAATAACACACCGGGAAGCATGTTTCTATTTTAACTACGTTATAATTAAAGAAATATCAGTAGAATCTCTAAAGTAAAGCTACATACGTATAGCTTAGACATTATAGAATAGTAATATAAGCATTAAAAAAGTTTTACTCGCCTTTAATTATCCGAAAAAAAAGTTTTCTTACAGTACTATCGGCCGCTCCATGTTAAAGCTACGAGAGAAAAAGCGACATAGCCTGCGGCGGACTCAACAATGCATCCACCAATAGAAAAATGATACCCTGTTGTCCGTACTCTGAATACTACGTATTCATATAGGACTCTAACCCCGCCGAAAGCTCAGGGTCCTCGGCGAAATTCTCCTTCCCCTTCTCCGTCAGCACAAGCGACAGAGTCGAGAGATCATAAGTCAATCGGCTTCAGCGCCATCTTTCGGCAGTGGAAAAATCGGGACACATTTTCACCCGCGTTGCCAAAGGAGATGAGGCTCCTTCCTTTTAGCCTCCTTGCACGAGAAAAACGTGATGATGATGATTGTTTTGATCAAAACATCCGGTTACAGTTGCAAAACTCTTACTAACGGGATTTTAGTTTTTAAAATAAAAGCAATAAATGTTTGAAGTTAAAATCATTTACGAATTTATCTCAAAGAGAAATTTAGTTATAATACCAGAAGTAACTTTAAAAATTATATTAAGGGTCTTTGTGATGTACCTTCTAAAAGATAATTAACTGTATCCGCTAAACTTTTGTTTACATCGCCCGCAAACCACACTTTTGCATCTTGACAGCTTTTAGTGTGCCGAATTTTAAAAAGACTTTAAGAATAACAATCAACATGTTTGACATTCGACTAAGTAGAAGCCTGCCAAAGGCAGAACCTGAAATTGAAGATATTCAAAACTTGGTTACTCCTGGGACTATTGTTTCGCATGATCCTGGATTCATGAGGTACCTTATTTTTAACAGAGTGAAAGATTTAAAAAAAAATGCTTTTTAAAAATAGTTTAAAAAACGAAAGCCTTTTTAAAAGTTTGCTTGCCAATAAACAAGTCTGCCGCTCCATACTAATTTTCTTTCAAAATGATGACAACATTTAATGCAATGCATTATTGCAAACTATTGCACTGTCAAAATATAGACTACTGTGCCCCAACTCTCTGATGTAGTGGATTAGTTTTTGTTGTTTGCTCTGAATAATTTGAATTACTTCTGCCTTTTTTGTGCATCTTTTTTTCAAAGAGGAAAATAAAAATTTTTATAGAGTAAAATTGTACTAAAGTGTAAGAACAATCAAAATGCACAAGTTCAAATGAAACTAAGAAATTGTATAAAGTGAAATTTTGAAAGCAACAAATCATAGTCATAAAATGAGAGGTGCAAATTTAAAAATAGCTCCAATCAAAGCCCTGCCTGTCTCACACTCCATCCTCCCTTCACAGTGGATCATATAAAAATTGCATCAACTGCTACTAATAGTGACTATTACCACAAGAGCAACAAGATTCAGCTTCACATGTAAATTTTGATTTTTCCAAACAATGAACATTTTGAATTTTGTCCCATTTAGCCTATCTGTGAAATGGTAAAAAACATCAATAAAACATCAAAAGACTTGTTTGATAAGGTCATCTTCGAATTTTCTGAGGAGACATCAAAATCAGGACCAATCTTGACATTAATCAGGGATCTGGCCAGAGGAAATTCGAGTTCGTTAACGGACCCTTCACAAAAATACGATCGCGCAAAACGGACCCATCACAAAAATACGATCAAGTAAAACGGACCCTTCACATAATGCTGATCAAACAAAACAGAAATTTCACATTATCCATTCAAGAAGCAAATCTGAAATCATAGCATATTTCTGTGTAAAAGCCCATAATTTTTGGACCTTTTCTGAAGTTAAAGAAGGGAATCGCTTATTCGGCACTTTTGCGGAAAAAAAAAGTAGCCTCACTTCTTGTGTGCTATGCTCCCGCTTCTTTTAAAGAAATTAACAACTTAAAAAATTTAGTCATTTTGCTAAAATAGTTCTGCTTGTTTGTTTTATCATATGCAAATCAAAATGAATGGCTTGCTGCGATGTTGCTATTATAGATTTCTCTAGAAATGCAGATTAAGGATTTTTCTCCTGCTCTTAATTTAAACAAAAGATAATTAATAATAACTGCAATTATCTTAGTAGCAATAATAATTGCAATGAACTTAGAACTGTAAACAGATAGCTAAGGTTGGAGATAAATTGAATTGCTTCTGATAGAGGGACCAGCTATTTAAAATTATCGCCAGCCATCTGACCTCTTTTGGTGCGACCTTTTGACCTTATTTTGGCAGAAAATTATTATTATTATTTTATTTATTTATTTTTTTTAATGCCTACAAGGGTGGTGTTTAGTTATCTTCATTAATAATTAATGGATTTTTCCTCATATTCATCAGATAAACCTGATGAAATATTTGACTTTAATAAACTATTTTATTAACTGTTTTTATACTTATGATGTTTTCATTTTAGAAAATGCCATCTCTGCATCCAACATGAAAATCAAATTTTACTTATTTTTCCAGCTAATTACTCTTTATTAGGACGCAATAAATGAAAATTTGTATTATTTTTTGTTTAAATCATTATTTTAAAGTTTGAAAGCAAAATTAACTGCTTTTTTATGAGTCTAAATATTAAACACAGAATGGATAGTTTCATTTTATTCTTGCATTAATTGTGTTAACAGAAATTATTAATATGTTCATCATGGACCTTTAAAGTGCAGTTGTAAAATTTTTTTACCAAAATGAACTGGTTCAAATGCCGTTTTTATGCTTTTGATGCCATCACTTTGAAAACTGCAATCTCTTTGCATCTGCTACAGGAATCGGATTTTTCGCATTTTTGATGTTTAATACGCTGTTTTAAGAGGAAAATAAATGAAATTTATTTTTATTTTTTAGGAAATTTAAAAAAAAAAATCTTTTGCTTTTTTTTCTCAAAAATTGTTTGATTTTCATAAAATTATGTGATTTTTCACAAAATTATTTAGTTTTTCACAATAAACGGACCCTGTAAAAAATCCTGGACAGACCCCTGTTAATAGTAGATTCATCTATTATTTCTTGATTTATAAATGTTTTCTCCATAATACATAGGATGAATATCACTCAGATTATATGCATTAAAGAATCATGAATATACATTTTCACTAAAAATCCCTATTCTATGTACCAAGACTGAAAATTATATGCTAATATTTTGTTACTCTTCAAGAAAGTTTTATATCTAGATTAAAAAAAAAAAAAAAACTTTATTTTTTATTTGTTAGAAAGGTAATATATATACATATTAAATTAAATATTTACACTTAATGTGGTTAGCGCATTAATTTCTTTAACTTCAGTATATAACAATATGGTTTTCTTCTATTAAAATTTCTTTTTTCATTTAACATGATTTCTGAGAATGAAAATATCCAATAAACTTCTTCAAAATCTCTTTGAAGTACAGAACAATCTTGTGGAAAATACAGTAATATACATTTAAGTATAAAATTTCATTTTTTGGCATTTATATGCACTAATGTCAACAAGCTTTTATTTGCAATGCATGTGCACCTATGCGTTTGCATATTATTCAGGCCCTACATATGAGCATAATTCTTATCAATTTTTTGGGCCAAAGAATATAAAAGAAATTATTATAGTAAATTTTGAAATTCAGCCTTTCATCCCTTTAGTAGGTAGATAAAATGAGGCCTAAGAACGCTTGGGAACTAAGCCCTGGGGTTCTATGTTCGACTGACTATCTAACTGGAACATGCACCCCATAGCCTTTGGTCAGAGAAATTGAGATGGGCCATGAGCGTGTTGCACCACTGAGCTTAGTTTAGATTTAATTTCAATACTTTTTTTTTTTATTTCAGAGGTCGTGGTACTTGGATGAATGATGATAAAATATGTGCCAGTGTTGCTGGCACAATTGAAAGAGTTAACAGACTGATATCAGTCAGACCTCAAAGATCAAGGTTTGTGCTAGTTTATCAATTTTTTTATTGTTTTTTTCATTTTCAAAGTTTTTTTTTTATTTTTAATTTTGACATTTTAATTTTCTTTGACACTTTAGCATCATGCTTTTTTACCATGTTTTGCTTTTTTGCTCAAGAACTTTTAAGCTCAGCTTATATCCTAGTGAGGGGAGCTAAATTTTTTCAGGACTTGGGCTTGATCGAGACCTGCTTGTAGTAAACTCATCTTAATGATAATGCTAGCTTTCCTTTTCAATGAAAACTAGGGCTAAAAGCAAATAAAGTAGCATATTATGTTTGTAATGACCCTTGCCTGTTTATAGTTCTTAATATCTGAAAATTGTCATCATAGATACATTGGTGAAGTAGGGGATGTGGTTGTTGGACGAATAGTTGAAGTACAACATAAAAGATGGATGGTTGATGTAAATGCTCGACTCAATGCAGTATTGCTTATAACTTCTGTTAATTTGCCTGGCGGAGAAATGGTATGCATATCTTAATATTAATATGTTTTATTCAAATTCAATTCAGCAAATATTTATTACATATATTTTATCAGAGGCGAAAAACAGAAGAAGATGAATTAATGATGCGACATTACTTAGAAGTTGGAGATCTCATAAGTGTATCCTTAGTAAATGTCTGTTGTTTTTTTTTTACTTACATTATATTTTCGACATACATTATATTTATGCTATTAAGAGCAAATTCAGTATGTTTAAATTTAATACTGTAAAGATTCATATTAAAATAAAAAATATTATTGATTCTATGTCGGTAAAAGAACATTAATTTACGTGTCGAATTTAATAAGCATGAGAAAAAGTAGGAAACAGGTTTCCCAGCACAAAAATGTGTTTGGAACTGGTTTCTACTAAGTCGGTGTATTTTCTTCAAACCCATCATTTTAAAGTTTTCTGTGTATATGTATGTGGGGAGGAGGGCAGAAGTTATATACTCCTAGTGCAAATTGCTGCAAAGTAGTTGGAGGCAACGTATATAAAAATATTTATGCTTCTTAAATCTAGATGGAATTTGATTGCCTCCTATAAAACAACTTTGTCTTCCATGGGTCAAATATGTTTTTTTTTTCCAACTGATTGTGTTCAAATATATTTCACTAAGTTCCTTGACTTTGATCAGGCAGAAGTTCAGTCAGTATTTCAAGATGGATCTCTTTCACTTCATACAAGAAGTTTGAAGTATGGAAAGGTAACTCACATTAACTAAATTTGTGAAAATATGTGACTGTAGAAAAAATATATGACTGTAGCTCAGTTAAAATCTTTATAATGAGAACAGCTCAGTGAAATTCTGGTTATACTGCATCATTAAGTGTAAGAACTAAATGCTAAAAATTTCTATCAGAAGAAATGCTTCATTTTCTTGCAAGAAAGCTTCTGTCTTTGTTATATTTATACTGTTGGTTATTTAAACCCAATAAACATTCTAAATAATTTGGTACTGTCATCCACTGCTATGAAAAAGGTCCTTGCTATTACAGTGCTAATAAGCCAAAGATCTTATAACCAAGTCGGGTCTCTATCAGATATGTCAGATTGTTTCTACTTTTGTTTTATTAAGATTTTTCTGGTTTAGGAAAGCTTAAAGGTTTTAAATAGCGGTGAATGTCTAAAGACTGGTTTTGTTGTTGGAAGCTTGGAAAAAAATAGATAGGAAATCAATTTGAAAAATAAAGTTTGCATCTTATCATCCAAAAATATTTGCATAAACTATAATGATAGTAAAAATAACGACTGGTTGTAAATTATAATTGTCAAATAATTGTTTTCTCAAAGGTTAGGCATCAAAAATGATGACTGGATGCGAAATCGTAATGATGAAGCTAAAATGTGTAGTTGCAAAAAGCAATTAACGACCATTTATTTTGAACCCTGGTCTCTCACCTGTTTTTTGACCCTCCTCACTTTTTAGATCAAAATATTTTCAATTTCAATGAACCTTATTTTAGAATCTGTAAGCATCCCCTCTCATCCATGTTTTGAGGACTACATCTTTGAAGCTGAAGTATATGTGTATTTTGTTACATGAGAAACAGTGTTATATAACATGTCTTACAAATTTATTTCATGCATGAAATAATCAAATCATAGTTTTAAAAAACTAATAAAAGGTTTTAGAGTTAAACAAACTATATTTCATAATACTCTATCTGATTTCCCTTTGAATTTCAAAACTATTCAATATCCGCTAAGTTTACATGCACTTGTAATGCATCAACATGTAATATAGGCCTGTAGTATTAATAATAGTAATAAATATATTACTTTATATTTGCGAAGAACGTGAATTTTGTCTTGTATTCAGAGTTACATTCAAACAACTGAAACATTTATAATACATCTACATGCAATGAAGTTTAGCCTTTAATATTAATAATAGTATTAAATATATTACTTTTATCATTGCAAAGAACGTGAATTTTATCTTTAATTCAGAGTTACATACATTCAAACAAACAAACCCACATGTGAAACTAATAAAAGCGTATTAATAAATATTATTATATTTAAAGCAGGACTGAAACATTGTTATATTTGCATATTGTTTAAATTACATTATTGTAAGCATTCTGTATTTTATAGTTATCTCAGGGCCAATTTGTCAAAGTATCCTCATCATTGATTCAGAGAAAGAAAACTCATTTCCATAACATTGTTAGCGGCATTCAGATTATTCTCAGCAATAATGGATACATATGGATCTCTCCTGCTGTAGGAGAAGGGGTTGAAACTGGTGGCTTTGCGCAAAACTTGGAGGTAATGTTTTTTCCTGACTTTCTTTTATGTTCAATTTTTCTTTTTTATTTCTTTGTACAAAGTAGAAAAAGAATTGCAATCACAAACTAATAATTCCCCTGAATTTCCATTTTGCTCGCCCTTCAGTTAATACTGATTTTTTTAAAATACATATTGACCTATAAATGTGTGAAGTACTGGAATATTTGATACGTTATGAAAGAAAACGGAAAATATTTTTTTACATTTTGTATTGACAGCTTCAGAAACCAAAATACATTACTGACATAATGGAAAGCTAATTCAAAATTTGTTTCACTTGTCTCAATGTATCTTTTAACATTTGAGAGCAAACATTTTCTGACATTACAAGACAGTACAGTACAATTCAGAATGCTATGTACTCAGGCAAATGTATCATTTCAGTATGGATTGAAGTGGTTTTAAGAATCATGCTGTGTCATTCCTTTAAATCAAAACTGTAGTCATATAGTTAGGTTTTACACTTTTGCATCATGTATATTTTTAACCTCTGATACAACAAGGAAAGGAGTTATAAGTTTGACATGTCTGTTGATCCGACTATTTTCACCAAGAGTACCAAAAGAAAAAAAACATTTCTGCATCTTAATAAGATGTGTTTGGAACTTCAACGTAAAATAGAACTTGAATAATAACGTCTTTTAGTAAATACGGCCATAGGCGGATTTACGGGGGTTCCAAGGGGTGCGCCCCACTCCAAACATTTTTGGTTCAATTTTGAATAAAATTTAAACTAAGTATATTTATCAAGAACAGCGGTTTGAAAAATAATTTATTTTTCTTTCATAGCTACAATACAAGTTCATTTACTTGAAACAAACCTCGTGTATCACCACACATCGCCAATGCAAGAGCAATATGACTGTGCACATATTAAGAATTAGAGTATTTTTATCCATTCGAAAAATCAAACAAAATAAATAAATAATTACATGCAAGTAAATACATTTTTGAAATTATTTATTATTCAGTACCATATTATAGAATAATGGAACAATCTGTAATTGGGTATTTATTGGTACATTATAAAAAAATATTCTACTTTGAAACAACCATTTGGCTATTAAAGTTGTACTGTCTCTCCTCCAGAGCGTGGTACTGTTGCATCAACGGAATTAGCGATCTAAATCCGCCTATGAATATGGCTAAAGCTTAAATCTACAGGATTGGATACCGTTATCATTGTTGACCAACGAGAAACAAAAACTGGATGATTTAAAATGTTTATTTGTTGCCGGTTTCTCAATTTTTCAGAGTACAATAGACCTGTTATCGCAGTGCTTGCTCTGCCTCAAGGGCGCCCCCGCTCACTTCTCAATTTGTTAACAATTAAAAAACTTCTAATTGATTTTAATACAAGGATTTTCAATTTTCCCTCTTTTTTACTTTCTTCTATATCTAATATATAGAAGAAAGTATTGGTTTCGTGAAAATTTTCGAATGTCGAATTTTGACGGATTTGCACGTTTTGAGGTGTGCTGAGTCCATTTCGACCATTTTTGGAAAATGTCTGTCTGTCTGTGTGTGTGTCTGTGTGTGAGTCTGTATGTGTGTGACCAGTTTTTGTGGCCGCGCTAGAGCAAAAACTACTGAATGAAATCGAACAAAAATTTTTGCACATATGTACCACCATGTGAACTGGTGCACCTGACTTTTTTTAGCGAATTCCTCCAAGGGGGGTGGAGCAATCGCACGTGTTCTGCGCGGGGGTGATTGCTATATCTCAGGAAGTAACCGGCGGAATCAAACGAAAATTGGTCCATAGGTAGACCCTACTGAGTACAGGTGCTGATTCAATTTGTTTGTCAATATCTCCAAGGGGGGTGGAGCAATCGCACGTGTTCTGCGCGGGGGTGACTGCTATATCTCAGGAAGTAACCGGCGGAATCAAACGAAAATTGGTCCATAGGTAGACCCTATTGAGTACAGGTGCTGATTCAATTTGTGTGTCAATATCTCAAAGGGGGGGTGGAGCAATCAAAAGTGCCTATTTTGTCATTGCACCTACTGTATCTCGGAAAATATTGCTGCGATTTGAATGAAATTTGGAATAACACTAACCCAATATGGAAGCAAGCATCGATTAAATTTTGGCGCCAATCGCCCCAGGGGGAGGGTGGGGTGATTTTTGCGCTTAGTCAACAATGCGAAAAATTAATTCATTAAAAAATCGCTTTCACGCTATTTAATTATCAAAACAGCTGAAAACTTTCAATGATTTGAAATTTTTAACTGTTGCCAATTTCTTTTTACTAACAAATAAAATGTTTGCAATTAATCTAAACAAGGCTTTTGCAATGATTTCCAATTTCGCTCATTGATTCTGCATTTGCAGGGTTATTACGATAATTGGGAAATTGGAGCTGTCTCCAATTACTCGGGCGAGTACGTATTTTATTTTGTAACCGGAATTCATAAGATAGATATAGAAGAAAGTTTCGTGACGGCCACGACAGCTAGTTTGCTATTGGAACTAGCGAATTTTAATAGTAAGGATTACCTTACCTTTTCCGTGTTTACCATATCCTCTCGAAAACAAATAAATATATTTTGAATTTATAACCAGAGAAACTAGTTATTTTAAACCGACAATTAGGGTCAGAGGTTGTTTAAATTTTTATTTAATCTCTGTACTTGTTACTCTAAATTGTTTTTGGAAGGAGGCGGACATAGATTCCTCAGTAATTGATCAGTAAGTTTATACGCAATGGATTATTTTTAAAAAAATTTCCACTTCTTTCAGCAAAACATAAAGTAACACAATTCACATTTTTGCAAAAAATGTATTAATTTTTCATTTTATTAAACATTATTTCAATGCATCGTACCCCACAAAAGAGGCCATACTAGTTGAGTTAGTTTGTTATGCAAATATTGCAAAGTACATTAGTTCAATCCCCCGTGGGCCGTATAATGGTTTTTGAATGATTTTTTTCTCCCTCAGTTGAATTCTGATCCAAATTTCCATGACTATATAATCAAAACTCATTGCAAAAGTCAAAGCAGAAACTTTGTCGCTAGAAACAGAAAGAAAATATCAATAATAGTGTTACTTTTGCTTTGTTGAATGCTCAACTACTTATGGAACTTTGAGCTTATTTTTTGCTCCTAGTAGCACCAAATAAAATGCATTTTTAAATCCATTTGATACCAAAGCTGCACTAAAATGCATTTTTTGTCTAGATTACCATTTTTGTACTTTTCTGGGATTTCTTTCAATATCTATGCCGTTGAGAGTGATTTTACTGTTAATTTAGGCGATAACTGGACACTCTACAACTTATTTCTGTTCATTTTACTTATTCAATAAATGTTGCTCTAAATACTATGTTAGCATATTTTGCTGTCATAAATATGTATGAAATGTTGAAACAATAAACTGAACTTCAAAATGTCCCACTTCAATTCTAAAAAATCCCAGTAAAAAATTTAATCAGAGTAAGAAATCCCACCTTACTTTTTTCCCCAAGTGGGAACCGAAGTCCTATAAATGTAAAAATGAATTGGATTTCTTATTGAATTTATTTTTTTCTGTTATTTAACTGTAAAAATAGACATGTTTAAGTAGATTACCAACAAATAAACAACAGCTACTGAAAAAAAAAAATCATTATTTTCTGTAAATCAATGATATTAGTAAAAAACAATTCTGCATACTTAAAAGTAATGATAATCAGTTGATAAAAAGCACAGTGTTTTTTAAAACTAATTACAGAGCTTTTCATCCATGCAGAAACTAATTCATCAAGCTGTTAATACAATCTAGTGGCTTGCTTTGTACGATTGTCATTGTAAGCAGTTTATTCTGGAGTAAATTATGACCAAAATGCCTTCAATTTATTCATTTTTGTTGATTTTATATTCAGCTAAATCCTGATTTTACGTTTTCTGTT
Organism: Uloborus plumipes; assembly: GCA_038373865.1. Taxonomy (NCBI): domain Eukaryota; kingdom Metazoa; phylum Arthropoda; class Arachnida; order Araneae; family Uloboridae; genus Uloborus; species Uloborus plumipes. Next base: position 85,245 of record JAXGGA010000362.1, on the reverse strand, counting down.
CGGCGAGTAATAATAAATGTACCAAGCTAGAAAAATGGGAAATCTGGGGCGAGGTTAAAATTATAAGTGTAATCTTTACTTGTTTCTTGTTTTTAGCTTTGCTTTCAACTTTAGCACCTTCTCTGCTAGCAACTTATCGCAAATTTGCATCTCAGTCTTTGTCTTCATGACTTCATCTGTAGGGGATATTAAATTTGATATGGAATTAATTTATGATGGGATGAGACGATCTGTTTGTTATAAATTTCTGGATGCTGTTCAAGAAGAAGAGTGTTTGCTGCTTTGGTTCTCAATCGTGATGAAAAGAGATGTCTGTAAGAAGAGTTTCCTCCAAACTTCCAAGGGATGATTAACAAAAGGAATGCCATAATCACTTCAAATATCAATAAAACAAATTTATCTCAAAAAAGAGAATTTTTTTTAAAAGTCTAAGCGAGTCTTCTAGATGAAAAAATGATTTTCATCTGTTTTTGAAAAGACGTATTCAGCGGGTTTTTAGAAAATGGATAACCTAAAATCTGGAATATTTTAACATTATCAGTAAAACAAGTTTCAGGGACCAGGAGAAAATAACGGAAGTGGAATAACATATGAAGTGGACCAACTAGAATTGGTGTTCCACTGTATGTATTTAATTGTACAAATATCTGCCCATTTACAGTTAATTATACAAATATTTGCCATTGCCATTCTGTTGCCTATTCTTAATTGAATAATTTTGCTTGTTATCTATATTAATCAAATACAACATTGCATTGAAAGATAATTTGTTTCATTTTTTCTTCTCTTTATCCTCATAGTGTGTTTCAAAAATGGATCGTGAGAATATAGCCCGACTCAGGAATTGTATATTAGCTTTGGCAAAACATAATAAATTACTGTCTGATACAGTAATATTGTATGCTTATGAAGAATCTTCGGGATATCAAGTAAGTATTGGTTTTTTTTTTAATCTATATACATTTTTTGACAATTTTATTAATAATAAAACAACTAGTAGTTTTACTGCATTACCAAATATTTGTCCATGTTATAGCTGATTGGTTTTCGATTTGGCTACCAAATATTGGTTCTAATTTAAAGCAAAGCAATATGTAGACATCTCCACATAGTTTTATTAGACATATTTCACATTAAAAATACTAATTACATCGTAAATGGCTGTTTTATTGTAAAATACGATAAAATGTTTGCTGTTTTAAATCTTGTACCACAGTTAAAGTACAAATGAAACTTTAATTTATTATCTTCAAGAATAAGATTTTTCTAGAATTTCAGCTTTTTGTGTTTGTTTTGTTACATTTTCCTATTGCTTACCTTTTGCACACCCAGCCCTCCTATACTGTCGTTCCCGCTTAATCGGGTAACGGATAAACGAATACCATGCTTATACGAATAAAGTATCTCAGAACCAATGCCATAGATGTAATGTTTAAGATCCCCGCTTAATCAAATAATATTTCTTGGAACCAACAGTATTCGTTTAAGCGGGGCCAACAGTATATGTAGTGCAGGGCCGTGGTAGCCCGATCTGTAAGGCATCGGACTCGTGACCGGAGGGACCAGGGTTCAATCCCCAGCGATCAAAGATCCAACCTCTTGGTTAATGGTGGCTGGGGAACGTTAAAAATGTCGTGGTTCAAGTGAAGTCCTCCAAGTGAAACGATACCTCTGGGGGTGCTGGGCCAAGGGTTTGCTCAGGGACGTCATTTCAAGTTTTTCCAGAGGGGGGGGGGGGGCAAAGGGTCCAAACACAATGCAATTTCATTGGAAAACATTAAAAACCACTCCTCAAAGTCAGGGGGACCCCCCTGAGACCCCCCCCCAACCCCCCGAAATGACGGGCCTGGGTTTGCTCGACCCTTGGTTCCCCTAGTTCAAAAAGAACAGAGCACTCTTCAGGGTCCTATCCTGGTTAAACCAGGTAGTTGTGGTAGATACGGGGGATCTTGGAGTGAGTGAAGTATATGTAGTGATGAAACTGCAGTCTATGGATGGAATAACTGAGTTGGTCGTGTATTGCATGTTTCTGCCTTAGCCCTGGCTTGGGGGCAGTTACTTATTGCTTTTTGTGTAGTGATGTTTGAAAACTGGCAATATCCATTTTAACAAATTTGGATAAGATGAGTTTTGTTTCTATTATTATATAGACATTTTTGTACTGGTAACCAATTTTTAATGTCCTTTTTCTAATACTTAGGATCAGTTTAGAAGTGTTTAGAACATTTCTTTTTTAATGAAAATGGGATTAATTGTATTTTGTTTGTCTTTTCTCTGAACCTTTATAGGCAAAAGAACTTTTAAAGCCAGAAGTTATGAATTCTGTTGTGGATTTGGTCCAACAAAGAAGAGAACTTGAAAGAATGTAATTTAAATTATGTTTGTAAATATTTTTTCTATCATGCATTCATATCAAATCATATTAAATATTTTAAAAATAAAGCTTGGTATTTCACTTCTTACAAAAGAACTCAGTATTCTATTGCAGCCTTGCTGATTCGGGTGGGGGACAAGTACCTCGCTTACAAGAATAAAACCTCTCAGCAACAAATATTTCCATGTAGAGGCATCCTGTTAAGTCACGGTTGAATCAACGTATTTCCAAGGGCAGATCTAAAAATGTTTCAAGGAAGAGGTGATTGATTTTATGACGTATCCTTTGTGACACATCTTGTCTACAAATATAGATCTCTTATTTTGAAGGTATAAATTATGAAGGTAAAATTGCAAAATGTATCTTGAGGAGACCCTAAATCTCTCTTCAGCTAATATCAAAGATAGTCTGAAAATGCATTTTTCGAACTTCAATGTTGAAAATTTACCAGTGATGAGTCCTTGAAGAAAGGAGGCGATCGTCAAGCATCTCCTTTTCAAAGGAGATTCTTTTTAAAGGTCCTTTTTAATCCTTTTTAAAGGTGAACTTTTGCAGCTCAAAAATAATCAACATAAATGTCTTGCCTTTTTTAAAAAAAAAAACCTCCGAACTGCACCCCTTGTGAAGAGTTGCAAAATTCAAATGTTTGGAGTGCAAAATAACACCTTTCTAGAGAACTAACCGTTTATATATGTAAAATATTTGTCAAGATCAATGTCATACTTGGTTATACTAACGTGTTATTATGCAATTATAATTAATATTAACCGAATTAATAATCTTCACCATATTTTATATTCAAAAAGTGACATGTGTCAAAAACTCAAGTTTTTCAGGAAACTGAAAAATAATTTCACATATTATAACGAAAAACAAATCCTACCCCTTAGAAATATGTCCAGGGCACTAGCCCGGGTGTGATAATCGAGGCCCCATCATGCTACTTGGATGTAAAAAGTAAATAAGGAACATGTAGTAATAATAATACGATGAATTTTGTAAGAAATCCTGACCTCGCTACACTAAATAAATTCAGTATCAGTGTTCTTTGCCAGCACAGTCATAATGCAAAGAAAGTAATCTGTCCTCACTACAGTAAATAAATTCTGTAAAAGTATTTTCTTGACCAGCGTTTATGCAAAGAAAGCAACATATACTCGGTACAGAAAATGAAATCTAAAAGTATTTTCTTCACCAGAACGTTGTTTCTTCGATAGTATAGCATCCCTCAGATTGCTCGGGCTTACTTCTAAAACTCCTAAATCAGGCCCTGCATATGCTGTTAGGAGGAGTAGGATTCTGCCACTTATATTTTTTGAAATTGTAGTTTTGATAACCAAAACTATAATGATCTTTGATGATATAAGAGAGAGGAGGGGGGGGGGAATCCCTTGCACAAATCTTAAATATGTCTCAAACACCAGGATTTCAGCAGTTGTACAATAATCTTTAAACAGATGGCCAGAGGACAAATAGTGAATTTGAGTATCAGTATCCCTATGATTATACTATTTCAATCCAGTAGACGGTCAGAGGATTGAATATCTGTAAAGACATAAAAATATACTTGTGTCCTACTATAATCATTGCATTGATTTAGTTTAAAAAAAAAAATAGTCCCTACATGAACAGAACCGATGGTCGCATGATTAATAAAGGATCTGAATAATATCCCATGATTGTCCCTTAATTATCAGGAAGACGGCCATTAGATATGCAGGAGCAAATCCAGAGGGGAGGGGGAAAAGGGATTATGACCCCCTTCAGGTACTAAAGATTGGGACTGCATTTTGGGGACATATGCTAAAAAATGACTCTTGACTCCCCTCTTCCTGAAATGACCCCGTCCTTACACAGAAGCTGGGACCTTGGTGAGAAGGATCATTTTAGGGGCCTCTGCGTCCCGCTGCTGTCAAAAAGTGCTGGCATAGGATATCTTGTATATAGCAAAAAGAGTAGCTTTCGGCGCTTCAGAAGATACCTGCAAGACGTTTCACGATAATTTTGGAATTTCTGCAAGAAACCTGAAAACCCCCGAAACTACATCATTTTCACAGGAGGTCTTTGTGTTGTCTGGGACGTAAGTGTAAGTCCATGTATTTGATAAAACAGTAAGGGCATTGCAGTTTCTTCAAAAGTGACGCTCCAAAAGTCTAGGAAACGGAATCTGAGGTGCTTCGTATGACCGGGTGAGAGACAGGACCTATTTATCGCACGGGCACCCGGGGCTAGTACCCAGGAAATTTCCCAGGGCAGGAAAATCTTATATATATGACTTTTTTTTCTAGGGGGCAAGAAAATTTTTCCTCTCTTCACTTTATTTTTCCTTTATATTATTCCAAGGGGCAAAAAATCTTTCAATGCATCATCTTTTTTTTTTTTGGAATCTAACGGACAAGAAATTTTTTCTTTACATCTAGTAATCCAATGGGCATGAAATTCTTTTTTTGCATCGTTTTTTCTTTTCTTTTTTTTAAAGTCCAGATTGCAAAAAATTCTTTCATTGCATCACCTTTTTTTTTTTTTTAAAGGTGATGCATTATATAAATATGTGTAGAAAAAAAATATATTTTTTTCTACCAATGACAGGGGCAGGAAAATTTGAAAGTGCCCTGGGCATGGAAACTTGCTAGTCGGGTCCTGGTGAGAGAGCTTCGAAAAAAGTAGCATTTTGATCGACGCACTGGAAAAGAAGGGGAGAGGGAGAAATAGGACTGAGTAGATTGCGTAGGGCACACAATAGACTTACCAATTACCTGCTGCTGATGAAAATTTTAAATATCAGCAGCTCTTTTTGAAGGAAATTTAGATTGTAACATAACATTAGTTTTTTTTTTTTTTTCTGCTTAAAATCACTTAGTCTTCCCAAGAAGCTTTCATTTTTTCTCTTTAATGATAAAGAATAATGAAGAAATCAACTCAGTATTATGGGGCCCGGCTCCTGTGTGACCGTTCTGCTTGCGACTGCTAAGGAGTCCCCACAAAAGTTGCGATTTACCCCAAACAGGCCAGCCGCTGCACAATGACTTCCCATTGGAGTACTTGACTGAAATTTGAAAAATAGATATTGAGGGGGCTCTCTATCCTGAAAGTTGTAGTTTTCGTGAGGGCAAAAGCAGAATCAACAACGGTAAAAGTCACGTGACATGGGCAACGTCCCATTTCGTGTTCTACTAATTTCACACAACTCAACACGTCTCATTTACTTGCCGCGAAAATTTCATTGGTTCCGGTTCCGTGTGGTTTTGGTTCCGAGGAGCAAATCGTGCGCCATGTCTCGTAGTGGTGTGAGTAATTTTAATTTTTTACTCTTTGAGTATTGTTTATTTACTGATTTCACATTTATTTTTATAAATCTGGAGACTTTAATAGTGTCTAGAAGGCCAAGTAATCTTTTTTAATTGTAAATTTACGGATCGCAATCTTATGAAGGGGAAGAAAAAATAGTAATCAATAATAGTTTGGAAACTTATTCTCTCTGAAATGGTTAGAATTTGCAGAAGTTTTCAGAAGGATACACTTCGAATAGATTTAAGTGGTTGTTCTGCTATTTTTTGTCAGAATTTTGTTATATAAGACTGTTCGTTTCTTCAATAATGAATTAAAGAACAAAATAAAAATGTCTTCTCTTTTTACACTAATATGGCTATGAAAAATATAAATGCTTGAATAGCTCTTTGCTAATAAAACTATGAGACATAGATTTATTATCAATGATCATGGATCAAATATGCATACAGATTGTAACATTATTTTGAACCTTAATAAGTACAGAAGTTATTCCGATTGAATGCATACTGCATGAGGATTTGGATTACTGCAAAATTGCTTTTTTAGTATTTATCCAATGCCTTTCATCTTCATTTTACATCCTTTCTAGAACTTTTGATAACCATCCCCTCTCTTTCTGCACTATTCTTAAGCATGTATATTAAAAAGAAAAGATCTTCAACATTTGTTTTGAGTCATGTTTTCTTGTTATCTTCTAAAAGCAGTTTTAACACTGAAAACTTTTTTTCTACTATTTTATTAGCAATACATAATGCAAACAACTATTTCTTACAATTCATTGTTATACGAATTAGTGATGTATCGAGTACTCGTTAAATACTCCATACTCGGCTAAACTGCCTCTAAAATTAGCAAATTTTACTTATATATGTAATTACACTCTTTGGACATCACTTATTTTCTATTTAACATCAAGGACGTAACTAGGCCATTTTTGAACAGGGGCAAGACTCCCCCCCCCCCCAGGCCTATTAAAATAAAAAACTTTCTCAAAGCCAAAGGGACAAGTTTTCCCTCTTCACACCCCTGAATATCGGGCCAGACCGACTACCGACACGCATTGGTTTCATTTTATACTCAGGTGCTTAATGCATTTCTTTTTTTTGAAAGTATCCTTATCAGTTAACAAAAGATTTTGAGTTAAAATGTCAAGTTAATTCTTAAACTGCTCACGCATTTCAATATGAGAGTTGCTTATATCTCATAGATTTCTTTTTTTTCATACTATAGCAATTTCAAATGTGAAAAGTTTTATAAAATGATATCGAACTATATGTGGGCTGAATCAAAATGTATCGATTAGAATTTTAAAAAATAGTATTTAATCATTCAATAAAAGACTAATTATGAAGAATACATTTCTATTTAGTTTCAGCTTTACACCACTCACATTGAAAACCGAAAGCATTAGAACTTTATTTTGCGAGCTTTTTCGGCTGCTTCAAAACAAAAACACTTTTTTGAATTCAGAATTGAAAATTTGCCAATCGAGTAAAAAGAGAGTTTTATCTTTATTCAGTTTATCTCAAGTTTTCCAGCAATTTTTATTTTGAATTATTTTGAAATTAAAAAAAAAGGAAGAAAAGAAATGCTTCTAGTTGTTAGAAAAAAACCCATCATAAATTAACTAAATACCTACCAAATGAGTAATTGTTTTCCTTTTCATGTTTAATACGTTTGAAAACTACATATTTTCATGCATTTCACTTAAGAAAAATTCTTAAGTAAAAAAAATGTAAATTTTTTTCATTATAATTATCCAATATTCAACATTAAAATAAGTGTTCATGAAATTTTAAGAAACTTAGAAATCTTGAACTTTACTGTGTGAGAAAAGGAACGAGAACATTAAAAAAAAAGTGAATTATTGAATAAATGTTTATAAATTAGCATTTGTTTATTAAATACTTTACGAAACATCACATATTATGGCGGAAAAATATTCTGTGCAATTTATTTTTTTAAAACCAGAATTTAACAGGGTTGGCAAGTTTTTGACAGTCGGAGGTTTTATCCGGTTTTAACCGCAGGGTTGCCACAGGATACTTAAATGCTACTTTTTTGGACACAAGGCGACGTTAGCTACTTTTTTATGCAAAAACAAGCCAAAAAGCTACTGTTCTTCACTGACTCTGCTTTTTTGGAGACTTCCCCCCCCCCCTCCCCCCCCCCAACGTTAGTTTTCTTTTGAAACACCTGGAGATTTTCTTTCACCCATGGTTTTAAATCATTCCCATTTCAAGAATAAAACCTTCCCTAAATGACGTTATGGGCTGCACCAATCCACATCCAATCAACAAGTTGGGCTTGGCTTAAGTGATACGAAAACGAAAGTTGATTTTGTATGGAACTGATTTGCATACTTCGTACGTTACCGATATCTGAGCTTTTCCGGAAGCTGAAACCTTATACAGTGCAGATCTTTGCAGCAACCTCGACTGGGCACAGGGCAGCTACAGTGCGATGCAATACTTTAGACAAAATGCAAATATATGAATAAAAAGAAAACTTCAGCGAAATGCTTTCAAATTTCTACTGCGGGTAGATAATATTGTCCCGTCCCAAATACGTGTCTGGAGTTTTTAAAAATATAACCGAAACGAAAATCGGAAATTACAAAAGACATATTTTTTTGCTGTTGCAAAAGTTTAGACAAAAGTCAGATTTTAAGCAAATATCTCTTGAAAGATAATTGTTGGAAGAAAGGTGGGGCTTTTTGCTTCGACTATAAGGTGCAGGGATTGCTGAATGAATAATCAAACTCCCTAACTCTCCGTAGTTCTCGTGTAAAAAAGAAGCGAAAGTTTGGAAGCCGAAATTTGGAAATGAAATCACTTTGCTAATTTTTCGTCTTTTAAATTGACCCTCGTATGATAGTGCATTGTTTTTTACTTCGTGGAGAGCAAATTCAGACATGCGTATCGATCAAAAAGGCCAAGAAAAATTATATTTCTTAAGGATGAAGGAACTGTAAAAACGGCTCGAACTAAAGATTCGCCCCTTTATCCTACAAAACTTCTACTTGGGTCAAAAACAGCACGTGACAGTTAAGTAGATGAAGAACTGAATCGGGATGCATCAAAAGAACAAAGAATTGTGCTTGAGCCTCTTCGGAAACAGTGTCCCAAATAAGCCAGGTTTTAATGGTAAAAGCGGCACAGCATATGCTCATCGTATCTTTTCTCTAGTCAAGCTAATAGAATTATAATTCATCTAAGCCACCCAAATTTTAATAATTTTCGTCAGAGAAAGTAACATTTATTTTTAGTCACATTTAGTCTCGTGGTAATAGTGAAGTAGAGCTTCAATAGTGAAGTAGAATAGCTTCAATATCCAGGAGAGTTTTTTCGGAAGATAAATATTTGATGTCGGATGTGTATTGAATGACAGGCTTATTATATGATGCTCTGTAAAGAACTTTTAAATTTAGCTTTTGGTGCACGCAAATCATACCAGTTCTACTTTGAAGACTAGAAGAAAAAGAAAGAAGAGCAAATGAGATTAGAAAAAGAAAATGAAGAAAAATTTAAAAAGAAAAAGAAAAGCTGTCAAGTTTGAAGGGATCTGTTAAAAAGTCAGAAGGAAAAGTCAAACTAGTAAATAGAGAGAGAGAGAAAGGACACTCAAAAATCAGCTGATGTACTTTTTAAAATTGCTTAGTGAACAAAAGGAAAATACTTAGATAGAATCATTTTTCTGTAAAAAACCAAAAACATGGATTTTCGGAATAACTTATCTGTATTTATATGAGTATATTATTATTTTTTCTTTTGAATGGTAGTAGTCTAATAAAGTAAATAACCTCGATTGTACTCTTTTGTTTTTTTTTTCCTCATTTGTATCTTTAATTTAATGCATCAGTTCAAAACCTGTCTATTTTTGAACTTGTTTGAAAGCATTACTCATATTCAGTTTAGCTTGTCTCATGTTTCTATTCAGCTTCTTTGCAACTTTTTTTTTTCATATCTACTTTTTTTCATTTTCAAGGCAACTTTTTTAGTAATTTTAGGCGACTTTTGCTACTTTTTTGTGACATTTTCCCTGTGGCAACCCCGTAACCGTGGTTTTTACCGTCATGTCAAAAACCCCTTTTTGACATGCTTTTTGACATAATTGTCAAAAACCTCAATTTCTGTCCAAAACATGTTTAAATTTGATATTGATAGTCAAAATACATTTTCAAATGAATTTGCCAATTTCTGATTTCAAACACTGAAGTAAACTTTTGGAGTTTTTGGTTATTAAAATAAAGTGTAATAAGCAATCCTAATCATAATTGAAGGTCTCTGAGTAAATAATGGTAACTAGCATTTTAAAAAATCAAACATATGGCTTTTGAATATGGCTTTATTGCTTTGAGAAATTACTGTAACAGGTTTTTTTATTTTAAAAATGAAGTGGGTACATCAATTAAGTGCTGTGTGTCTTGGGTATACTTAATAAATTTTTACAAGTGATTTTTTTAAATTTTAATTTGAAATAGTCCGATTTTTAGAATTTGTCAGATACCATTATTTACTCCCGAGCCCGCCGAGATTTGTACACTGAGTACTAATTAATTTAGTTTTGCTTTTACTCAAAAAAAAAAAATCACTTTAAATTCTGATGTAAAGGTTTTTAGATTGATAAAATAGCTAATTAATAGTTATTAAAACATTTAAACAAAACTACTTTAACCCATTAATGCCTGACATTTTTTTCCAAAGATACATTGTATTCTGGTTACACTGCTACAGAACACACTTTACAATGATTATGTGCTGCAATCTGTTAGTAACGAATTGAAACAATACCACAGTAATAATTGAACACTATTATTTGGTTGAAATGTTCTTTTTTTGTCAATTTAAACACTTTTTGGACCGTCCCTAAAAAGGGACGCTAGGCACTAATGGGTTAAAAGCTGGATTTAACTTTTAATACTTTAACTTTATTCATGACATAACAAGTTAATTTAAAAGAATGCGAATTAATTTTCATTAAATTTATTAATTTAATTTTTATTAAACTTGATTGATAAGATCATTAATTGATAGTTATTAAAACATTTAAGCAAAACTACTCTAAAATTTGGATTTAAGCTTTAATATTTGTAAGTTTTTTCATTCCATAACAAGTTAATTTTTAAGAATGAATTAATTTTCATTAAATTTATTAATTTAATTTTTATTAAACTTGATTGATAAGATAACTAATTGATAGTTATATAAACATTTAAACAAAACTGCTTTAAAAGCTGGATTTAAGTTTTAATATTTAACTTTTTTCAGGGCAAAACAAGTTAGTTTAAAAGAATGAGAAATAATTTTCATTAAATTTATTAATTTAATGTTTATTAAACTTGATTGATAAGATGTATAAATTTTTATTTGTTCAATATTTTTCAGGATGAGAAACCTTATATGTTTATAAAAAAATCTCAATAACCACTGTATTTGAGTTTTAGACAGGGCTTTGACGTTTTCAACGTTTTTGACAGGTTTTCGACATGTCATGTCAAAAACTGGTTTTTGACGTCAAAAACCCAACCCTGGAATTTAAATTTTAAAATTGTTACTTTTTATTAACGGCGATAATTTCCAGGAACAAAAAATTTCCCCTCTTTTACAAAATTCTTAAGTAGCGATTGGATTTCTTTAACTCTACTTTCAACGCCAACCCCGTATTGCAGTGATTGACCAAAAGTAGCCAAAATGTAATTCTGACATCAACTAAGAAAAAGATTGGTTTGTTTAATGATGTCTATTTGGAAACCAGATCAAGTCATTTACTTTAAAACCAGTCATTTTTATTATTCAAGTTGTTTAGAAATATAAATTGGAAATATTTTTTTATAACAAAAGCGAGCATCCATATACACTTAAATGCTCAAAGCAGTTGCTGAATAATCTTAATTGGTTAAAAATTGAACCCCTATCTCCTTTCTGAAAACGGGACAGGTGAAAAAAAAAACTCTTTCTGCTCTTGCATTTAGCATTTTTCCCAAGATTTTTTTTTAAATATTATTTTATCGGCTGTAATAGCGCCCTCCTCCATTTGACGTCCCCCAAGTGGCTGCTTGTATTGCTTGCCCCTAGGAGTGGTCCTGAGATTGCCAAAATTAGATTGATTAGGTTTAAAATTTCTCATATGAGTTCAATTTCTAAAAAACCATAGAGCATTTTCTAAAAGAGAGAGAGAGAGAATCTGATGACTATATGAATATCATAGAGGAAATAAGGCAACATTGGGTAATTCCATCTCAAATCAACCAATAAAAAAAACAGTTTTTGAGGTCAATGCTTCAGATTGCAATGATTTTTTGTCTGTTCATTGTACTTACTTCCAAGATGAAAAAAATGAAGTTTCAAATTTTTTTAATAATTCTTTCCAAAGTTATAAATTTTTTAAATGTTGGCATGATTGTAAATTTTGCATCACTCAGTAGTCTTTAGAGGGCTGTAATTCAAGAACTATTTGACGTAAAATCCTAAAACTTGTGCTGTTTTGTTCAGCCTTTTAGGAGGTTTAAAAAAATATATAACAAGACCAAGTTACTAAAAAAAAAATTTTTAATTTTTTTGCAAAAAAATTTTTTTTTTTAATTTGCAGAAATTAAAAATTGAAATTTTTAATTTTCTTGAAAAAAATATATGTTATTCAGCCTTCTTTTAGTAACATATATTCAAAATTTCATAATGGTAATTTTATGGTATCATGGAGAAAAAGAATATTTTCTCTTTCAAATTGCTTTAATTCTACACGTAATGTGCATTTGTTCTGTTAAAAAGTAACTGAAGTATACACCATGATTATAGCATAGAAAAAAACAAGTACTTCACAATTCCAAGTATTAACAACAAGTACAAGCAAAATATTTAGAGCTGAAAACTCACATTTTTAGTCACATTTCGAATTTTTAAATTGATTTACTAAACTTTTTCAGTAATATTTTAATAACAAATGTACCTGGTGGGTTTTGATTTGAGAGCTTTGGTGTAAATGTATTGCTAATTGTAGAAAAATTAAAACAGTTAATGCAAAGTAGATCCTCAATATATCTACAACATAGAGGTAGAGGCCCAGAATTTTCAACACAAAATTGGGGGGGGGGGGTGATCCCTCTATTCAAACTGGTATGAAGTACAATAAAAATAAATTTGCCAATGTGGAACTGAAATTGGCTCCCATGGCCTTTACCTTTAAACCCAAGATTAACAAAAAGAAAAAAAAGCAAATTTCTTTTGAAAGAGAGCAAGCAGTAAACTTTTAGAATGTGTGCACTGTCCAAGAACTTACAGAGTACTGAATATTTTAGTGCCCCAGTAGTGGGTGAAAGCAGAGGGGTTTCGTGTTACATCAGGAGAAAGCCAAAGGGTTCAAGTTACAGCAAGAAGCTGATACTTGGAAGTGACTACTCAGGGGGTGGACAACAGAGATGTAGGTGTTGGTATGACTCATGATTGTTAAGACTACTGGATTAGCCTTATGGATTTCAAATCTTTGCCCTTCCTGAATTATTTTGGCACTTTCATTTATGAATTCTTTGTCATTAGTGAACTAATATAATTGGTATTAATAAATTTTAACTTAGCTGCTTAAAAAAATAAATAAATAAGCCTCACAAATTATTTTTTTAAAAAAGGTAAACGGCTTCTAGCCTCTCCCCCCCCCTCCAGGTATAAGACCACCCTTAAACAGAAGAAAGACCCCTTATACACTCCCTTGCATATCTCAATGACAAAATTCTTACCCTCTATCAACAGGGGGAGGGGGCGTGTGACCCCTCTGTTCAAGCTGGCATGAATTGCTATATGAATAAAGATATTGAAAGTGGAAATATTTTTTTTTCTTATGATGCCATAGGAATACCATTTCAAAATTTTGCATACATGTTTCTGCAATAAGACTAAATAAAATAATTTTTTTTCAAAAAAATTAAAAATTTCGATTTTGAGTTTTTTTAAATTTAAATAAAATTTTTTTAAAAAATTAAAAAGGAGTAGCTAGGTTATGTTATATATTTTATAAAACCTTATTAAATACTGAACAAAACAAAATCAGTTTTAGCTCTTTATCTCAAATAGTTTTTTAGTTACAGCCATTTAAAGATTTTTAAATAAGGCAAAAAAGCAAATGCAAAATTAGTTGAAAATATAGTGTTTCAAAGCATGAAAACTGAATTTTGATTAATCACATGAAAGAAAAATGTTGACATGAAAGAAAAATTAAACAGAAAATATTTTAATGGTACACTTTACGTATGTTTTCCCTAGTTATTGAGAGTTTTGATAGTTCGTACCTAAAGGAAGAAAAAGTATTATATTTTAGCAATAATCACTCAAAATGTCATCCATAAAAATTTCAAATTTTCTAGAAAGTAAAATAGATTTACATTTTACTTGATAAATGAAAAAAAAAACATTGAAACAAAATCTCTGACATTTATAGATTTGTAGATGGATTTAATGTTTATAAATATGCAATCTTTTTCCTAAAATTAATTACTTGAAGCAATTCTTAGCTGAAAACTATTGCTTAACAGTGATGCTCCATCAGGAAAGTAGCAGATGCTGCCAATCTTATCTGGTTAGTTTTGACCAATTCTGTTGGAAGTAGTGTAAAAAAACATTGAGCTATAACCTTTTTAAAGATATAATTTCGTTTTTTCAATACCTAGAAGTGATAAGCTAAAATATATCACATCATACATTTGAAGGTCTGATGGGAAAACATTTTGACTTAAAAAAAATGTATGATCCTTGAACTTCCTAAAAAGGTCCTTGAAATACCTTGAAAAGGCCGTAAATTTTTTTCTTGAATAAGAGTAGGAACCCTGTAAAAAGTATGCTAAAATAGTTGCTTAAAAGTGCTTTGTACAAATGCTCTACTCGCATGTTCGATTCCAAAGGAAGAAAAAATCCGTATTGGCACTTTACTAAGAATGTAACAACAGAACATTAGCATTTCAGGCTCTGAGTTATCTAGATAAGAATGTATAAACTTATGATGCACATTAAAATTTCTATACCTTGAGATGAATCGAAGCACTGGTATTTAAATTTGATAAAAGTGATTTCTTGTGTATACCAAAGATGCCTCTCATCTTGGTTGAGTTCAGGGTGTAAAAAAATCAATGATTTTTTTTTAAATCAAATAAATCGGATTTTTTTGATTTAAATCAGATTTTTTTGATTTTTTTAAAACAAATTTAGAAACTTCAGTTATTAAGTAATTTACATTTATGAACGACTTTCCTTTAAGTTTTTAAAAATACAAAAACACCTTTAAAGTAAAGCTTCACCAAAAAAGTATGAGGTAAAACCGGATTCAATGCAAATGCATATGATTTTAATCACTTTTATTATCAACAAAATTATGAAACACTATACAGAAAAAATAAAGACATTAAGCAGCATTACATGAAATTTTAATAAAATGAGAAGTACAATGAAAAATTTGTACACAAAAATTTTAAAATTAAATATGACTTTTCAACTGTAATGAAAATAATGAAAAAAAAAAAGAAATTAAGAAATCAACAACTAAAAATCAAATGGGGCAGGAAGCTCAACCAAATCCTCACTTCATTCAGCACACCCTCTTTATTTTGTAAAGATGGAATCATATTCCATTTCATCCACTGATAAGGACTCCCCCCCCAAGTTGCTAATGCAAGGCATAGAAAATTCATCTTGTCTGGTTGTTTTTGTTTTTTCTTTTACTGAAAGTATATCACACATCCTATCATATCCCTCCCCTCTCAATTTACTGTTTGCAACACCTGCCCTGCAGCTGCATGTATTTTCTTTATTTCACATATTAGACAAAACGAATAGCATTATTTGAACTGCAACCTTCCACCATCTGTGGAGGGGGGGGGGGGATGAGTAGGATTTCCTTTCAATTTATTAAATGGAAATCAAAGCTCTAAATGAAAATAGCAAAAATAATGAAATTGGGATTCCCCAAGAGAATTTTATAAGGATTAAAATAAAAAGTGATTTAAATCAATGATTTTTTTAAAAAATCAATTGATTTAAATCATTGACACTCTGGTTGAGTTATTGTTTTTACATTACATTTAATGCTGACAAGGGGCGGATCCAGAAAAATTTGAAGGGAGTCGCGATTGATTTTATTTCTCACTTTTTACCATGTATACTGGCTTGCAAAAATTGATCAATAGGTTTCAAATTTCAACTCCGAAAAATTTCCGGGGAGAGCCCAAACGTCCTTCAACATCATAAAAACTCATCTAAAATGTAATTTTTTGAACTTCAATGTTATAAATTTAGTGATGGAGGGTCCTCAAGGGAGGGCGATAGCCCCTTCCTTGGATCCACCACTGAATGCTGATCATGAATTTTACAAACAATACAATTTTTTTCAAAGTAAAGAATGAAATAGCTAATGGTTAATATATTTGACAATTAAAATTTATTTTGCTTTTTTTCTTACAAATCATTTTAGATGAAAAGAAGGAATGCTGAGAATGGCCTTACAGAAAATTTAACCAAGCCTGCGACTGATCCCAGTAATACAAATGGTCAAAGTGTTGCTAAGCGGGGAAGAACCAATAAGAAAGCAGTTGAAGATGCTATCTTGGCTTCCTCAGCTAAAAATGGAAAAACCGTAAAGCTACCGGCCAATCAAACAAATGAGGTAAATATAAATATAATAAAATTCTGATTGAATTTTATGAGTATGCTAATCGTGTGTGTTTTAAATGTAATCTTTAAATTCATTAAACTTTTGTGCTTTAATATTATTTTTATTTATTTAACTATAGGTTGAAGAACAAGAGATTAAAAAAAGTCAAGTTGCTACAGATAGCAATAGTAAAACTGAGAATGAACCAAAACCTATGGATGAAGTTAACTCAACTGCGATAAGCCGAAAGAAACGGGGTAAACAAAAAAATAATCTCACTGAAGTTGCTGATGTAAATGAAAAGAGCATTCCTGAAAAAGAGAGCGAAGTAGATATCGCACTCAGTCTCGTAAAACCTGCTGAAGTAGAAGAAAGTAAAATTGTATTGCAAAATGGAACTGCATTGTCTAATAACAATATTGATTCCAATGAAGAAAGCAAGAAGCCTAATAAGCGAGGTAGAAAAAAGAAGCTGGATGAAAAGACTGCTGCTGAAAATGCCAAGACGGAACCTGAAACTGAAAAGGAAGAAGTGGTTGAAAAAATTCCTGTAAAGCGTGGGAGAAGAAATCAAAAGCTTAATGCAATAAAAGAAGATGATAGTACTGCAACTGTAAATGCTGTTGTAAATACAAATGATGTTGAGGATAATGAGCATGTTGAAGATAACAAAAATTTAGAAACTGTTCGAAGAAAAAAAGCTGCACCAATTCCAAAAGAGCAAACTGTAAGAGCTACAAGGAGAAATATTTCTAAAGAAAAGGAAGTAAAACCAAATGAAAATATTGCATCCAAAAAGAAAGGTAGTGCTGCTGAATTACTTGATGATGCATTTGTTCAAGATAGCAGTAACAATGATGAACTGGAAGACATTGAAGCAAAAGCAAATGAACCTGTTGATAAAAAGAGGAAAAAAAATACTGCAAAAACGTGTCCTACAACTGACATGAAGAACTGTACTGTTGTATTAAAAAAAAATAAAAGTACAGAAAATGCTGTTCAAGAAATTATCTCTATATCACATCAAAAGAAAATTAATAAAGGAAAAGGTAAAAGTGCTAAACCCACAGAAGATCAGGATAACGGTGAAAGTTCTAAAGGAAAAAACAAGAGAGAGCAACTTGGCAGTGAAAATGATTTTGAGCCAACTAAACCGTCAAAAGTTCCCAAAAAAGCTACTAAAGCCTCAGAACCTAAAAACATAGCCAAAACTCCCAGCATAGAAAAGTTAGATTTCAGCAGTAAATCAACTAATTCAGATGGGAAGCTTTGGAACTTTAAAATCTCTTCCTGGAATATCAATGGTGTTCGAGCTTGGCTTGAGGTACGTTAATTTTCTCTCTTTAATGTATTATTTAATAAGCAACGTCTTTCTTTTCAGCACCTAGTTATTGGAGAAGACTATATACCGTATTTTGGGGCAGATAAGCCGCGGCTTATGGATGTTTAAAAGCTGAATTTTAACTCCTGCGGCTTACACACCAAGACAGCTTGTGCCCAGGAGTGGAAAATCTGCTCCAACTGCCCCCATTTTGAAATTCTGCTCCTAAAATGATAAAATTTGCCGATTCTGCTCCAAAAATAAAAAATCTAATGTTTTCATATAAGATTTGGCCAAAGTTGCTCATAGTATGATACAAATTACTACATTCTGCTCAAAAAACAGTGAAATTAGGCAATTTTTTGCCGGCCTGTGGCCGGAAATAAAAAGTTGGAATTTTATATTACTGCCAAAAAGTGTTCCAATCTGAACAAAAGTTTATACCAATTTTCGGCAGCAATGTCATAAAATCATGAAGTGTTTCTTACTTTTTCAGTGCAGTTCAGTCAAGTTTGGCAGAAAACACCCTTCATTTAGCTGAATCTCCCACATTCCTCTACTAATGCATTGAACTGAAAATCCTAACAAATTAATTTTAATTAATTTTTTATGCATTTAAGATAATTAAAAAAAATCCTCTAATTGTAACATTTCTTAATTTCTAGCTCATATCAGTAAAACCTATGTTTTCAAATCATGGCAATACCATACACGTGCTTTGATAATTACTTGTCCTTCTTAAAATTTCAATCCTTTTGCATTCTTAAAACATTTCAATTTTTTAAGAAAATAACTCATTTTAGCCTATGCTACTTCAAATCAATTTATATTATGCTTTATTTTAATTGTCTGTTTGTTAATATTTAAAAGTTAAGCTATCATTGCTTTTTAGATCTTCCAATAGTAGACTGACTGTAAAAATAAGCTACAAACTGGTGCATTGAAATGCAGCATTTAGTGAATAAAACAAGTGCTTTGTTTAGTATTACTTTTTGTATTATTTTTTATTATTAAATTTCAATTGACTTTGAAAATTAAAGTAGTTTTCTGAAAACTACATTTGTGCTTGAGGTTCCATTTATTTTGTATCTTTTAAATATTTCAATCATTTTGAAAGTTAGATTAATCAGTAAGTTAGTTATTTTAATTGAAGCTAATTTAAGGTCTTTCTGTCCTTCCTTCTGTCTGTTTATCTATGACGCGCATAAGGCCAAAACATTTTGGCCAATTTTTCATAAAATTTGGCACAAAATTAGTTTGTAGTATGGAAAGGTGCACAAGCGTTTTTGCGAGCGTTCTATTTCATTCTTTTTCTATTCCAATTCTTAGCTCATTCTTCAAAAAATATTTAATAAAATAGGGAAGAAATATTTCATACACATTTTCAAGTTTTACGTCATTTGAAAGCTTGACATTTTCTGCATAAAAAGAAATCTGTTCGAAGTTTCTACGATCATCAGGGGAGCAGTAATAATTGCTTTTAGAATCCCAGAATTCAAGGCTTACCTTGAGCAAGCCAAACGAATTATTTTATCAACGGAAATTAAATATTCATGTTTTTACCATAGTTACGATTTTATACCTTGTATTTGTTTTGTTCTTTTTCCCATAATACACTCAGGCACATTGAAAATAGCGACCCAAGAAGAAATCGTCGGATTGATCAGCGACTGCGTCTACAGTGGTGCCAAGGCAGATCAATGTGAAATGTCACAGATTGGCAAAAAGTTGTGTTTAGTGATGAGTCTCGGTTTGTTTTAGGGACTGATGATAACCGTGTACAGGTGTGGAGGCGCCCAGGTGAGTAGTACAATTCCTCCCACTGTTCTACGTCACACTGCCCGCACAGCTGGTGTAATGGTCTGGTGGGCCATATCCTATGATAGCCGGTCCAATCTAATTGTGATGCGTGGAAACTTAACCGGCCAACGTTGCGTTGATGATATTCTTCGACTCCATGTAGTACCTTTCCTAAATGGTCTCCCAGGGGCAATTTTCCAGCAAGATAATGCTCGCCCGCATACAGCAAGAGTTGCTCAAGACTTCCTACGTCATTTTCAGACTCTTCCATCCCCGGCCCATTCCCGCGACTTAGCCCCTATAGAGCATGTGTGGGATCAGCTAAAACGTCAGATGCCATCGTATCAGTCTGTGCGTGATTTGGAGTCGGCTGTTACAAATTTGTGGGCCCATCTGCCTCAGGATAATATCAGGCGTCTAATCAACTCAATGCCGGATCGTGTGGCGGCATGTATTGCAGCTAGAGGTGGTCCAATGCGCTATTGAAGTTGCTCTGTATTTGTGTCCTTGCACACCCTGTATTCGTTTAATTGTCTTGATTTTGAGATCAAGTGAATCTCATCTGTATCATTATGTGTATTAAATTTAATTTCAATCCGATGCTTTCTTCTTGGGTCGCTATTTTCAATGTGCCTGAGTGTATTTTTAAAAATGTTTTTGTTTTTGCAGGAGTTAAATGAAACTATTTTAACTATTGAATAAAGATCGTCTGCTTTTATTTGCTCAGTTTTAAGGAATTAAAATTGGGTAAATTATTAAAATATCGTATAAATTGCGGCATTGCAACGTTCTTTCTAAAATGTTTTATTTCGATAAAATGTATATTAGGGTGGTCCTTAAAAGGCATGATTTTTAAAATTTCGATTTTTTTTCGGTCTCACCCCCCAATATGGTTCCTTTTAGGGAGAAAATGAACTGCAAAAAGTTTTAGCAAAATATATTAAAATTTAGAGGTAGCTCAATGAGCTTGAAGTTGAGCGTATATAGGTTAATAAGGCAATGTTAGCATGGAAACAAAACAAAGCTTTTTTTAAATCATTTTACTTTCTGCTGTTATAAAAGATAGATATGAATAAAGAAAATGTATAAGTAATTGGTTCAAATACAATAAAAAGTAATAACATTATTGTTTTACCATAGACGATATGGCGCTTAACAGTGTTTGTTTGTGACTGTCTGGATATTCACTTTTGTGCTCCTCAACCACTTACATTAAGAATTGGAATTGAGACTTATCTTTTGTTAATAAGCCACTGAGAACTCTTGAATAAGTACTATACCACGTTCAGCATAATCATTTATGACTGCCATAGATTTCAAAATTTTTCAACCTTGATGAAAATCTAGTCTGTCATTCCAATTAAGTGGGTCGACTTTAAGGAACACATTTGGAATTCCCATCTGTTAAAACTTAATTCATCTTTTTGTCACAAAATCCTCAAAACTTTTTTCTTTGAATGTTTTCAAAATTTATAGTAGCACGTTTTGGAGGATTATTTTGACTTTTCACATCTTAAATAGTTTTCACCATATGGCGTTTTGTAGAAAGAGGCACGTTATTGTTGAATATAACTAATGCTATTAAATCTTCAAACCAAAGAGGTTTTTGCAAAGTTTTGAGATACAGCTGTTGAAATATTGTTATTTATGTGTGAATAATCTAAGAGTGTGTTTAGTAGACGAAAGTCATTAAAGGGTGCATCAGATTCTACTAGAGCAATTATCCAGATCTTAAGATATACTCTAGCAACAAATATGCAAATGCCACGTAAATCTTCCTTTTCTCTTGCTGTGAGCTTGAACTGTGATTTTTAAACATCGATATCTTCATGCTATATATGACTTCTGACATCCAGCGAGAATGATGGACAGCACCTGGTGCCAAAAATTTTACTCCTAGTGGAGAACCGCCTCCAAGAAATATAACGACTAATTGAAGGATTTCCTTGCAATACTTTTTTGGCTGAAAATTTGACAAATACCCATTACAAAATGCAAGCATACCATCTTTAATATCAAGAACAAAACCTGCAACAACTTCATCATTTGTTCCAATTTGGAAGTTCTCCCTGTTAATTAATTTCCATGATGATTGAAATCTTTTAAAAAGTGGAACTTCAGGAGCAGAACTTGACCCCATGCAGACATCAAAAACTGATTGTGTGATTAGTTCCATAATATGACGACGACATGCGCAATACAGAAATTCTCTTTGAATTTTCAGCTCAAGAAGAGAACAGGCACCTTTATTTTGACCTGTGTTTGAGCTTGTTGTATTAGCACTAATTGCTCTCACTCTACTCTTGCAATCCCTTGCGATCCCAGTCGTGCATTGCTTCATAAACTGCAGATGCGAGAGCTTCTCCAGTTCCAGGTAGTAACTTGCCAATTGAAAGTAGTTTAGAAATTTGGCTTTCTGAAACTAAAAAAGGCATTAGGCAAGACATCTCATTTTTCTTTGCCCGTTAACTCAGGCAAAAGTTTGCCATGCCAATGAACAGTTAAAGGAAATGGTACTTGAAATTCTTTCTTAAGTCTATGAGTTAGCTTAGCTCTGTTCTTTTTTTAAGCCTTCGAATGGAAGAGCTATTGACAGAATTTTCTTCAATGTTGTGTCCTAGAGTCCTTTCAGTTTCTGCAATAAAGGTATACTGCATTACCATTTGATTCCTTTGCACGATCTAGTGCAGAGGACAATGGTGGTGTCAGGATATTAAATCGTTCTCCTTTAGAAGGTTTTGAGCACGAAAGATCTGCTTGTGATTTATTTATTTTTTTCAGTGTCAAAAATTTCATCTATACCATGATCATCTGAAGAAGGTTTTAATGCAACGGCACTTTACTCTCTCCTCGCACTTTTGCTTTCTGTAATCTATTCTTCTATCATTTTTCATGGATCTTTCCATTGTTACAATTCAATTTTGTCTCACTAGTCTCTAATTCTAGTTCAAATATTATGCTTATTTTTATTTCAGAATATAGCACACTTCATCGAAAATAAGATTTATAGCTACCATTTTCTCTGGTAGGAACCAATCACAAGCAAACAAAGAACTCAGAAGAACTACAGTTACCATTAATACAGTTCATTGTGTTGCATAAGTATCTACAAAATGAAACTGAGGTTGAGTCATACGCATTTTTGCACGTGATAATCTCGTGAAGTTTTACCTTTGTTTTTTAGTCTTTTACTTGAAATTTGAGAAAACTATGTTTTCTATTATGAGTAAATAGATATATAAATGCAATATAAATAAAAAAAAATTTTGTATAAACATGTAAATGCATATAAATAAATAAATTGAAGAAACTTCAGAATTGCGTGAAAATTAACGTTTTGGTGAAAGTTCAGGGTCATTGAGCTACCTCTAAATATTGTTTAAATGAGCTAAAATTTTAGGTGATTCATTTTTTCCCCAAATGGAACCAGATTAAGGGGTGAGACCACAATATTTTTGACCTTCGAAAATAAGGACCACCCTAATGTATATTGTATAATTTTGTTTTTAAAGCTAGGAAAGAAAACTTTCTTCTTCTTTCAAACTTTGGAAAGACTTCTGTTAGTTTCTGTAAGCAACAAAATTATTATTTTCTCTTTTGTCCTATTTTCATACTTTGAAGGGATTATAGTTGAATTGATAGAGATCGTGAAAAGCAAAATTGCTGTAGGAATAACACAAGTTAAGTGTAAATATACTGATGAACCAAATGACCTTTTAATTTTATACCACGGGCAAAGCCGTGTGGGTACCGCTAGTAGATTATTTTAGGCTGCATTCTGAGTTGTTATATTTCAAGTGATTTGTCCCAGAAAATACCAATGCAAAAAATATTGTTTCAGCAAAATGAATCTTCAGCCCTGTTTCTATTACATGGCTTAAATTCCTGTTACAACTAACAAAATTTGCAGTCCCTTGAAGTTTAAGGTAACAGAATTAACTGTTAAACCTTTGCTTTCCTTCGCCTTACTAGTTTTTTTTTGCCTTATTATTAATTTCATTTTTCTTTTTAGAAGGATGGCATTTCATACATTAATCACGAAAAGCCAGATATTATAGCTTTGCAAGAGACGAAATGTTCTGATGATAAACTACCTGAAGAAGTTAAGAAAATCGATGGCTACCATTGTTATTGGGTTGCAGGAGACAAAGACGGTTACTCAGGAGTTGGTCTTTTATCAAAACAAGAACCAATCGAAGTGAAGTTTGGAATTGGTAAGATGATTTATTATGTGACTAGATTATTATCCGGCGTTGAAAGGGTGCTAATTATAGCTCCATTATAATTGTTTTTAACTTATTTCATGCTAAAATGAAAATTGAAATTCATTGTTAATCGTAATATTTGTTGGAAGATACTCTTATTTAAATGTGTTAAATTTTATCTATTTGTATGCTCAAAGGCTTGTCTCTTTTACTCTATCTATTCAAAATTGAAAAATTGTTATTTTGATGCAAAAAATTTGAATTTTGAGCTTTTTGGATTTTTTTTAATTTTAAAATCATGCCTATGTGAATTCTAGTGCATCAAGGAACCTTAGTAGTTTGATGAAAATCAGACGAAAACTGGATTTGTATAAGGAACAAACATCATCCATTTTTACTTTCTTCTATATCTAATATATAGAAGAAAGTATTGGATTCGTGAAAATTTTCAAATGTCGAATTTTGACGGATTTGCACGTTTTGAGGTGCGCTGAGTCCATTTCGATCATTTTTGGATAATGTCTGTCTGTGTGTGACCAGTTTGTGTGGCCACGCTACAGCAAAAACTACTGCGTGAAATCGAACAAAATTTTTTGCACATATGTACCACCGTGTGAAACTGGTGCACCTGACTTTTTTTAGCGAATTCCTCGAAGGGGGTTGAGCAATCGCATGTGTTCTGTGTGTGGGTGATTGCTATATCTCAGGAAGTAACCCCTGGAATCAAACGAAGATTAGTCCATAGGTAGACCCTATTGAGTACAGGTGCTGATTCAATTTGTGTGTCAATATCTCGAAGGGGGGTTGAGCAATCGCACATGTTCTGCGCGGGGGTGTTTGCTATATCTTAGGAAGTAACCGGCGGAATCAAACAAAAATTGGTTCATAGGTAGACCCTACTGAGTACAGGTGTTGATTCAATTTGTGTGTCAATATCTCAGAGAGGGGTGGAGCAATCAAGCATTCTTCTTATTTAATGTAACTGCTATATCTTGAACGAAATCGAACAAAAATTGGTACTCAAGTAGACGTTAAAGAGTACAAGAGCTTATTCAATTTGTGTGGCAATATCTCAAAGGGGGGTGGAGCAATCAAAAGTGCTTATTTTGTCATTGCACCTACTGTATCTCGGGAAATATTGCTGAGATATGAATGAAATTTGGAATAACACTAACCCAATATAGAATTAAATTTTGGCGCCAATCGACCCAGGGGGAGGGTGGGGTGATTTTTGCGCTTAGTCAACAATGAAAAATAAATTCATTAATAAAAAATCGCTTTCACGCTATTTCAGGGTTCGTACTTCCTTAAAAAACCCTTAAGAAACTCTTAATTTTATCAGACAAAATTAAGGTCCCTAAAAAACCCTTAAAAAGTCCTTAATTTTCGAAAATTTTCCTTAATTTTTAAAAGACTGTTTCAGGTTTTTTTTCTCTTTGTTTTTCCTCCACGTGTTAAAAGCTGGCTCTTTAAAATTCATTACATGCTTTAATACGCGAGAGCAAGCCTAAAGTTCGTCATATATGGGAACTAAAGCGTACTTCGCGGAAAACTGGTTTGCGTGGTTGAGACAGCAATCCTTTTGCATCGTGCAAATATTTTAATATTTGCGAAAATTTTAGGTTACATTAACATATGCTACCTTAGGTTATCACATTTAATTATTTATTTCAATAATTTATTAAAACAATTCTCCCCATTTTACATGCTTATATTTCACCCGCGATTCTGGTAAAATCGCTTCTTTTGTTCGACATTTCAATCCTTTAATGTCTTCTCAGTGTTTTAATATTTTTGATGGTTGGAAGTTATTTTAACATATTACTATCTTAAATTAATTTACTGCATTTTTTTAATTTTTATTATTAATAAATAAATTTATTTTAAGAAAAAACTGATCGATAGTCAAAAAATTGTTTCATGTGTTAAGATTTTAGTCCTTTTGTATCTTGAAAGTATTTTAATATTTTTGACAATTGAAAATTATTTTAACTTGGCTACCAAAGACTGCTTTATTTTATTTCATTTATTTTTTCTTATTCGTGTGTCTTTCTTCTTTCTTAACAATATGTTAATATTCAACACATACTTCACAGCAAATTGTATAACTAAAATGAAAGAAAACTACTGAAAGTGACAGTGATATAATTACAATAACTTATTGATAATGTAAAAATTGCTGTTTTTTGAGATTTTAGGAAATTATTAAAAAAATTTTTTAGCTCCTTACATCTAAAAATGCATTATATGTGATTATGCATTATATGTGTATTTGTTTATTATTGTATTATTTATTGCAATATTATTGCATTTTTTAAAAGTGTGGGCTGATTTGTAATTTTGGGGACAAACATTCTATTAGAATTGTGCATATGTACTATTGGAATATGTCAGGAGATGCAATCTATTTTTGAAGTTATTTTTTTCAATGCTTGAGTTTTCAAAGAATTTTGTGAATAACTGTAGGAAGTGTTTGTTTTTTGTAGTTAATTCTTTCTAAATAAAAATGAAGGTAAGCTATAAGTTCAATATAAAACTATCTGCAAACTAAAGTCTCTCCTTGAAATCCAAAGTGTGTGCGTTTTTTGTTCTTGAGCATAGTATGCAAATTTAGCTTTTGGCAACTACTCCTTTGTATAAATCTTTTTAAACAGTTTTTGAGTTTTTAACTTATTTACAGGTATTGATCTACACGACAATGAAGGCAGAGTCATTACTGCTGAATATGAAAAATTTTTTGTTGTTGCTGCCTGTAAGTTTATTACTACTTTTACATTTTTTCACAAGCATTTCAAAAATTGTTATGATTTCTATTTGGTGTATTAAATATGTAAAACTTTATTATGTAATGAATCAATATTTTGTTTCTCTGATATCCAACATAATCTGTGTTAGCCACTGCTAAGTTTTTACTTTTAAGTTTAACCTTTTTATGATTTGGGTTTGTGTGAGTGCAAAAGGCTCTTTTAGAAAAACTGCTCTATTTTATGTTAAAGTTACATTTCCAAAAGACTGCATCTTCTATGTGTAAGGCAATCTTTGTTTGGCCTAATGCAAATAAAAGTCATATCTTTCCCTGGCAGCAAGTTACAAATTCAATCCACAGAAAATTTAGAATATAATGAATTGAATCAAGTAGTCTTCTGCCCCCCCATAGTCTTTGTCCCTCATGCCCCCTCCCCTGCTTCTCTTTTAAATAGCTCAATTTGCCTTTACAGTGGTCATAACAAGCTTCTAATAAGAAATATGTGAACAGTCATTAATTTTTTAAAATATTTTTTTCTGCCTAATAATAGAGTAGGTTTGTTTTAGGTAGGTTGTAAGTTTGTATTTTTTGAACTGCACATTGCTAGAATTGTGTGAAAGATGATTTTTTTTTTTTTTTTTTGTGTCTATGTGCTTAATTTGTTGCAATCTTGCTAGTTTATTCCATAAATATTCTTTCAGTTTTGCCTCATTTTTTGAAGCTTAACATGTGAGCTGTTTTCCCTCTTAGCCAGCACTACATAGAGTTCTATGAGATTGGTGAAATATTGCTATGACTCTAGATAAAGTTAATGGGCTGCAGAAGAGATGCTATTAATATTAATTATTTAGTTATTTAAGTTATTTCCAGGTTTTATTTATTTATTTATTTATTAATTTTTTGACCCTAGATATAAATTATTATAATTTTTAAATTTTTCTGAATCATCTTGTAATTTACTTTAAAGTACTTTACTTGCTATTTTCTTTTTTACGTAACTTATAAAATCTGATACTTTTCATTTTAATTCATAAGCAATTTTATGGCAATTTTCCAGTATGAAACCATTGTATTTTCTTTTCATGTATAATTAATTATTACAATTAATAAATCAAGGGTGTTTAAGAAAAAATAAAATAAATAAAACAATAATAATATAGATACAATCACAGAAACTCCCTTGAATTACACAGATTGATTGTGCCTTAAACACTGCCCTAAAAATATAATTCAAAGTTAAATGCCCTTAAATTTCTTTGAAGATGGTTTTGGCTAGAAACTATGAGTGAACATTTTTAGTAAATTGAAATTTATTTGATGTTAATATTTATATTTATGTACATGCGTTTTAATATTACACAGGACTTTCTTATGGAGTGTAAAAATCTATTTAAGAAATAATTTCAAAAAATCTTCTTGAGTGATTTATCTGTTACCTGTTTCTAAATTTTCAAATGCCAAGAAAACTAAAAGAAATCGGCTAAAAAAAGTCATAAAATTCTATTCATTTCACTCAAGTATGTAGTTTAAAGTTTTATAAAAAAAACTTCACATCTTCTGTCTTTTTTTTAACTGAAAAAGAAAAAAAGAGCTTCAATACTTTTCTTATATTTTTCAAATAGATGTCCCAAATGCTGGAAGAGGTCTTATTCGTTTGGACTACAGAACACAATGGGACAAAGACTTTCTTTCCTATTTAAAACAGTTGGATGAAAAGAAGCCAGTTATTTTATGTGGTGACTTGAATGTCGCTCACGAAGAAATTGGTAGGTGTTTTTTATTTATTGTTTTTTTATCATCTGTAAAAGTTTTTTCAATTAAGTCACTATAGTCAACAAACAATCAACAGAGCATCAACAGAGAGCAAAATTTTTAAAAATGGATTTTTGTTTTAAAAATAAAAATTAGTTGTATATTTTGTTCCGAGTTTATGCTGCTTTAGTTTAATTGTGATTAATGTACATAAAAAATTTTATGATGCATAAAGTTTTAATTGCAAAATTTGCAACCTAATAGTTGTGTGCAGACCAGTTATTTAACCTCTTCGGCACTTGAAATGGGCATTATGTAAGTCAGGTAAGTGATACAGTTGTTTGTAGTAGCTGAACCATGTGGGTTCACTTTGCATACTTTAAAAAATCTTAAAGTTCTAGTATTTCACTCTGCTAGCAAAGATGTAAAATCATTTTGTACTTTTTATTTTGGAAAAAAAGTTCTTAAAAGTGTTACATACACATAAAATTGTATCATCCAATAAATTTGAAGTTATCAGACCAGTGAAGGCCACAGTGGTACGGTCACTCATTTATAAATTGCAAAAAAGGGTATTCAAATAACTTTTGTTTCTCAGTATTCTGTTGAATCTTTCATAAAAAATTGCAGAAAAATAAAATTGAATTGTAATAAACGACAGCCTTGAGTATTAGGATTTCATTCTTTGATTGGCATGAATCACAGCTATCATTGGGGTGTATAATTTGTAAAACAGAAGAAAATGTATGCATAAAATATCGGCTGCACAGTCAGAGGGAACATGACCTACCCATACTCTGGAAATTTTAGGATGTTCGACTTCCTCTTTAACATCTCAAAATCAGTTAGAATCCTATTGCACAGTTCTGGCAAAATTAGGGACTCGAAGGAAAAATGAGACTCGAACTGTTGAAATTTTAAAGCTTTCGACTCTTGACTCCCACTTTGCCCTGAGATCAGTCCAATTCTATGATTCTGATTCCGCAGTCCTGGAAAATACAATTTAAATTTAGCATCCCAACGGATTTAGCTCCACCATAATCATGTTTTAGTACAGTACTTTACACAAGATTTGTTGTTAAATAAATTCACACATGTTTTTGCCATTGCACCATAGGAAATGATCCCTCTAATCTTGAATTAATTTTCAGAATATTGCTTTACTTTTATTGGGATTATCCATTTAATTTCATCATTTTTTTGTCAGATTTAGCCAATCCCAAGACCAACAAAAGAAATGCCGGATTCACAAAAGAGGAAAGAGAAGGTTTTTCTACTTTACTCGAAGGAGGATTCTTGGATACATTCAGACATCTGTATCCTGATGCCGAAAAAGCTTATACTTTCTGGACCTACATGATGAATGCTCGAGCAAAAAATGTGGGATGGTAAGTAATCTTATGATTAGCTCGCTGCTAAACCTAGAAAACATATATTTGAGCAATGAAACTTTTATTTATTCAAATGTTAGAATTTTAGACTAAAACCGTGTTGTATGAAAGGTTTTAGTTTCTTGAAATTTCTAAGTGTGAATCTCATTATATTCTTGATTGTTCACAATACTAATTTAATTTATTTTTTCTCCAGGCGTTTAGATTACTTCGTCATATCAAAACGCTTTGCTGATTGCCTGTGTGATAGTGTCATTAGAAAAGATATTTATGGAAGTGATCACTGTCCCATTACTTTGTTTCTGGCAGTTTAGTCACACTATGTCATTTTATAAGATCCTTTGCCATTGTTTTTTAGTTTTATTCTTCTACTATTTTTAACTGTGATAAGTGTCCTTGTATTCATTCTCATCATTTTGGGGGAATAATAAACTTTTAAAACTATGTTGTAATTTGTTTACTCAGAACATTTTTATAGTTTTAGAAAAAGTGGCTGGGGTTGAACATGTCTTAAAATTACTTATTTTATAAGAAACATAAAAAGATTCTGAAATAAGGTAATTTTTGTTTAATCTACCATCAGTTAAGTAGTTATGTGCTGTATTTTATAATCTTAGCATTTACAAGGTGTTTGCACAGTTGGGAAATCATTGAATGGCCAGGGGGAATATCCGAAAGTTGTTCAAAAAAATTTCATTATTAAAAACTCATTTTAAAAGGTTTTTAGTTAATGTCCATGCAGTGTGGAACCCTGATTTAAGTTTTTGGTTGGACAAATTATTAAAGACCTACCAAGTGAGAACCAACCAATATGGGCTGAAGAGCCAAAGTTTATTGCTTAAAATTATTTACTATATTGTTTAAAAATTGACACTTGTCCAATGAACTAGTGGTAGAAATATATTATCTTTATTTGTGATTTGTTTCCAGAATTAATTTCATTCATAGCATATTTCTTAGATATTTTAACATTATCAGTATAACAATTTTCACAGATCAGCTGAAAATTGCATTGGAAGAAGGTTAATGTAAACAAACGGTAATGTCAGGGTTCTACAGTATTTTATTAATAATGAACTCTATTAACAGAAGTGTTCAGAATAATTAAGAATTTCACATTTCTGATTGTCATCAAGATATTTATATTATGTTTCTTAACTTTTAAAACTAACCTAAAGCTGGAAATCAGAGTGTAAAAAAAAAAAAAATTATTTTTCTGAAAAAAAATTAAAAAATTGAATTTTTTAAATTTAATTCAGATTTTTTAAAATTTAAATCAAAAAGACTTTTAAAACTTTTGCTATTTAATTTACACTTATAATCAAACTTGAAATTAATATTTTTAAAAATGCAAAATTCTTATATTTCAAGTATTACTTCACCTAACAGCTGTCATAATGTGATGTAAAACAAATTTAATGCATATACATATGATTCCAATTAGCTTTAATATTGATGGCATACTAGTAAACTATAAGTGTACATAAAACCAAGGGTAAATAAAAAAAATTGGCCTTAAGCTTTTTGTAAAATGTTTTTTCAAGAAGAAGCTCAATTCTATTGCATTTGAAATGGAGATTTTTGGAACCCAGAAAACAGGTGTCTGCAGTTTCTAGTCTGTGGGCCAAGTGCAAATATCGTTCAGGTTCGTTTACCAATCTTAGGGACTACGAGAACTTGCTTGAAATCTATTAATATTGATGTACTCAATCGAAAAATCCAATGTTCCCAAGCGGAACTTGTCTCATTAAGTTTTAATTAGTAATTGAAACACGAACTCTTTTCCTTGGCCTGGTCACTCTTTCACTAGAGACGTTGTCCCTAGGTGGCGCTATTGCACAAAATATTTGCAATCTAAAATTTTAATAAACAGTCTTTCAACCATAATTTTACTTTTTTACTCGATTTTACATTTCAAAATATATTAATACGCTTTGAATCACTCACTTTTTTCGCTGTGTGACTTAATTTAAAATCAAAATCGAACATTGTATCAATCCGCCAGGCGTTTCAGATATTCTCATTCTTTATTTTTGATCAAAGAGCGCCAGTTCGCGCGGTTTCGTTTCGCGTCGCTGTCTTTTATGGCTTGATATCCCCTTTTGGTGATGTTTCACAAAGAGCAACTTTTAGTGGAACGACATTGTTGTATACCGTATTTTTTGCCGTATAAGACGCACCGTCTTATACTGCATAAATTTAAGATTAATTAAAATTGGGGGATTTAATTTAAAATTGGGTGTGTCTTACACGGCGAAAAATACGGTAATATTGCGTTTTTTACGCTGCTATTTTGAATAACGTTTGATTTTTCAAAATTTTAATTAAATCTTATAAAATTGAGTGTTTATTGTTTTTGCTACATAACTTGCAGTCGTGAAAGGAGTTAGTGTAGGAGATATAGAGATTAAATAAGAACCAGTTTAGACATTTTTTGTTGTTGCTATTTATTTCTAGAACATAAATTAACTATTACTGTTTTTCAGAAAACCAATACTTATAAAATCACAGGCCCGTCATTTGGGGGAGGGGGGGGAGTCAATTCCTCTTCTTCCCGGCTTTGAAAAATCAATTTACATGTAAGCGGGCGTGGTTTTTGTCATTTTTGGTGCAATTTACATTGTGTATGCAGTGTTTGCCCCCGCTCCCCTGGAAAAATTTGAAATAGCTTGTGTAAATACATATAGGATATATAAGCAAGGGCGGACACAAGGGAGGGGCGATGGAGGCGATCGCCCCTCCCTTGAGGGACTCTTCCACAGCGGTTCTTAGATTTTGAAGTTCAAAAAAGGCAGTTTTAGTTGATTTTTGATTATATTAAGATTAAGGATATAAGATGATACTAGGTGACCCGTGCGGAATTCCGCAAAAAAAAAAAAAAAAAATAAATAAATAAATAAAAAATAAATAAATAAAACTCTAAACTTAAAATTTAATACGACAATTTATATTGGCTTCATTTGCACAACATCGCCATCTACTGCCGTCGTTCTGACAACTTTTCAAAGAGATCAAAGACATGTTCACTTTTACAACTACTACAAAAGTGATACCCTATATTAAAATTAAATACCCAAGGCTACTACTAAACTAAATACTAACGTTATCGCAAAACTACCATAGTATTTTGAAACAATAAAAGTTACAATTAAGGTTTACCGAGCTAAGCCTTGGCTTGAAATGTCGCATTTAAAATTGATTTGAACAACAATGTAACGATTTTGACAGTTGAGCAAAAAATTTAACTTTTTCAAACTTCAATCGCTTATAAGTCGCTTAAACGTGGATTTTCGAGATTCTCGTTACGCGGCGCTAGCGGAGAAACGTTCTAAAGAACGCATTTTTTTTAATCTTTCGAATGAAATCAAAATGGAGACGATACGACAATTATTTCGCTAGATAGAGTCAATTTTGTGCCAAAAAATTGAAGTTCGAATAAAAAACGAACCGACACTTTTTAGAGGGTGGGTCTAATTTTCGTCAATAGCCCGCGGGATAAGCTTCAAAATCATAAATTTTCTTGCAATTCGATAAAGAAATGAGCGAGTTTCGACCGGGTATAGGATTCGGCTTAGAGAAATAATATATGGAGATTAAGGTGAGGATTCGGAGCTCTGATCTGGAAATTTTTCGAAATGGAAGACCAAAACATTTGTAACCAACATGTGTTAACAAGGGTGCATGGAGAAAAAAATGGGCAAGTAAGAAAAAAAACTCAATCGCCCCTCCCTTGGAACATTTCTGGATCCGCCCTTGTATATAAGGGACTGATTTGTTACCACGAATAAGTGTTTTGAACGACGTCAATCGTCGCCAAATATGATTCGTGACTTTTTCCGTCAATTTTGAGCTTTTAAAAGTAATGCATATATTATGATGTGCTTTAATAAATGTAATTTAAAATTTTAAATGAAACCATTAAAATCATGACAGGACCTATAGTTAGAGCCGCTATATAGACAGGCCGACGCATCAAGATTAAGTTTCACCACTTTGGATCCAATTCCTTAACTTTTACTTTCATATTTTCATTGTTGCGGAGTAGGGTTACCAGAAAAAAGTTTTGGCACATTGCTAAGCTTTGCCAAATCCGAGTGCCGCTAATAATTGCTCACAGTGAAAAATTACCAAAACGCGATTACTGGCCAGAAAAGACAACCTCTCAAACACACAAGCACGCGTTGGATCCAAAGTGGTGAAACTTAATCTTGATGCGCCGGCTCGTATATATAGGGGCCTTACCTATAGTCTGTGGGCCAAGCACCGATATCGTTCAAGTTCGTTTACCAATTTTAGGGACTACGGGAACTTGCTTGAAATCAACTAATAGTGATGTACTCAATCGAAAAATCCAATGTACCCAAGCAGACCTTGTCTCATTAAGTTTTAATTAGTAACTGAAATAGGGACTATATTCCTTAGCCTGTTGGCTCATTCACAACAAAAATTGTCTCTAGGTGGCGCTGTTGCACAAAATATTTGCAATTTAAAATTTCAATAAACAGGTTTTCTACCCTAGTTTTTCTTTTTCATACGACTTTATGTTGCAAAATATATTAATAAGTCATAATATACTTACTTCACGTCTTTTGTGATTCAGTTACTAAGAAAATCACAAAAATGTATCAATCCACTTCCACATTTCCGCTTGTTCTTATACTCGTTGTTTCGTTAATGGCCCTATATAATCCAGTCAATGAATACATTATAGAATGCATGGAATATGCGAGAGTATTTGACTACAGAACATTGTTAGGTGTAGTTAGTAAGTTAATATACTGAAAGTCCCCGACCCTGGGGGGTGAGCTAAAGGTGGGGGGGGGGGAGAGGGAAGCAACTTTTGGGTTTTTCGAAAAATCGCAGAAATGGTGGGAAAAATTGGTTTAAAATAAAAATTCAAGCTAAACCAACTTCGTATAACAGTGTTTCTACACATATTTGTCGAATTTTCAATAATTTTCCAGGTGTATATTGTGAAAAAACGAGAAATTTCGGAAAAACTCTCTATTTTTGTCAAGCAACGTTGAATGGTTCTATTTTAAAAAGGGAGACAGCTTGATTACGGAAATGCACGATAGCAGCATTTCCACGTACTCCGATATTATTTTATTTTTATAGAAATGATAAGGAAGAGAAAAAAAAAACACCAACACAAATCAACACCTCAAATATACGAATGTAACGACAAAAAAAACAAAGAAAAATCCCTTCTCATTCCTTATCTATCTTATCACAATCACCCCCTGTTTCATAAAATCGGTTGAGACCTGACGCATGCGCGAATTCGAGGAAGGTCGCCGAAAAGAATATCAAACAGTATCTATATATCCATCTATATGTACATATAAATATATAGGCAGAGACAGACACATATATGTGATATTTAACGTAATTATCCGCCCCTAGAATTCCATTTTCGCATTTTTTGCCATCTATCTTTAATGGCCTGTAAAAAACTAATGAGACAATATTTTTTCGGGAACATTGTGTTTTTTTCATCTGTAGACTCTAAGGATTCAGAAAAATATCACATTTTGTAGTCCCCGAAGTTGGCAAACGAAACCATGTTTCTAAGCATCTTTTCTGCCTTCGGCTCACAGACTATTCCTGCAAATTTGTGTATTTTACCATATTATTATTATTTTTCTTTTGATTGGTTTCTATTAAACCTTTTAATTTGGGGATAATTGGGTAGTTAAATGTGATGAAAATTAAGAGTTGAATGAAGGAAAAATAATATGATTTTTTCATTTCAATTACAATTATTAAAATTATTTTTGAAAAAAACACACACACATCCTGTGGCAGAATTTTTTTCTGCTTTCTGCGACAAATTTTCTAGAACGAATTTTTTTCTGCAACACTAGAATATTCTTCAAGAATAAATATACTGTCGTCCCCGCTTAATTGGGTAAAGGACAGGGTGTAAAAAAATCAATGATTTTTTTACACCCCTTTCAAAAAATCAAAAAAATTGGATTTTTTTTATTTAAATCAGATTTTTTTTATTTAAATCGGATTTTTTTGATTTAAAAAAAAATTAGAAACTTCAGTTATTAATTAATTTTTATTTTTGAACAACTTACCTTTAAGTTTTTAAAAATATAAAAACACCTTTGAAGTAAAGCTTCACCAGTAAGAAACCGAGAAAAAAGTGTTAGGAGCCAATCTGAAAATAATCCTGTCTACTAGCTAGGATAAAAATCAAACGGGGCAGGAAGCTCAACCCAACCCTCACTTCATTCAGCCCCCCCCCCTCTTTATTTTGCTTTTGTTTTGTAAAGCTGGAATATGTTCCATTTCAGCCACTAATAAAGACTGCCCTCTCCCCCCCTCCCCAGTTGCTAATGCAAGGCATAGAAAATTCATCTGCTGTTTCGTTGTTTTTGTTTTCTCTTTTCACTGAAAGTATATCACACACATTCTATCATGTCCCTCCCCCCCTTAATTCACTCTTTGCAACACCTGCCCTGCACCTGTATGTATTTTCTTTATTTCGCATATTAGACAACAAATAGCACTATTTGTGCATACATATTATTTGGACTGCAACCTTCCAGCATCTGTGGAGAGGGGATGAGTAGGATTACTTTTCCATTTATTAGTTGGAAATCAAAGCTCTAAAAGAAAGTTGTAAAAATAATGAAATTGGGATTGTTCAAGAGAATTTTTTAAGGATTAAAATAAAAAAAGGTTTAAATCGATGATTTTTTTTTAAAAATCAATTGATTTAAATTGTGATTTAAATCGATTGATTTAAATCATTGACACCCTGGTAAAGGATAAACAAATACCCCGCTTATACGAATAAAACATTCTGGAACCGATGCCATAGACTCGATGTTAAAGTTCCCCGCTTAATCAAATAATATTTCTTGGAACCGACAGTATTCGTTTAAGCGGGGCTAACAATATATGTGCAACCCTCTTACATTAACACAAGGTGTTTACATTTATAAAAATGTTAACATTAAAAACTTTTTTTTTTAAATTATGCCCGCCATTGTTCTTTCAAACATAAGACGTCTTGCAGTCCAGTATAAAAATAAAGTGGCCTTAGAAGGTGTGAGGGCCTGAAAGTAGTCATTGGAATGAATGTCAAAAAGAGAGGGACAGCTAAAAAGATGCTTCCCCGTCATTGGAGAGGTGTTGCAAAGTACGCAGTCGGGTGAACTGGCCAATTTGATTTTGTGTAAATGGGCCTGCAAATAGTCATGACCAGTGAAGAGTCCTAAAACAGGCAACTCCTTCGGCCCTGGGAAGGAGGGAGAGATGAGAGCGCTGCTCCTTATCCAGAAGGCAAGACCAGGATTTTCTTTCAGCCATGTTCCTGAGAGCAAAAACTGAACCATGCCTGATCTTGCTCGCAATAATTCGCCTTGCGTTTCTAAGAGGAACCGGTTGTGGAGATAGAGGCACAGCTGCAGCCTCTTTGGCCAAGGTGTCTGCCCTTTCATTCCCCAAGATGCCACAATGGGCAGGGATCCACTGAAAGACGACCTTTCTTCCGGAACGCAAAAGAGAGTCAATGCACTGTTTGCACTCAAGCTCAAGTTGAGAGGGGTATAAATTATACTCAGAGATGACATGAATCGCAGCCTGAGAATCAACAAAGATAACAATATTTTGTACAACTGGTTCACCAATAGCTCTGATGGCCATAAATATTGCATTCATCTCCCCATCAAAATTATCCGCCCAAGTGTCAAGAGATTCTTGAAGACTAAAAAATTTGGAGTAAACGCCGGCACCAGCTCTACCAGCAGAAGGAGTTGCTGAACCGTCAGTATAAACCTGTAACCATTCCCGATCAGGATATCTCTCGTGTACAGTAGCCAAGGCAATAGAATACAATTCAGTCTGGTGAGAGTCTGACTTCCGGACAGTTTGTAACAAATCAAATCTGGCAGTAGCATATTTCAAAAGGCCAGGAAAAATAGACGGTCTGTAAATGCACAGTCTAGAGTTGGAGACCTCAAAGGCCTCTACTAGTTTTTGGCACTCCAAAAGAAAGGAATGTTGAGATTTAAGTCTTGTATGAGGAAGATTATAATCCGGCCAGAAATGCTCCTTTCTCAGCAAGAGAAAGAGCAGCATTGATTCTTCTGTCAGATAAATTATAAATTTCTGTCTGAAGCTGCATAGCAGGAATAGGGGTTGACACCGCAGCCCCAGTGATGAGTCTCAGTGCTTTATTTTGAACCAGGTCGAGTTTTGAAAGTGCGCTATCTGAGGCAGTGACAAGTACCTCTGAGCCATACTCCAACACAGGTTTAATGTAAGATGTAAATGTGGATGAAAGAAGACTTTGAGAGGACCCCCACTTAATTCCAGCTAAGACTAAGGCGACCTACCTCTTTATCAGTCACTTTTTTAATATATTTATTCCAAGTTAGTCTAGTGTCAAGAGTATGCCCAGGTAGGTAGCACAATCAGTTTGATCCAAAGCGTTGTTGTACACCAAGTTAACATCAAAAGTTTTGGTACTAAGGGTGAAAAGTTCGAAATTTGTCCTTTCCGGGTTAACTTTGAATTCATTGTCCAGGTTTCCAGGGCCTCCAAAGCCAAATTTAGTGTTTCTCCAACATGGGAATGTCAGAGCCAGTAGACCAGATAACAAGATCATCAGCATACAACAGTGACTCAGTCTCTGGAACAGCCCCTTTAATAAAACACAAAAGGTCATTAACCATGACATTAAAGAGAACAGGACTCAGAACCGAGCCCTGAGGGAGGCCCTGCCTGGTTTGACCAAAACCTGAACAAGAGTTACCGTATTTAATGTTAAGGAATCTTTGTGAAAGAAAATCACTAATCCATTTAAAAAGATTTCCATGCACTCACATATGAAGAAGCTTCCTAAGCAGCCTTTTTCTCCAAATGCAGTCAAATGCCGATTTAAAATCGACAAGGACAGCAAGCTTACTTTGCTCCTTCTGATGGCTGTGTTTTATATTATTTTTCTTCTCGGCCTTTTTTCCCCCTCCCACTCACAAAAAATCTTTCAGCACACTGTCTCCCTGATTCTACGACAATGTCGCCGTATCGGCAGCTTTCTGCCACAGGGCACACACATATCATATTTTTAAAAAAATAAATTTTTACTCATGTATTAAGATTGATGGTATAAACCAGACATCTATCCATTGTTATTTTTTCACTTTTTGATACAAGTATATGAAAATATATACATTGAAGCACTGTTTATAAGTTTTTAAAAATAGGTTCCGGCAGAATCCAATACATGATGATGCATACCAATTAAATATTTTCTCATGTATACATATTTTATGCAGTCCCTTCAAAAACGCAGAAATGGTGCTTTACTTTACTCTGTATATTTCCAATATAATTAGAACAAAAAAAAAAAAACTTGTCATTTGACCAATATTTGTAGTTTTTTTTTTTTTTTTAATTTATATGTACATGCTTTATTTTACTTAATTTCAAACAAGAATACATGTTTGAAGCAATATTACTTTTCAGTTTTATTTTTTCAATTTCTACTAATATGAACACAATAGAATTTAAATTGATAATGGTTAAACAAGGAGAAAACCCTAGGAGTACTCAGTAAAAAGAAAGGTTATATGGTCTAAGTAAAAGGCAGGACTAATAAGATGCAAACTTTCCAGAAGATTTCTAGAGTTTAAGTTGAAAAATGATTTAAAACAAGGACTTTTAAAAAAATCTTATTTCAGTTTGAACTTTTAGTTTATGCATAAAATGGTGCAATTTCAACTGTTCAGGATTTAAATCACTCTTAAGAATCCTGTTTAAGAGACAAGAAATAAAATTTATTCATGTGTAAATAAAATGAATTTATTATGTTTAAGCTTTTTTAAAGTATACATTATACAATAATCTAAGAACTCAAGATTTTACTAGAGAATGAAATGTGTTTTACACAGATGATTTGAGTTTGGGCAAGCAGTTATGTACAAATATAATACATCTCAGATATAAAAACTGAAAAAACAAGATTCAATTGTAGATCCAAAACTATACAAAATTAGAAAAGTTTATGAGTTATCCCAACGACTTTTCTTCCTCTCCTTTCTATTTTTTTCT
Organism: Uloborus plumipes; assembly: GCA_038373865.1. Classification (NCBI taxonomy): domain Eukaryota; kingdom Metazoa; phylum Arthropoda; class Arachnida; order Araneae; family Uloboridae; genus Uloborus; species Uloborus plumipes. The sequence continues at coordinate 45,662 of JAXGGA010000362.1, read as the reverse complement.
TTTTGTTCACGAGCTGCAGCTTCTTTAGCACTCATTTTCCAGGCTGTATCAGTAGCTGCTGTGAACTGGGATTTATACTGTGCCTGGATGAAAAAATAGCAACCATTAATATAACATAAAGAGAATAACATACTTTCAAAAAAGCAATTCCCGTGAAAACTAGAATTTGGGTGATAACTTGGATTATACATATGCAGCCAGGCCTCAAAATAAGATCAAACTTCGACTCATAGATTAGGAATTCAGAATTATCAGTTACAATGTGAAGTCTTCAATACAGCTATCACTTACAAGGTTGCTACCAGAAAACAAACTTATGCCACTTTCAAAATTAATTTTGTAAAAGCTAAAGTAGTATTTTTTTATTCAGAAAATAATAGTAGTAATCTCTTTTTACAAATACAGAACTTCAGATCCTGTCATTCTTAATTTAACAAATCCCCCCAAAGCCTCTCAAATTTTCAGCTTTTAATGTTGGCAAGCAAGTTTCCATTAAATTTAATTGCTTTAACTTCTACTTAAAGGTTATAAGCTAACAAACTGACATTTTTGAATGAATTAAATTTTGCAAAGAATGGGGGTGTTTCCTAAATTTTAAAAGTTTTTATTTTTTTTTTTTTCTGAAAGAGCACACTTTACAACATAGCATTTTACCATTTTGTAAATAATTTGAAAAACTTATATATTTTTAGACATTATTTTAATTGGTGAGCTGATTCAAATATTCCATTCCACTGTCACTTGCTTCACAATCTGACTAAAATCACCAACATTTTGCTATAAATCTTATTATATTAACTAAATAGGAGTAAGCTCATTCTTTACTCTTTCCCTTTAATGCAAAGATACTCTTGACATAGTTATATTTTTATTAAATAATTTTGTTATTTAAAATTTAATTCATTTGTATGCGTCTCGTGTGAGACACCCTAAATCAACCACCATGATGGGTTGTGTGAATTATTTAATATTTTTGCTCTATTAACGTAGCAATGAGGAAATGAGGAAATTTTTATTAAAGAAATTAATTGGATGTGTGTGATTTCTTAAACAACAACACGTTTTGTTCATTTCCTTTTAAGATTATTATTTTTAATAAAATATATGCCGCGTCACTCGCAAGACAAAATTATCGTATTCCCTGGAACGGCCCTAATTCTCTTTTACGCTTCTTTCTGCATATGATGTCAGAATTGGGGACTCTGAAATTTTTTTAGCGCCAAGTCTTTTTTCACAGTTAACTATGCAAAAAGTGCCTCTTTTTTTAATTTTTAAAAGGAGGGGGGAGGGCAGAGAAGGAAAGCATTGCATTTGGTAAAAAGGGGCCCTTTTAAAATCTTAAGCCTTTATTATGTTCTTCATTGTTTGGAAAAAGGGATACAAAATTTTTTCCAAAAAACTTTGAGCAAGCAATTCTTTATTACGGACTTAAGAGAAGTTTGGGGATGGGGTGCCAAAACAAAGATGTTGTAAGTTTTAAGTTACATTTTTAAAAATTTTGTTCATATTTTTAACTTAAATATGGAGCATATTTATTAAGCTCTTTGCGAAAACTTTTTACTACTAATATTCATTATTTCTTTTAAATAGCTAATAATTTTTAACAACATATTCAGGCGTATATTATCAGTTCAGTAAGGTAAAAAACATTTCACCGCAAAATCAAATATCCCGCTTAATTGAATATTATATGCTAGATACGATAATCTTAGTCTTAGGAGGGCCGATAGTGCTGCTCAACAACATATGGTAATTCTCACAGCACAGCACCATGCCATGTGACTACGGCAAATAGTGTGCACACTGCTGTTGGTCAATTCGATCACTGTATCTCTGACAGTCATCTCAAAATCTGATAGGTTGATATGCCAGACCATGTTTATGTCTCAGCTGCCTTTATGAGTTTAGAAAAGGCATTTAATCTTTTGCGTCAACGAGGTTCTTTTGTAATTTCAACTAGCTACAATAATTTTATGATATAAATGAGTTATCAGTGAGGGATGCAGATGGTGGAAAGATAGAAGATACACTTATACCTCTATATTGATTAATACAGTATAAAATTGTTTTTGTAATAAGAAAAGTTGCTTTTACCTGAAAAGCAGATTTCATAGCAGATAGCCTATCAGTTTGCGGTCCATTAAATTTTGCAAAATTAGAGTGTGAAATGCTAGGCATACTCTCTTTCTTGCTTGATGAATTAGAAAACTGAAATAAAACAGTTTGGATTTTTTCATTAAAATTATTTAGAAACAAAAGTACAATAGCAGAATTTGAAAATAGTGCAAATATGAATAAAACGAACAATCAACATTGTAATATATCAGTATAACTTAACTGTAACTGGGCAAGTTCATTTGTTCAAAAAATCTGAGTGGCGACGACACTTGTGCAGATGGCAGTAAATATGTTTTTGTGAAACAATTTGGTTTTTTCATCCTTTTAATGTTTATACTTAAAACCCTCATAGTATTATGTGTAATTTAGTCTCACAGTATTACATTACTTTTCAATTTATCACACAAAAATAGGGCAAAAATTGTAAAAGAATTTCAGCGAACAGTTTGTTCTAGAATTGTTTGTTTAAAAGAAAAATGAAATGCAAACTGTGAAAATAAGATTTTCACATTCCTCATTAATTCCATGCCAACACACAGCAACAAACTCTAGCAGTGCAACTTCTCCCATATAAACAAACAAGGGCAATCGCAGATGTCTTCACTTCAACAGCAGTCATTCCCCTCGGCTGTGTCACTTCACTTCTTCCTTTGCTGCAGGAACAATCTCAATCGCAGACTAGTATTGAAGAGGTGAGACGCTGTTTTCATCTGTATGTCTTGTCAACCACCATCTGAGTTCGAGACTGGCTCTTGTCTGGAGAAAAGAGCCAATGGGAATACAGGACTGTCTCTCTCCAGAAAGAATATTGCAAGTCATCTTTTTTTTTTCCCCCGTTTTTTGCTGTGGGTGCTAAGATGGAAGGTGTGGTGCGCGTGCTCTCTCTCCTCGAAAATTTAAGATGTGTGTGGAAGAGACGAAGAAGAAAACTCCCGTGATAAAAATGTGAAATAAGTCCAACAACATAAAAAGTGTGAACTGATATTTATTCAAGACCAATGTTCTTCTTTTGTGCTCCAGAATGAATCCTGGATGTATCTGGATTCATAAATTAAGACTTCAGTTTATTAATATCCGATAGGCCTTAGAGATGTGAAAATAAGATTTTCACATTCCTCATTAATTCCATGCCAACACACAGCAACAAACTCTAGCAGTGCAACTTCTCCCATATAAACAAACAAGGGCAATCGCAGATGTCTTCACTTCAACAGCAGTCATTCCCCTCGGCTGTGTCACTTCACTTCTTACTTTGCTGCCGGAACAATCTCAATCGCAGACTAGTATTGAAGAGGTGAGACGCTGTTTTCATCTGTATGTCTTGTCAACCACCATCTGAGTTCGAGACTGGCTCTTGTCTGGGGAAAAGAGCCAATGGGAATACAGGACTGTCTCTCTCCAGAAAGAATATTGCAAGTCATCTTTTTTTTTTTCCCCTGTTTTTCGCTGTGGGTGCTAAGATGGAAGGTGTGGTGAGCGTGCTCTCTCTCCTCGAAAATTTAAGATGTGTGTGGAAGAGACGAAGAAGAAAACTCCCGTGATAAAAATGTGAAATAAGTCCAACAACATAAAAAGTGTGAACTGATATTTATTCAAGACCAATGTTCTTCTTTTGTGCTCCAGAATGAATCCTGGATGTATCTGGATTCATAAATTAGGACTTCAGTTTATTAATATCCGATAGGCCTAATCTTGGCCACGAGGAACTCTAAGGAAAAATTAGTAATTATGAACTGATGAACTGATATAGATACAACTGCATCATACTGGGGAACAACTGTAGCTCATTCTGTTTCTTCATTTAATTTCAATTTGTGTGATATGTGAATAAACAAGTGCGGTAAGTCAAAAAACTTGCTTTCATTAATTGGTCTTACTCATGCATCGCCCTTAACATGTTTTCACAACGCATTACGTACTTAATTTCATTCATTCTTTTTATCTTTTCAAAACCACCGCAACACAAACCAAGTTGCAAATTCTCATAACAGCTAGTACTCGGTTTTTCATGATATAGATTCCAATATTCATTATAATTTTATTTTTGCTAATCAAACTACAAAAAGTTATGCTCAAGCAATAAATTATTGATGCGTAATCAGAGCTAAAATTCCACCAAAAAAGTGTTGGAGCTCATAGTTCCTGCAACTTGTTGTTATGGATAAATAGACTTAAGCTTCATCTAACATGGCGAGATTTGCAAGAGCTCGGCCCAGGTTAGCTCCTATGTAAAATAAGTCCTCTGCACATTAGTTTTTTGTTTGCTAAGAAAACAAACACAAAAACTTTTTGAATTAAGATCCCATGGGTCAATCCATGATATTTGACCAAGGTCCTGTTTTTGGAATTTTGTGAAAACTAATTTGTAATTTTGTTGAAAATAATTACGGCAAGAAATATTCCCGACCGTTCTTTAAACTCTGATTTCTGTAAAGAGTCAGTTTTCATGTGTGGATATTTGTGAAAGGTCTATTTTTGAGTGCCAGAATTTTGTGAAGGAGCCCTTTTTGAGTTTTTGAATTTTGTGAAGGGTTTGTTTTTGAGTTGCTGAATTTTGTAAAGGGTCCCTTTTTGAGTGACTGAATTTTGTGAAGGGTCCCTTTTTGAATGCCTGAATTTTGTGAAGGGTCCTTTAACGGAACTAATTCCTCTCTAGATTGACCCCTGGATCCTGAAATTTTTTTTTAAATACACTATTTACTAGTTGCAGTATCTAGATACAGAAAGGTTCAGCTTACCATTTCTTCAGAACCTAAACCTGGTCTTTCTTTAAAACCAAATCCTTGTCCCCGATTGACTTTCTTTCCTTTTCCTTGTTTAAAACGAGATTTTCTGAACCAAGCACTCTAGAATGAGGGAAAATTTGGGATTACAACATTTATACAGATACAGCTTTTAAGATTGCATTTTATAATTTTGATGAGCTTAAATTTTTCATTCAATGACAAGCTGCTATTGATAAATAAGAAAATGGAGAAAAGTGAACTAAAGCAACAAATTTAAATGAGCAATTCCATTAGGACTTTAATTTGGCAATGACACTAAATCTTGAAATGAAGGAAAACATGTAGCTTCATTTATCTAGAAGAGAAATAGACATTTTTTTATGTTTCTATTGTGGATCAAAAGTGAGATTTTAAATTGATTCAAAACTGAAACTATAAATTTTTAAATTAATTAAGGAGAAATGCTATCATATTTTTTTTTGTAAATTAAAAGTTGTAAGAAAGATGATGATATTCTTGAGTTGCACTTTGATCCTTGATTGAAGTACTGCAACAGCTTAAAAGATTGTACTTATTTCAGGATTACATTTACTTTTACTTAAATAAAGTTTAAAGGACAATATAAATGCATCAGGGGTTTTTTTCCTTGTTTACTTCTGCAGAATATTATGTTGCATCTCATAATTCTCACCTGCATTGCAAGATCCATCAAAGCCTGGGGAACAGCTTGATTAGCACCTTCAAGATTCCTGACTAAATGTCCAGCAAATTCTTTATCTTTCTCAGTAACCAAAGTATAAGCTATACCTTTTTCCCCTGAAACACAAATTATGTATATTTTATTGCAAGAGCCTGTCTTTTGTAGCTTCTTTAAAGTATTCGTTTCCATAAGAGACGTCAAGATTCTTCTCAGAAAAAGCAAAGTTCATAAACTCTTCTGTTGAATTAAATTTTTATATAATTTGTCATAAGTTAACCCCCTAATAAGTCATTTTTTTCAAACAAAATAGCCTCACAAATTATGTACATTTCATTTTTATGATTTACAAACACATTGGATCTCATATATTTTGGCCTGCAAGCCTACAACAGACTTCACAGTAACACTTCACTTCACTCCAGGGAGCCCCCTATCTACAACTATACGTGGTTTAAATGGTTGGATGGGGACTTGAAAAGCGGTCTTTTTATCTAGATTTGGAGCTGAGAAAACCCCTGGTCTAGTACCCCCAGAGGTATTGATTCACTTGGAGGACTCATTAACTAGGACACATATTTAACGTGCCCCAGCCTACATTAGTGAGCAAGGTGATCTTTGATGAACTAGGATTGAACCTGGGGCCCTCTGGTTACGAGTCCAACACCTTACTGAGCAGGCCACCACAGCCCATTCAAAGTAACGGGTAGGGACTGCTCACAGCAACCTCCCCCCCCCCCCCACTCCCAAAAAAAAGAAGGAAGCAGGGAGAGGAAGTGAAAAGTTCCTGAGTTGGCTATTCCTGACAAGGTAAGTGGGACCAAATTACTTCAGTTTGGGTTTTAACTACTTCCTCTGCATGAGCTGTTATACTAATCAATCATACCATTGGCAGATTCAGACATTTAGGGGCTCGTCACGCTTTTTTTCGGAGAGTAGGTTCTAGAGATGAGCCGGGCTCGGCGAGAGCCCGAGACGGACTCGGGCCATTTAGCTTCAAGCAGCTTTCGGGCTCGGGCTCGATCTCATTTTTCGATAGTTAGTTTTTATTCAAATACAATGTTCGCGGAATAAAATATTGGGGAACTTAAAGAGCGTGAGAACAGTTTTTCTTCGTGGAATGGTAGAATTGGTTTGTTCAGGAAGAGTTTCAGAGAAATGATATCTATCACCTTATCTCCCACTCCCACACATCGTTTCTCAGCTTCCGCGCATCGGAAAGCAAGTGATCTGCTGAGCTGGGGTGTAAATGGTCAGTAGAATGTGGGGACAAATGCCGCAAACCCCTGTGGTGCTTGAAAGGCCATTAAGAGACAGAAGTCATAAAACGTTTTTCTCTGATTGAAGGTTGACTGTTGACAAAATTCCTACGAATCTGGAAGGAGTGTTGTAAATAGTCATGGGGGGGGGGGACTTATAATATATTGATACACTTATAATATATTTGCGATTGCTATCACGATATACCATATGGTAGTGCATCCCAAATGGAAATTAAAAATATATATTGATGTTTGATGCACTCGGGCTCGGGCCGAGTCGGGCTCAAAACAAGACAATATCGCTCGGGCGGGCTCGAATTAAAAATTCTCGGACTCGGGCCTTCCAAAGTGAGCCCGAACTCATCTCTAGTAGGTTGTTTTGTCCAACCCAAACATATTTTCAAATGCTGTTTTAGCCCCTTTTAGTGCCCTATTTTCATGGGGACCCCTCACAACTGCCACATGATAAATCTACCACTACTGCTCAACCAGTGAATATGTTTAGGATGACTGTCATGAAACTTCATAGCATCATGGAAAAATCTTTTTAAGCAATATAATTCAAAATTACTTTTACCAGTATCTCTCTTACATTAATGAGAACTATCAGTTCCATATTTTTTAGCATTCTCTATGACACTCAAATGCTTCAGAGTCAGCAGATTTTTATTTTGTCTTGATATAACGGATATAACACTGAAGTGTTGTAATACTTTAATACAGCATTAAATTTCCAATGAATATGAGTTTGACTATCTACTATCTATAAAAAAAATAATCATAAAAATATCTTTACCAGTTGTATACAGGGGTGATAGTGACTCAACATCAAAAACCCTGAAAGTGAAGGGTGAGCAGTAATGAAACCCTGAAAGGGTACTAATGCTCTGTTTCATTTGCAACCCTCAGTAGGGAGAGGAGACATGATACAGACGGCATCGTAGAAATATTTGGAAAAGAGTTCTTAGGGTTTTTTTTTTTTTTTTTTTTTGAGGGGCGCTGACGCTATTTGGAAATGCCAATGGAATCAACATTAAAAAAAAAGGAAGATGAATATTTTGTATTCATTTTACTTGTTTAAGAAGATCAGGAGCTCCAGTCACAAGATTGAGAAAGGAAACTATCTAAATACTGAAATTTTAGTCAGGTAAAAGCAATTTATCTATTCAACGAAGAAATCCTTGAAGATGTACAAATACGAAAAGAAATGAAAAATAACCTAAAATGAGAACATGCTTATTGTTCAGTTTCTTTTGCTCCTTCCCCATAACTCTCATTTGGCACTTGCTAAGTAGGAAAGGGGTGGAAAATGCACAAAAAAAAAAAAAAAAAAACTATGGAGAAACATTGTGGGAAACATTGAACACTTATTTGGAAAACCTTGAAATCAGGGGTAGCCCCTGAGAACTACCACCCCTGTGTGAAGCTATGAGCTAACAAAAACAAAAAAACCTGCATACGGTATGAACTGGTGATCGCCTCTTTTTTCAAGTTGATTAAAATAAGTTTGACATTAACATTTAAAAAACTTGTAAAAACCCAGTATATGAAATATTAATTCTGAAAAAGGAACATCAACCCAAAAAAGTATTCAAAAATCTAGATGTGAGAGCACTAATCTAGATCACCATTTTTTCTTTCTGCACAGCAAGAGAGAAAATAAACTACGACATATGTATAAAAGAGGAAGAGAAAGAAAAGAATTGATGCATTAAAAATGTATTTTTGAAAGAGACTTACCAGCTCGACCAGTTCTCCCAATTCGATGAGTATGAGTGTCAATATCTCTAGCTATATCATAATTAACCACTGTTTTCACATGAGTAATGTCCAAACCACGTGCTAAAATAAAGTACATTTCACTGGCATGGCACTCAGAACTGATTGGTGATATGTGTACACATAAATAAGTATACATCATTAAATTATTACCTGCAACATCGGTAGCAACTAAAATTGGGACTTCTTTCTTCTTAAAAGACAAGATGACTTTGCTCCTCTCATTTTGATCAATATCACCATGTAGCAAAGCAGCTGCAAGAGTTAAATGGTTCTATTAACCTTTAGGAGCCGGGCGGTACACATGCTGTACCGTAACTATTTTTTTTTAGAGGACGGGGTTGAGATTTTCACTCGAACCCTTTGGAGCCAGGGATTTTTTCAAGGTTTCATACATCTGGTACGACAGTTTATACCTTCTCTTTTCAATGGAAAAGAAATCTGTGGTTCAACTGTCGTATTACCTGGGTCGAAAGAAAAATTTCTAAAAAACAGCCCGGTTCCAAAAGGTGAAATGCTTTAATCATCACACATGCATTAATTTAATGTCCTGAATGATTTTTTTTTAATTAAACAAGTTTAAAGTAAAGAAAACAATTGACTTAAATATTTTGTTGAGTATGCAATCTGATTGATAAGCTAGCACAATCATTTATTTCAGAGAGGTTTTTAAAAGAAAACTCACCCTCGTATTCTTTCAACTTCAAGTTATTACATAATTCTTCAGCATTGAGTTTCTTTGTTACAAATATCAGAACGCTCCCAGCTAAAAAGAAAACAATAATTTGATGAATAATAAGTCGTACAAACAATAACTAGAGCATATAATTCTCAAAAAGACCACAAAAAGTTGTAAAAATAAATAAATATTTAAAAAACAAAAGAATTTCACAGCATTGATATGTATTATAAACTGATGAGTGAATATAAAGGAGAATTAGACGCAGTAAAGCATAGATAGGTTCTTACTTACATTCAATTTATTTTGAGAATTTAATATTTTTTACTCCTCCAATTAGTACCTCAATATAAGCTGATAATTAAAATTGAATAACACTGGTTCAACTAAGACTCAAGTGTACAATGGAAATAAAGTAACCATGTTTTAGGCTAACAAGCAAAAAAAAGCTACGTGACAAAAATATCAAAATAAAAAGAAATAAAGAACTCCACAACAAATCGTTTCTGAAAAACTATCAGTAAGGTATAAAAATAAACCAAATAGATTTAAAAAAAAAAAAAAAAAAAAAAATGCTAAACACAGAAATGTAAGCTAAATTTTAGAAGAAAAAGGAATAGAAGCAGAAACAGAACTACATTGGAGAAAAGACAAGAAGTACTTAGAATCCAAAACATATAGCCTACAGCATGAATTCAACTAAAAATAGGCATTATTTGTGCTGGGAAAATATTTTTTCATGTTAATAGTCTAAATGCTTTAATGTTATGTTTTTAACACTTCACAAACCAGGTAAAAATTTAAAATAAATACATACAGTTGAACTTTAAAAGAAAGTCATAAATTTAACCTATCCTAAAAATTTCCAATCTGCTTTCTCAGAGTAAAAACACTGCAAGCAAATATTTCAGTAATTAATAAAAATATATAATTTTAAAATTACCTGATAAAAGTTCAACAAGTTTACTAGTTAGCCACACCCACTTAGCCGGAGCTGCTGGCATGACAAGTACAATTTGAGTCACATCTTCATTAGCCTCCCCAAGTTCACCTTGAATAATGCGAACAGGGTCTGTCAAAACATCTCGAGCTAAGCGCTCAATTTTCTTTTTGAAAGTAGCACTAAACATCAAAGCTAAAAATGAAATGATAATTGTAAGTAATATTAATTAAATTGTCATGTTCGGTAAAATAGCCTCTTGATAACTAACATATTTCTCAAAGAAATACCCATAAACTAGTACTTAAAACTTTCTAACACTTCCAAAACTAAAACATATCATCAATTAAGGACCTGTCAGGAAACATTTTGGGAAGATGGACAGAAGTAAAATAGCTTTCACACACCTTTTTAGATCCCCTCTGTGTTTTTATGTCATAGAATGCCCTTCAATTGTGAGATTTGTAAAATGTTAAATCTGCCACACACCATTTTTTTTCTCTTAAAATCAATTCACTTCAAATTTTAAGTTTACAAAGAGGGGGACAGGGTTAAAATGGCAAGTTATCCTGTCTACAGTTTGACCAGAATTAACATCCTAACCGCTCAGAAAACCTTTGAGTAGTTAATTTGCTTAGTCTTAATATTGAGATAATATGGCACACATTTTAAACTTTATGGATACATGTAATTCAAATGGAGGCGCTTGTCGTGGAAGTGCTGAAAAGAAGGGACACGTGAAGTTTACACTTGAATTCAATTCAAATAACGAATACAAAAATGTGTCCAAGACAGAAATAAAAGTTTTGAACACACAAAAGGACTAACTTTGTCTGTCTGGTCGTACATGGTCACATATTGATCGAACTTGTGGCTCTGAAAAAAAATTAAGAAAAAATTTCTTGTAAAAACTACTAAATAAGCTCATGATAAATAGGTTTTCTTTAGATATCAATATAAACCAACAGAAGTGATACACACATAGACATATATATACTTATAATATATTTTGTGAATAAATATATATATATATATATATATATATATATATATATATACACACAGTAAACTCCTAACTATCGGTGGTCGGATTATCCGCGGGTCTTTCTCACTTTACTTTTTTTTCCAGGGAGAGTTTACTGAACGAAAAAAATGAAAGGGCATTATTGGTCGTTTTCAGCTTTTCAAGATATTTTTTACATTCATTGTTGTCATTTTTAGCAACAATTTGAATGTATGTGTTGTGTTACTTTTTTTGGCTATTGCATACATTAATATTGTTTTCTACCAATAGTTTGATTAACCACGATATTTGCTTATCCGCAGTTACAGTACCCATCCTATTCCGCGGATAGTTGTGAGTTTACTCTATATATATATATTTAATAATTTTAGGTAAATGTACAATTGTTTTTTGTTGCTATGGCATAACAGAAACATTAAAAAGTTTCATTTTGAAATTTAAACTGTGAGTATTTAATTTTGAAAATGTATAAACAGAACCATAAATAATCATTAAAAATACATAACACTGTTGCAGAAGGGAGGTTTAAGAAGCTGCTAAAGCTAACTTTTCTTGAATTGAAAATTACTGCTTCAATGTAACACTACAGACAAAACCAATTTTAACTACTCAATTGGAATTTTTTTTTTTTTAACTGTTGATGTTTGCTAGAGGTGTAGGCTTAGGGGTGGTAACTTACTGCTTTATACCCGTAGTTCTGCCTTAAATTCCAAGTAGTACTGTACCACTGTGCGATCTCTCGCCACTAGATTTTAAATTGGCTACCAGTTTTTTGACTCTCTTTGCCGCTATAAGAGGATTTTTGCCTCCAGCTTGGTTATTTACTATTCCAGGTTGAAGAGTGCAAATAAGCATGAAACTGCAGCCCTTGGATAGAATAACCTAGTTGGCAGTGTATTGCATGTTTTTATCTTAGCCCTGGTTTAGAGGCGGTAACTTACTGCGTTATACCAGGTTGATTTATTGAGTTCAACATTGATTAGACAAAGTCTTGCCGTGTAAAAGGGTTAGGAGAAAGAAGTTGACATTTTATTCGGCCCAGGGTCCTAGTTAAAGGGAATTCAGGGCAGCAGATAAGCATCCAATACATAAAAAACTCAACCGAACTTAAATGTATTTTTGAGAATGTAAAGAATACATAAAAAAAAATTAATTAGTAGATAGAATTGTTTTAAAAATATACATTAACTTTTGAAATTTTCATGCATTGAAAGTTTTTATGAGCTCATGTGCAAATCTCCAATAATTCCAAATTACATTTACTCATTTAAATTAAGACTACAAAATAAAACATTGGTTACCAAATCCCATATCGAACATCCTGTCGGCTTCATCCAGTACGAGGAAAGTAACTCTTCTGAGGTTTGTAGCTTTTGCTTTGACTAAATCAATCATGCGACCCTGAAAATAATGGGATCAGAATGAAGCTGGAAGAAGAAAGATAAACATTTGGTGAACTAGAATCAACATAAGATGAAGATAGCAAAAAAGGTTAAAGTGGTCCTTGGCAATATTCAAGCTGGCACTTCAATAAAAAAGAATTATTCATACTATATTGCAGGATTAACATTTTCCATGCATACTAAAGAGTTTTAAAAATAACAAAAATCCCCCTCTCACTTTTTATAACACTAAGTAAAAAACTATCAACAGAAGTACAGTAATTTTTGGAAGAAGTGCCGTATGGGCTTCATCGCCACACCCTGATAAAAGTGTGTTGAAAAGTTTAAAGTGCTCAGAAACGCCATATCGTCGTAAATGCCTCACTTAAAAAATCATGTGAAACTAAACGATGGTATATCAGGGCATTAAAATGCAGATATAAAAGAAAGAATTTGCTACAGATAGTGTATATATCTATGCCCAACTCATAAAGAAAATAATTAAGAAGAAACACAATCCTGCATTTAAATTCATTTTTGAAAAAACATTGGGCACATTTTGCTGTATTCTTTAGCAAATTAACTAACTCTTTACAAATAGAAAATGAAATTTATTATCATGTTTACGATCCAGAGAGAATGAGCAATGACATTTCTGAATGAAACAAGTTTGTTTTAACGACTTTTTTAAATGATTCGTTTTTGAAAATATGATTGCTGTTATCTGTTGCTTTTCATATGAAATATTATCAATAAAACACTTGTTTTTCATTGATTGTTTCCTTACATTCCTTTTAGGGTTTTATATAGCATTCTTTTCTTAAAAAAGAAGCTTCAATTTCGTTGCAAGTCAACTATATAAAAAATTCCTCAATAGGAAATTTGGCTTCGCTCGAACTGCCGGTTACTTTAATTAAAGCTTTTAATTAACAGGTAGATAATATATAATTATACCAGAATGTATGCCAGTACCTATTTCGTTATTGTGTAGTTAAAAGTAGCAATAAAATCAGGCGATTAAGGAAAAAAAGTCAACTGTAAATGTTGCACAGTAGAAAGGCTGCACTTCCAAAAGTTGAACTTTTGAACATGTGAATGCCACGACATTTCTTCTGGCAATTACTGTACTATAATATCTTCCATTTATATATAGATTAGAAAACCTGTCAAATCCAATTTCTGCATGAAAAACTAAGCATTAAATTTTAAACTTCTGCAAAAAAAATAAATTTGTTTTCTGTTTTGAAAATATCATTTTTTTTTTTTTTCCTATTTTTAACTTACAGGAGTTGCAACAACAATCTCAGCTCCTTCTTGCAAAGCTTTGGTTTGTTCCCATTTGCTTCCTCCACCAAAGCAGCAAACTACATTTATTCCATAGACTTTACCAAACTTTTTAGCTTCAATATAAATCTGAAAGAGTAAGTTGATTGTCAATTAATAAGTCATTACTCAATTCCCAATATTTTTGAAAACCAAATGCATAAATATAAATCTCTAGGTAAAATTTAAAAAATGTTATGCTTGTGAATGATATGGATTTGTTTTTGTAGTATTTTGCAAAGATAAAAGTATTATAACACATTGTATGTAAAAAAAATCAACAAATAGTAGTAGTATTGAATGCTTGGGTAAGGCTTGCACGAAAACAGTACATAATGCCCTCTAATTTTGCAATAAAGAAGCATCGGAAGGCAAACTGCGACTTTTAATTATCACTGAATAGTAATTATTAATTGACAATGTTTTCTTAAGGTATGACTAACTGCATCTAAAATAACAAGATTTCTCAGAACTATTACTTATTTAAGAAAAACGTTGCGGAATCTTGCTAGTTTAGGCGTATTGTACACTGCAGGTCAGGTTTGCCACAACTATAGTAGTTGGAGAACGTCCGGACTTGGGGGGTTGGGGGGAGATCCTGGCTCGGGCATGAATGCACCTTTTCTCTCCTGTCATTGGCCTTTCTTTGTGCGAATGTGTTGTTCTGCTGTGAATGGTTGCCTACCCTATAAGCGGGTCCTTATGGCATGCGTGTACTGTGGAAGTCGCACTTCACACTATATTACGGTACAGTTGGAAAAGTGAAGCAGTGCACCCCAAATTGTCAGCCTAGCTGGCGCAAGACAACAGCAACCAGGGGTGATTGTGAGTTCATGAAAAAATACCTGAAAGTTTTAAAGAAAAAGTGAGGGGGGTGGTGTTTTTTTAAAACCAAGGCCCCTATTACTTAAGCACACCTAATTTTATAATTATACATACATAATAATTAATTTCCTTTCATAAACTAACACATTTCATATATTCAAATAGCTTTTAGTCAAAATATTGTACATGCATTTAATTAAATTGTAAATGAGTAATAAAGTTACTTTTGAGCTGGTGATGAGCAATTATCTCCAAAAAAATATTTTAAGGAGAAAGCAAAAGTCTAACAGAATTACTGTTTGTTGTGTGAAAGCATTTATAAAGTAATGAAAGTTGCATTTGTTACATTTTGTTGCATTTCATCTATTTGTCTCCCAACTAAGGGTAAGAAGCATCAAAAGTTCATAAGTGAGAAAAATTTGATTCTCATATCGGATGCAAATAAAATAATTTACTAAGGTAAAAAAAGCAATTAGAATTTTCATCTTAACATTTCTGTTTGATGAATATTATTAATAATTATAAATTATCGAAAAAGAAAAAAAAATCCGGAGGTGGGAAAATAAAAGCATAATTTAAAATATTTTATTTCCGGTATTTTCGAACATGAAAATACCAGAATCGATCATGAAAATACCAAAACACAATCAGCCCTAAACAACATGCATACATCTGCAAATGTATAATTTTATTACTTCATTGGGGAGTTGTGACCAGTGATTAGGGCCCTCATTTCCAGTTTTTCCGGGGGGGGGGGGGGCAAAGGGTTCAAACACAATGCAATTTCATCGGAAAACATAAAAAACCATGCCCACTAAAATGTAAACACATTGATTTTTCAAAGTCAGGGGTGGGCAATTGCCGCCCCCCCTGCTTCCCTAAATGACGGGCCTGCCAATAATCCCCGCTGGGCTAGGTCACTGCATACTGTAATGACTAATTCTTCAGGTGCGTTTTGACTGGTGTTACTAATTACAAGGAGATTCAAATACTGTCTTTCCATGAAAACCGCGCATAGAACTCGTGAACAGTTCCACTTAAAAAAGAGGTGATGGGTGAGGAGTGGGAAGTTTCTGAAGTTTTCAATTTAAAACTCGCATTTGCTATCTTTTTGACATATTCAACTAAACTAAGTATTTGAAATTAGCATCGTTCTATGTTGTTTGATACGGCTCAAAATGCTTCTTATTGTTCTTCCCTTTATTGTTATCTTACCTATCACCCCTATTTTGGTAAGATCAGAGAAGACCTGAAGCATATGTAAATGCCAGAAGGTGTTGCTTAAGAAGATCAGACAGTATGACATGTCACAAGGATAGCAGCAATCTTAAGTATTATTGAGGGGAGCATGTGAATTAGTAACATTTGCTCAAACTGTTTTGTTCATAAGTGCCTTATCAACTTCCTTAGGTTTAACTAACTAAAGCAAATAATTTTTAGTTCATTAATAAAAACTAAATATTGTGATAAATTTACCATTTTTATTGTCAAAAATAAGCATGTAATTTTTCCTATAGTTAAGTTTTGTTTGTTTCAGTTAGTCTAACTTGTAATTTAAATGGGAATCAATGTTAAAAATTATCTACAACTCCTTCTCGAGCAACGAAATTGTCACTTCAGAAAAATAAAATAGCAATGTTGATCTGACAATTTTTCACTGGTAGAATTGGTAGCCTCATTCATACAATGAGAACTATTCAAGATGTTCCATGGCACAAAACAATAATAACATAGTGCATAAAAAAGGATATTCCCTAAAACTAGATCCTATTGTATGTTTTGCAACAAAAGTTTAAAAACGACAAGGTCATATTTTCAGGAAAATATGGCACTCTTTATTTATTTTTATGTTTTAAGAGCCTTGCAAAAGCCTGTTTGGCCTTACATACCTGCTGAGCCAATTCTCTGGTTGGTGCGAGTATTAAACCAATAGGTCCATCACCTGCCTCTAGATCTCTCTAAAAATAGAGCAAAAGCATAAGCATCGTAAGAATAACATGATACTATGCTTTTATGCACATAAAATATTTTAAGTCATTTCATATACAGACATATATTACGTAATGAATTTTATACTGTATTTTAAACATCATATAAATTATGTAACATAATAAAAGTAAACTGAAAAGGATTTGCTGGCTGATCAACAGATTCATGGGAAAATTGATTGTGTTGAAAAGCATGGAAAAATGAACGTGAGCTGCAGCCAATGGAGAACCAGCAGCAAAAAAATGTATTTCAAGATATCAGATTGGTATTAGCCGAGCTGAAAATTAAAGCTTTTTTTTAATGAAGAATTTTATTGTTAATACATTCTCAAAATATGGTCATCTCATTATCTGACGAAAAAAATTTTCTTCCTTGTGATTACTACTGCAGTGGAACAGTAATTTTTTTAAACAACCAATGATTTTTGCTTCTGAATTTTTCAAACTTAACCACAACTTTTATCTGTTTCATTTTTAATTTCAAGTTTTTGAAAAATAATTGGAAATATTTTGAGTACAAAGGATGAACTTAAAATTAAAACAAAACTGATATTAACAAACACTTCTACAGTTTAAAACTTGCCCACCAATGATTATTGAATTTCATTTTTAAAAAACTTTTAAATTCAGATTTTAATTAATATAAGAGAAAATTTACTTATCTGGCTTTTGACAAAGCTTAATAAACGTATTAAAGATATAATTTTTTCACAGCTACCAAAGATTGCATTTTTTGAAACACAAGTATCAGAAATACAAAAATTAAAAAATAGTAGAATTTTCAAAAGCAACAAAAAAAAAAAAAAAAGACATTAAGGCAAAGCTGTGAATGCATTTCAAGCAGAATTTTTCAAAGTGAAATTTTCCTAATTACAACTCAACAATCTGTATTACATTTCAGACAGTTCAGCAGAAAATTAGTGGATATTTTTAAAAAACTTAATTAATTGTCATTTATTTGAAAAGTCAAAATAATTAACAAGCGTTGTTAGAATTTTATACCTTATAACATGCGTGTAAATTGCAGTTTGATACTTCAATTGCGATAGTTTTAAAGTTAATTAAAACCTAAAAGGAACTTATTAATCCACTTTTAAAATGATGTCTAAAAATCAAGAGCATAAAATAAAGGAATGAATTTTAAACATGTTACCTGATCCATAATATGTACTATTAACGGCCAAATAAATGCAGCAGTTTTTCCAGAACCAGTTTTTGCAATACCAATGACATCTCGCCCAGAAAGAGCAGCTGGAATGCCCTGAAAATGGTTCATGTTAATAACACTTATGAATTTTTCAATTCTTTAAAACATTATTAAAAAAATAATTTCGCAATATCAAGCAGGGTATTTAGTATAACTACAGCAGGAGAAAGTCCTGAAAGTTTTGAATTCAACAAACAAGATTACCAAAATATTAAAAATAAAGGTCTTGCCGTAACATGTGAACAATTTTTTATTCCCTTAAAAAAAAAAAAAAAACTCACCAACCAAAAAAGCACACACATTTACCTTTTCCTTGTTTTATGAAGTTTTTAAAACTATTTTAGTAAAATACTGCTTTAATTCATTGCACTTTAAAAAAGACACATGTGAACATACCCAGAGCTAGTATGAACAAGATTCAACAATCTAAAAATACTATTTTTTTAAAACTTTTACAAAAAAGAGAAAATTGAAGAGACGTAGCTTACAATAAATTTAAATTATGTAGAATTGTTATCAAAATGATATTTTTAACAAAAGTATAACACATATACTCTGTATATCATTCCCAAAACTTGAACTAAAAAGTTCGGTTGCTTCCTCAGATCTGATGTCAAATAAAATGTATTTCACAGAACATTATATCGAACTAATTTACCATAAAAGGACAGCAAGAACACTGCTTGTAATGTAACCCTCAAGTATCAAAAGTAGGGACGAATTCATTACATCAATTCATCTGGCCTTTATTTTGGATAATTGCTGTATCACTATATTGGGGGAAAAGGTTTCATTTTTCATATAACTATCATACATGCTTCAAATTACACCAATTTTCAGATCGAGTAAATGTTATTATTGTAATTTAATTATTGTGCGAATTAATTTTGAAAAAATAGTTGACTACTCAAGGCTCGCTCCAGGGAAAAATTGAAGCAAGGATTTCCGATCTTGACCGAAATTCAGAGCAAGACTTATGTGGGAACAAACTTGTAAATGAATTTTGTTAAGCAGAATTTTGAAAAAATATAGCCGGACACTCGCGACCCCATGCTCTAGTGTGAACCCTGCTATGAAGTATAAAAGCAAATTTTCAGAAGCATCTTTCAATCAAATTTTTTTGGCTAAACAAAATATTATGTCCTTTTACTTTTTGCAACTATTACATAAAACAAAATTAGACCAACCACTCAGTAAAAAATTTTCCTTTGAAAGAAAAATAACTACCAATAGTGTAAAGCAAAGATATATTTTTCTAAGTGCATGCATTTTTTTTAATTTACAATGTCACAAGGATAGCAGCAATCTTAGCACTATTGAGGGGAACATATAAATTAGCAAAGAATTTTTAGTTCATCAATAAGAACTAAATATTGTCATAAATTTACCATTTTTATTGTCAAAAATAAGCACGTAATTTTTCCTATAGTTAAGTTTTGTTTATTTCAGTTAGTCTAACTTGCAATTTAAATGGGAATCAATGTTAAAAATTATCTACAACTCCTTCTCGAGCAACGAAATTGTCACTTCAGAAAAATAAAATAGCAATGTTGATCTGACAATTTTTCACTGGTAGAATTGGTAGCCTCATTCATACACTGAGAACTATTCAAGATGTTCCATTATTTTTGTTCAGCACATTAAGGAGCAATTACTTTAAACATGCATGATTTAAGTTTCTTCCAAAGCAATGTAGTAAATTAGCCACATGTCCATACAAATGAAACGGAGAATACATATGTGTGTATGTTCCCTATACAAATCCACAGTTTACGTCGGATCTGGACCAAATTTGGCAGGGAGGTATTTGGCTACCCGGGAGTGGTTGTAGGGAGGTTTTCAAATGCCAAAAAAATATGGAACCATTCGTATTTTAATTTAAGGACTCGAAAATTTTGTTGAATGGCTTTTTCTACCTGAAATAATTATCAGTTTGTCTCGATTTTGGTTTTGTTGGAAAGAACATGAAAAATACCTTGAACAAAAGTTTTCAAATTACTAATTGATATTTTCAAAAAGAAAAAATATATGGGCATTTTATAAAGTTTGGAAATATCAATTTTAAATTGGACAAAAAAATCGTCTGCATGAGCATAAAATAAATTAATTATCATGAAAAAAATCATTAATAAGCAAAGGCCGAATAAATATCCGTTGCCATTTTTCTCTTGAGTGTGAACAAATAAAATTCTTGCTTTTGCTCTGAGGCTTTTCCTGTAATGGGGGGGGGGGGGGGATTTAAAGCTTTTTTGGAGACTGATTAATTTTGCATGCCGGAAAAATATCGACTTTAATCTACTGGGGACTTTTTAGACTTGCTTTACTTGACAAAACTTTTATCCTCAAGGTAGACTCCGTGCAAAGCCGGGCGATGCAGCTAGTACTCAATAAAACAATAATGTAAAAGAATAAGTCCACAATAAAAGTAAAATTTAAGAGAAGTATAACCATAGTATACCTGTGCTTGAATAGGAGTAGGTTGAGTGTATTCAGATTTTCGAATAGCTTTGATAAGTTTTTCTTCAAATCCAAAATGAGCAAAACTTGTGACAAGTTTTGGAGGTGAGGGGCCAGAAACTTTAATACCCATCTTATTTCTGACATTCTCCACTTCTAGATGAGATAAGCTGGCGATTTCTTCATGCTCTTCATAAAAGTTTTTCTCAAAGTCAAGATATTCAATTTCTGAATGGTCGATTGGAGGCAGCGGATCAATGTACTGAAAAGAATGCACTGTTTGAGTTGCATACTGTTTTGTATTATAAACATATTTTCAATTTTATTTCCAGTACTTAGACTCAGAAATAAATAAATATATGTATAGATATATACACACACATATGGATTAAAAAATGCAATACATAATAGCAGAAATACATCCGAAATAAACATTTTTGTCAAAAAAAATATATACATGCTGTTTTTATTATACGTTGAAAGGGGGGTAGATTCACTTTGGTACATTAATTATTAATACTATCCAACGCACACAAATAATATCCCTACTTCATAAATGCTGTTTATACTCATGATAATTGCAAGTTTTATAATAAAGGCTAACAGCCATTATAACTACTAGGATATTTTAAATTATATGAAAATAGTAGGGGAGAATTCAGTTGCCCTACTCTTGTACAGTACTACCTAGTTTATCATATGACCAAAGACAGTATAGAAAATGAATAATCCAGGTATAAAGTGCAGAAAGCTAAGCAGATTTTACCATTTGTTATGATTAAAAAAACCATGCTTTGTAATGAAGGTACATGGCATTGCTCACAAGACATTAAAAATTCGATATAAATACTTTTTTGTGTTGTTTCTTAACAAATTGATCCACTGTTTTGTTTCAAACATGCGACATGTTTGAAAAAGTACAGTCGCACAATTTTTTTTAATTAGTAGATTAAAATAAAAAGTAAATGTTTAGTTTACTCGTAGGTACATAGCCAGCTATTATAATTTAAAATTTTCTTCTTATTATAAGTGAGCATAAACTTATTCTACGATTTTGTACCAGTTATCTGAAAAGCTACATAGACAAGGTGTGAAAACATTTTAATAGATTTGCTCTTGATAACTTAAGTTTTTTCTCAGTGAAATGAGAAACACTAGAGCAAATACAAAATGGATATACAAAGAGCAATAAAAAACTACTGCTGATAGATAATACAATAAACAAAAAATCAGTTTGCACACACATTTTGGACAATAATATTGAAGATAATTTTCAGTAAGTAACATATCTAGCCCTGTGTATGTAGGTATTGAAATCAGAAGGAACATATTATTTCCATTTAACATTACAGATTTAAAGCTAAAAGGAACTGTCAGCTTGGGAACTGGGACAAAGATATGTTTGTTTATAAACTACTTTTGCATCAAACAAATCAACAACAATAATAATTACAGAAACAAGAAGTACGAATGTGTTATTTAAAAATTACTTGTATCACAATAACACTTAAAAATGAAATATTTAGAGTAGAAAGACATTAGGCTTTTCATTCAATTGTAAATTTTATGCATAAAATTATTAGTTTCTATTTTAGTATAAAAATGTCAAAAACTCAATTTAACATTTAATTGCCATGAAAAAGTTCAAGGGTGAGTTATATCAATTTTTGAATGAAAAATTAAGTCAAAAGAGATGTAAGAGTTCATTTGTTTTCAAATAGTACAATTAATTTTGAGAACTTTAAACTACTTTACAGCCAAATAATAAGTTAGTGTAAGAATTACAGTTCTTCAAGCCCAATGAAAAGTAAATTCATACTTTTGTCCTGGCAGGTGCAATAGGATTACCGTCCTCATCGTACTCTAATTCATTTTCACTGTCTTCTTTTTCAAGTCCAGCAGTTGGATTTTCTTCTATGTATCTATAATATGATTCCTCATCATCTTCATTTTCAATATCGTCACGTATGCCCCTGTAAAATATGCTTATATGTTAAAAAGATAAAGACTCAAGAATCTGATTGAAGAATATTATTCTTAATTTTTCACACAGATTTTTATTTTCCTACTCATAGTTATTTTTCATTTGGATAAAAAATCATTGTAGAACTTCATAGGCAAAGTTCAGAGGAATACATGTTCACTTACAAATATAATTTAGGTAGAGCTAAAATTTAAAAAAAAATGTTCTTAAAAGTTTAGTAAGTTATTACAACAGACACATACTTTACTTCCTCTTTCTTTTTTTGCATTTTTTCTATATGCTGATTTTCCATTTGAACTTGATCCTAAAAGAAATGTTCTTAAAACTTTCAATTCATATGGATATTTTTTGCACAAAAATTAACACAATGAAGATAATTTTACAGCATTTAATGTAGACTTGAAAATTCCAAGTGTTAAGTCCACATATTAAAAGAGAAGATAGGGCAATTATTTTGAACAAACTCTTTTGCTCCCAAAGAATTAAGGCCGATGTTTCCAGCATTACTGTTGAAAATCATGCACAATTGCCTTTTACAAGTTAAATATTTAGTATTTTTGACAAATTTGTTTGGTTTTTGGAAGCCACGTGTCAAGAGTAATACTAGAGTTTTTCTGTAATTTTTCAGCAATATTTAAGCATTTGTGATTTTTTTTATGATATTTCTTATTATTTTCAAAATAGTACACAATACAATACAAATCAAAAACGCAAACATATTTTTTAGAAAAAACGTAATTACATTTTGAAACATCTTATAACGGAGTTACACAATTATAAAGAGATAAAAAAGATAGATGATCCCTGGACTTAAGTGGATAAACATAGCTCAAAGCACATAATTTTGATGCAGATTATAGATTGAAAAAATATAAGTACAAAGAAAATTTGCAGCAAAAAAGACATTTCTTTTTCAGAAACATTTTGGAAAAAGTGACCAATTTTTTTTTTTTTTTTTTTTTTTCAATTTTGTTCATTTGCCACCTTTATTTTGCAGACCTACATATTTTAAGTTATACAAAATACATGATCTACGAAAACAACAGATTATCCCTTCAGATTACACAAGTTACGAAATCAAAATAAAGAAGCATGCTATGACTGAAGCTAGACAAAATGAAGCATTTAAATGATGTCGAGTATTTAATATTTTATTTAATCTTTAAAATATCGAGAAGTTTTAGTCACATTAATTTTGATATTAATTCAAAAAATCACTTAATAGATACATAAATGAATAAATGAGCATCGTTATCATAATTAAACTGAAAGATTAAGCATTTCATATAATATGGACCTTTTGATACAAAAGAAATAATAACTGTTATAGACAAAACATTTTTTTTTTTTTTTTTTTTTTTTGTGTTTTACTGGTAAGCGGGTAAAAAAAAAGTTCAGAAATGCTACTACAAAGAAACTTTTTTTCTAAAGGCATTACAAGGGCGGATCCAACTTCTGGTTCAGGAGGGGATCCTTTTCGGAAAGGAAAGGAGAAAAGGTTAAAGTGCATTTTTTTTTTAAGAAACAAGGGGTATTCAGCGATTTTTTTTTTCATATAAGTGCAAAAAATACAGTTTTAGGCTATATTTAGTGGTTTAAGGAAGGATTCATGAACACAGGGGTGCCCATCCCCCCCCCCCCAAGCTCAATCGTGCAAATTCCCCCCAAAATTTTAAAAACCTTATGTGATTTTTAATTTTTATTTTTATTTCCTCTTTTTATTTTATTTATTTTTTAAATATAATTTATTTATTTTTTAATAATATAACATCTTGTTTTTTTACATATTATTAATTTTTCACAAGTACTAATTATGTGCAGAATATAATCGATTTTTTTTCCCTTACAGACATTCCAAGCACACACACACACATACAAAATAAATAAATAAATAATAATAAAGAAATAAAAAAAATAATTTAAAATAAAAAATAAATTAATGAATAATTTAAATTAAAAAATAAATTAATAAATGATTTATATTTAAAAAATTTTTAATAATTTTCATTGAAAAATAATAAATTATTTAAATAAATAAATAAATTAGTTTAAAAAAATCCCCACCCCCCCCCCCAAAAAATTTTGATGACGCAACTTGCGCCATAATCCCTTTGTGTGGGTACCCCTGCATGAACCCCGATTGGATTTGCAGCTGAGGCATTATAATACATTATGCTATCTAATTGAGTTGTATAAAAGGGATTCAGCAGTTTGATCTTTATTTTGTTTTAAATTTGTAAAAGTCAACATACAATTCTTTTCCTTCAATAAATACTGTAACTCACTTCCAAGCCAGCCATAAATGCATCTAATGGGTCTTCTTCGCTATCTGAGCCTCGTTTTTGATTTTGCAATTCCCAGCTCGGACTACCAGGGGCAGGTATATAAGCTAAAGTATTAGAATTTGTTGCAGTTTCTTCTTCATCTTCTTGTTCAAAGTATCTATTTGAAAAAAAAAAATCGTTGTAAAAACAATAGTTGTATATTAGCTTCAATGCAACTATCTATACCAACTACTTGTGTTATCCGTTTAAAACAAATACATATAATTTTTCTAACACACCACTCATAAAAGTTAGAACGATTTAAATTTTATTCTATTTCTTATCAAAGATAAAAAGCACTTTTATATGGGTTAATAGTATTTCTGGATTCATTTAGTTCAATGAACACTAGAGCAAATAGTAAATATTAAAACATATTCCTATGATCAGGGCCCGCGCTAGGGACTTAAAAGTAATTAGCCAGTAAATTAACAAAATTTCAAAAATCTTAATCAAAGATTAATTTCAACAAACTCTAACTAATCTTTTCCAAAGATAATTCATGTATTTTTCTCCAGCAAAAAGTTCAGAGAATTTTCTGTTCGCCAATACTTTAGCCAAATCAGAATTTTTTTCGCCGAGTTTTCAATTTTATCGTATTTGGCTAGGTGACGAGTAGGGTGGGGCGAAAAATAAAAAGTTTTTCAGATCAACTTCTAATAGTTGCCAAAAGTTGTCTTTGGTGATAGTTAGCTTTTGTGCAAAATTTGAGAAAAATCGGTTAATATCTTCAGGGGGCGCTGCGATCGCAAGTTTTATCATAGCTTTGTTATGGATTTTATGGTTAAATTATCAAAAAGAATGCCTTTAGCTAGTCGCTTTGGGTTTTTTTACTCAAAAGATGTTTTCATGCATCAAAAGCATATGAAATGACTCACAAACATTATTTTATATGATATATTTATATTTCAAAAAAATCACTTTTTTTCACGTTTTAGTTTCTTTTTAAATGCTTGAAATATAAATAGATCATATAAAATATTTTTTGTGAGTTATTTCATATGCT
The DNA here is from genome assembly GCA_038373865.1 of Uloborus plumipes. Taxonomy (NCBI): domain Eukaryota; kingdom Metazoa; phylum Arthropoda; class Arachnida; order Araneae; family Uloboridae; genus Uloborus; species Uloborus plumipes. The sequence continues at coordinate 19,941 of JAXGGA010000362.1, read as the reverse complement.
TTGAATGCATGAATATATCTTATGAGTAAAAAAAATGAAATGAGATTAGCTAACGGCGTTATTTTTCATATTTTAACCATAAAATCCCGATAAAAGCTATGATAAAACTTTGCGATCGCAGCGCCCCCTGAAGATATTAACCGATTTTTCTCAAATTTTGCACAAAAGCTAACTATCACCAAAGACAACTTTTGGCAACTATTAGAAGTTGATCTGAAAAACTTTTTATTTTTCGCCCCACCCTAGTGACGAGTGCTTAGCGTGGTCCCGTATGATAATTATGAACAAATGAGCCTATTTTAGAATGATAATATCAAGAAAGGTAAGCAATCTTGGTAAATTACAAGGCTGCATAAGCAAGTAAAAAATCAACAATGGTTTTGGAACTCACAATCCCCTCTCAATATTCCCGGCAATGAGGTAGCAGATAGATTGGCCAAAGTAGATAGTGAGGACGAAACGGCCTCTTACCTACCAAGAGCTTTATTCAGACAAAAAATTCAAATTGAACTTGCATTGGCACATTCCACCTGCACATCAATGGTACATAGGGACATGTAATGGTACTCCTCGCAAACTTTTAGAAGTTAAATGCAACCGTGTCTCCCAAACGGCAATCGCTAGACCAACAAGTAGCCACTTTAGGTGTCTTTCATTTGAGGGTGGTAAAAAAATGTATCCCACTTAAAAAAATGCTGTCAACCATTTGGTCACTAATGAGCACATTCTGGGATGTATGACTTTCAAAGGTGGACTTAACAGCTAACCCCCTACTAACTAGTCATAAATTTCCTAACGCTCAACAACCTGCTCGAGCTGATCTGACCTATGCCATATCTTTAAAGAGGATAAGAACAAAGAAGAGAGACTTACATCACAAAGAGGGAAAAAAATAATAAACGATCCAGTGGGAATCGAACTAGCAATCCCAAACATTCCAAGCAAAAGCTTCTACTTCAGAGCCACAGAGGCCCCAAATGGAATTATAGACTTTTAACCCTCTTGTCATCCTAAAATTCACATGAGCCTCTTTAAATAGCTATATTATTGTTTCAAAGTGCCCTCAAAATTACTTTTTCCTATATGACCATGTCCGACATCACCAAATCAAGTCAAAAAAGCTATAAAGTAAAAATTAAGAAAAAATTCTTACTCTTCTTCAGTCTTGGGTCTTTTCCGTGGTATTCCATAAGTTGCATCTAAAGCATTTTGGGTAATTGCTTGCAATCCAGTGTAACCATGTTTATTCACCATCGTTGGTGGAGGCATAGCCGACAGCGAATGTGTTGTTGACTGGTCTGGTTTCCTTCCACCAAGTGAAAATCCACCAAACCCAAATCCTTTGGGTTTTCCATCTCCTCCTTTATGAAACATTTTTTCTACAGAAAAAAACATTTATTTATAGAGATGAACATTACCTAATAGTGCATAAGTTGAATAAGAGAGAAAAATTATGTTGCACAGATTGCAAAATATATTAGATATGTTTCTCAGTTAGAATACAAATGTGACGACCAGAAAGAGGCTCTGGGCCCAGCTAGGCTCGTCCTTTCATCAATTTCTCATCCCCAATGAAGATCAATGGCCCCCTTAAAGCCTATCAACTCCCTTGCACATTACAGCCTCTTCCAGTAAACTTTTCCAAGTGTTCACAACCCTAATAAAATAGTAATTTTTCCTAATTTCCAGGATAACCTGAGATTTGGAGGATTACCTTCATTGGGTCAATAATTTGACTAGGACCAGACCAGTTGGGCTCAGAGCCTGTTGCTGGTGATCGCATTTGTATTTGAATAGCTTAAAACAATGACCCTTTGTCCAGAAAGTAAACAAGCCTTAAGTATACAAGTAAACCAACAAAAGTAGATCTGCCAACTTTTAAAAAGCAAAATTCGTAGCAGTTTTGGGTGGTGAAGGAGGGGGGGATGGAACATGTAATAAAAAATATAGCCACTATGAATAAGTTTAAATTTACAACAGGGTAAATAAATTATTTTGAAATAACACATTTAATTTTTATTTTTGTATAATTTATTAAGGTGAATTAATTTTGTCTGTTTCAAACAAAACTTTGTAACCCTATTAAGCACAAAAGCAGTATTATATAAATGGTATAGTATAGATTTTATTTATAATGGTTAAAATATTTCCTGCAATCACAAAGCAAACAGAAAATCATATGTTTTAAGCATTTGTTCGTAGCATCCTAGTTTCAGACTGCAGTTCGTACAAACTACGATTTATTCGTAGCAGTTGGCAGTTCTGATTATTTATTTTCGATAATAAAAAAACACTGAAATTTACAAGCAATTGTCAGTGCTTTATAGATACAAAAGTCTTCTGGTGCTATTTCAATTACTCAAAACTAATAAAATCATTGTAGCATGCAAAGCCTGTGTACTTTTGAGGATTTCACCAGCAGCGAAGCCCGATATTACTCTTGAAGATGGGCTTATTTATAAGTCCTTCGATCTATCGTATTATGATAAAGGCCCTGGCTTCTAAGGGTTGTTCCGGCTGCTTTCCAGTGTTTCGCCCCAATGGTCAAATTTTTAAACGTTGAAACAGCTATCGTCAATACAATTATATTTTAGACACAGAAGTTTAATGTTTTTGGCGACGGGAGGACAAACTTATTTTTTAAAGGGGTAGCTATAATTTACTTCATTCAATAAATTAGCTGCAACATCGAAATCAACACAAATTGAGAGCGTCCAGAAGAATATTATCACAAGTCTTTCAACTTTACCTCAAAGCAAACCCAAAATAATGAATGTAATATGTTGTTTAACCAAATACAATTTAATAATTTATATCTCTCCAACCATGATCACAAAAAAAAAGTTGTCAACAAGCGAAAAACAAAATACACGGCGGAGTTTAGATGTCAGATATTTTCCAAACTGTTGCTATTTTTTTATGTAGTCGAAGATTAAACTGAAGATGCTAACGATAATTTAATACCGTATTTAAATGGAAATATTTCCATTGCCCATGAAGTTTTAATTTGTATTCCCAAATTTGTTTCACCTAAGGTTTTTCGAACAACTAAAAACCGGTTTTACCGATGGAATTTAAATTATACAATTTCGCTATTTATTCGACGTTTGGCATCAAAACTAACATGTCAATAATAATGGGAACTGTCGGCGACGTGTCGGGATTTGTGTTATTTACCATTAATATTTTGCTATATGTATCAGAAGTAAGTTAGTTTTATCGATCAATTTTCACTCAGTTACAGTCTGGATGCATTTTCTGCTGTTTCGGTCCTGTGTCTTTAAAAACATCCTTTTTCTTCTGAGTTGTCAGTGCAAGGTGAAATAAAAAATTTAGATAAACAGATTGCTAATATCTTTTTTGCATGTAGCATAGGTTTTTATTTGATATAGGAATACTTCAGAAAACTATCAGGCACTGTACAGTTGTTTCTGAAAGTTTTTCCTCGTGTTATGATTATGATTCTTACTACCTCACACCTGTTTGATATTCAGAACAAACCCATGTATTAAAAGACTTCTTCTTTTGTTTGAATAGTTACAAAATTCGTATTTTTGAGGTCTTGGTTGTTATTGAACAGTTTTCTAAAATTTCCTTTCCAATGAATGTCAAATTTGCATTTAAATTTTATTCTCCATTTTGATTGTAATTTTTTAATGTGCACTATGCTGTTTTAAAAGTATTCAATTTAATGACTGAAGTATTAATTTAATAAAGCTAATCTACTGTCCTATGCTTTTCATTTTGCAAGGCATCTCTTACCCAGAGTTTCTGGGAAGCAAGAGGTATATTGGATTATTGAGTTGTGTTTCCACACTTTCTTTTTTTTTTTTAATTTGTTATGTAATTCACCTTTGTTCTTGTTTGCTGTAGCTTTAATGATGTATCCCAGTAGAAAATAATAACAAACTTTGTTTACTTATAGGTTTCTGCTTACTATTGCAATCATGATTTGTAAGTATTCACATTGATTTGCACATTAATAGCTTCATCAAAAATATCTTTCTATATTTTATATGAAATATTTTGACTCTGAAATCTGTTCGTATACCTTAGATGCCGCGAAGATCAATATTGTTGTGGTGATAATATGTGCTGCGACTACGTGTATTCTCCATGGTATTTCTGGTAAGTGTTGTTGCACTTAATAAAAATCCTAATATGTATTCTTCAAAAAGCTGCATCTGGAATTTTTCCTGGAGGTATTGAATGTTGAAGTGATATTATCTTAAAGTATCTTCAGTCTTCACTTAAGAGCAAGAATCTGAGAGAGTGTCACGCCTGTGATTCATGACCTCTCAGATTTTTTTCAAAAAATTACCAAATGTTTACTATCTTATTGAAAGACCAAATCCAGAAATTTTTGCGCTAAAGTTAAGTTATTTAGTTTTTATGGACCCCTAAAGTTGAAGGTGCGGCATCAAAAATTAAGCGGATTTTCAAGACATGGAAATTGCTGTGAGCCAAAACTCTTACCAGGAACTGTTTAACACCAATTTTCTTTTTGTATATGGAATATAGAAGGTTGAAACTTTACAAAATGAATGTTAAATTTGTGGTAAGTTGTTGCCGTAAGGTCAGTGAAGGCCCTCAAAACAGGGCATTTTTGACGTTTTTTAGCGTTTTTGAGGTCCAACAACAGCTTGTACAATACAGTTGGCACGGCAAAAGTAGTGTCGTTTGAAAGACCAGTGTAAGCACTTTAAAATAATGTATATATAACCGTGGAAAGTTCAACGTGCTTTTAGTTGCGTAAGGCCGAAATATGAAAAATGTCATATTTTACCGATATTCAAACGGTCATAACTTCCTTTGCCAACAACATATTGAAATAGTTTTTTTGCCAATGTCATACTCTATTCTTTGTCTTAACAGAATAGTTGAGTCCTTTGAGGCGAAATGTGAAAAAAATTTTTATAAAAAATTTATTTTTTTCTGTGCATTTTTTGTAAAATTTTTTTTCACATTTCGCCTCAAAGGACTCATCTGTTCTGTTAAGACAAAGAATAGAGCATGACATTGGCAAAAGAAATATTTCAATATGTTGTTGGCAGAGGAAGTTATGACCGTTTGAATATCGGTAAAATATGAGATTTTTCATATTTCGGCCTTACGCAACTAAAAGCACGTTGAACTTTCCTCGGTTATTTATACAATATTTTAAAGTGCTTACACTGGTCTTTCAAACGACACTATTTTTGCCGTGCCAACTGAAACGTACAAGCTGTTTTTGGACCTCAAAAACGCTAAAAAACGTCAAAAATGCCCTGTTTTGAGGGCCTTCACTGACCTTACGGCAACAACTAACCACAAATTTAACATTCATTTTGTAAAGTTTCAACCTTCTATATTCCATATACAAAAAGAAAATTTCAGTTAAACAGTTCCTGGTAAGAGTTTTGGCTCACAGCAATTTCCATGTCTTGAAAATCCGCTTAATTTTTGATGCCGCACCTTCAACTTTAGGGATCCATAAAAACTAAACAACTCAACTTTAGAGAAAAACATTCTGGATTTGGTCTTTCAATAAGATAATAAACATTTGGTAATTTTTGGGAGAAAATTTGAGAGGTCATGAATCACCTCATAATGCTAGGCGTGACAGTTTCTCAGATTCTTGCTCTTAAACTTCTATGTTAAGAAGACCTTATTAAATATATTGAAAAGAAAAAAATTCTTTTGACTGAATAATTTCAATTAGTTTATTAGTCTTGTAAGCAAATCTTTAACAATAATCCAAATTTGATTTTTCTTTTCTTTCAATAAAAAGAAATAAATGATTTCCATCTAATTTTTATGAGAACCTGCAAGTTGCCCACCACTGAGGCAGAACGACAAGCATATATTAACAGGTTGGCTATGATGTTTACCCTTGCTTTGGGCTCAACTATCTGGAATATCCGTTACCAAGCTGGAGGTAGATGTCTTCTCTTTGGAACTGCCACTGCGAAAGTAATCCCATTTCAATGACAGGACATCTGCCTTCTACTTGGTTATGGCTATTCCAGATAGATGATTCCAAAACAAGTGAAAATGCAATCTCTAGATGTTATGGACAGGCTGATAATACTTATGGCTTCTAATTTATATATGTTAAAAATGAAGTTTTCATTAAAAACCAAAAAATACTTATTACTTAAATTGCACATGTAAAAGTAATGTTAACTGTAAACTTTACAGTGTAAAGTAAAGTAACCTTAACTCTCTAAAAACACTATAATTTAAATTACTTTCATTTTTTATACTAGAAGTTATTTTTCATAATAATACTACGTATAAAGCTTTTTGAACCCAGGTGTACTACAAATCAAAGTTAAATATCAAAACTACAGGAATAATAGTACAAAAATTGTATTTTTGTTCAATTTTGAAATAAGTATTTTTATTTATTTATTTCTCTGATTGAATAGAAGTTTTGATATCTCTAAAATGCAGTTTACTGTTATGTACTGCATTTATGAGAAAGATAGAGTAGATGTAAACGAAAATATGTGCTATTTGGTGAAGTCAATCATGTGCTTAACTTGGATGAAAACAAATTTGTGAGAGATGTGAATACTATTAGTTTACTTTTGGTTTTATTCCAGAAAAAAATCCTCAAAATGTTTCATAGTGATAAATCTTCTGGCAACTTGTTCTTTGCTTCAGATTAATAATTTCTGTGGACTTGGTATAGAAGTATCTGTTATTTTCACCACATCCTAAATCTATAATTATGCAAGTACCAAAACAAAATATTGTAAACTTGATTGATAAGTTGTTCAGAATTCAAAAACCATTATTTTTTGAAAGCGTAAAAGGATACTTAAGTTTTTTTTCATCTTCAATACATTTCAGAATTACTTATGTCAATAAGATACACAATTGTACAAATATTCACAGCCCTAACTGAAATAAATCACTGAAAACGGCCACTCCATTGTCTTTAATATAGCAAACCAAGGTTGTATTGTGCTGTTGTTCTTGTTAATTATACCACTCGGGTACCCGAGCACGAGTAGATACATCTACCCGATTTGAGCCAGAAAAGGTACCGCTCCCGTTTTTACGAGCACCATCAGGGTAGAAGTCTGATTTAGCTCAACGACGCATGTCTTAAGACCTGTTTATAAGGCAGGCAGCCCATCACAACACACATTCATACAGAGAAAGGCCAAGGATAGAACGGAAAGTACAACCACGCCGGAGCTGGGATTCGAACCCAGAACTTTCCCATCCGGTCAGACTAGACAAGATGGCCAGCAGGGCTGTATTGTAGTAGAACAGTTTATCAGTACATATTTTTTGTCATTATTTAAAACGAACAGAATTAATTTCTTTCCAAATCTTGGTCAATGATCATGAAACTAGTAAGTGGTCCCTATTTGAAAGTTTTACTGTTATAGGTTTTTTTAATTATTATAATACATTACTGTTAACTTTTCCCAGAAATGTAAGAATTTACTATTTTTTGCAGGGCTGGAGTTGTTTTCATGATTGTAGTACTTTCTGCTTGTGGAGGTTTGTTTCGATATTGTTATGACAGCAATTCATATGTAGTTGCCAGATATGCTTTCAAAGACAGTTATTATCCCACTAAAAGTGCCAGTGAAGAAGATAAAGGATTGAGCAGTGTAAGTCACTTATTCATCATAAATGAGTCATGTGCACATGATCTGACTGTGAAACAAAGACTAAATTACAGTATATGATGCAAAAAATGCAGGAATTGCTGTACTCCTGAATGTTCCAATAGTGGTTGTGAATTAATATTTATTCCTTTAAAAAAGGAGACAATGTGGTTACAGCATAAAATTTTGTTGATATTAATTCAAAGTTAAAGCGACAGGTAATGAAAATCATACCTGCGAAAGCAAAATCTTTACAAAAACCACAATCAGAAAAAAATCCTCTACCATTGAGTTTTTTCAATTCAAATTTTAGAAAATTATCAAAGGAGGACCTCAAGTCTCTGCTTCTACTGACATTACCAAAGATTGTCTAAAAACGATATTTTAAAAGCTAACTTTGAAAATAATCCTGTGGGCAGTATTCGTTTTCTTTCTCCCTGTCTCCAGCAACGTTTAAGATTGTCATTTGGTTTTAAGAGCTTAAACTTTTGTTTCCAAGAGAAAGCTCCTAAAAATTCCACCCCAAACATTATTGATAGAAGACTAAAATTATATATTTTAAACAATTTTGAAAATTTGCCAGTTCTCTAAACATTACCAAGATGACCAGAACTGTATTTTTATTTCAATTTGGAAAACTTCTAGTACTCTTAAAGATACCAAAGAATGCCTACATAGGCGTTTTAAAGACTACAAATAAAAAAAAATCTAGGACCCCACTCCCCCCCCCCCCCCCCCCCACCACCAAACATCAACGCAGTTTATCTGAAATACCGTGTTTTACAGCTGCAATTTCAAAAAAGTTGCAGAGAAGAACTCCGAAAATTCTTTTTTCTAAAAAATCAGATATAATCTATAAATGTGTTTTTAAAGTTTTAACTTCTTTAAATATCCAAAGGAGTACCACTTAGTCTCTTCAACCACTATTATTATCAAAAGTTGCCTAGAATGCATTTTTAAGACTGAAAATTACAGAATTTTTGGAAAGATAATTTTAACATAGCAAAGCCCTATAACCTTAGCAAAGAGCATCTAAAACTGCATTTTTAGCTCTGCAATTTTTTTAAAAATCCCTGAACCTCCTCTTTCATAACACAATCAGAGATAATAATTTCATCACGTATGGATGTTCGAATGACGGAAGAGCTCTATCAAACCTTTTTTCACCTGACATTACCAGAGATAGCCTAAAATGCATTTTCAAGACATCAAATTTCCTCCCCCATACCCCTCTATTTCGGGGTAAAGAATATATTTACGTTTAGGTGCTCATTATCAACACTTAGATCTACTACTCTTAGAAAAGAAGCTGAATCTTCTTTTTCCTCTGAATTTAAGATGCATTTAAAATTCTTGAGGGGCCAATTTCATACACCCCCCTATTTTTTGCCATAGAGATGGCCCTGTCTATAGTAAGAATGTTCAACAATTTGCAAAGCTTCTAGTACTACTATAAGTTTATCTTAACATTTACTGAGATAAAAAAAAAAGAGAAAAATGATTTGTCAGACCTGCAAGCACTGTCAAGAGGGGAACTGCCATCAGTTCAAATACCATCGGGTAACGGATAAACGAATACCCCGCTTATACGAATGAAATATTTCCCATGCCATAGATACAATGTTAAACACACTCGCTGAAACAAATACCCCAGTTAATCGAATATTATTTCTTGGAACCGACAGTATTCGTTTAAGCAGGGCGGGCAGTATGCACAATCTTCAAGACTATCTTTTTCCATTTCAATGATTTTTAAACACTTGCTCTCTATGAAAATGATTGTTATTATCAAAATATGAACTGTATCCTATCAAAGATTTTTATTGTTTTTTTTTTAAATTTAGGTAATTATTAACAATGAAGCTCCACCTGCATACTCTGTGGCAGCATACTCAGATACGCCCGAAGACTACCAGAGATTTTCCTCCTATGAACAAACAAAACATTTGGCTAACTCACGAACTGTTTGCCACTGATTCCAGGCGACTTTGATGTTTATGCTTTTATTTGTTTATGGAAGCTCCTGGGGACCACATTCATAGAGCTCTTGGTTCCTCTTAAGATATTCATCTCTGCTGTACAGTCTCCTCGCAGTGTGAATTTCTTCGACTGTTTGTAAACTTTTTTGAACTGTGTAGGGGGACAGAGTTTTAAATATTTATTTTAAAAACTGAGTAGACATCATATCTGCATTGCATTTGACAGATAGTTTTATATGTAATTGTTATAACTTTGTTGTTATCATATATCTGGAATATAGTATTTATATTTTCGGTTGTACAGTCATATCAGTGGTTTCATCAAACGGAAGCTGTGAATGTTGTTACGTATTAATTTTGGAGGTAACAGAATAAAAGTCTATATAATGCAAATTCATATAACTTTTAACTAAGCAGAATTCATGTATGAACTTTTAATGTTTGAATTGTATTCCAGAAGTGGGAAGTTCTTGTGCATTTCCTGAACTTGTGCCAATTTATTCTGTATAGTCTTTTTATTTTCTTTCTTTTTAAGTTAAATTTTAGAGTAGTTTCATTTTGAGTCTGTATATATGTTTCAACTTGACTAAAAAAATTTTATATTCAGCCTGGTTTGGAAAGTTCTTTTTTTGTAGCTATTATGATACTTCACATTATTCTAATAAAAAAAACGCTATACAGTGCATATGTTTTTTTTTTTCTCTCGTATAATGTTCCAAATGAAGAATTATGTAAAGCTAGGCCGACGCATCAGCCATTTCGGGTGTCCGATAACCCTAGCTCTGCAACGATGAAAAATTTGATCTAAAATGCATGCTTGTCGATAAAATTGCTTTGCTTGGAGCTTTTTGCCCACTTGTGACGTCAGTAGCTAAAATAAAACATCTACTGAATACCCTTAAAGTTTTTTTAAGTGAGGAAAAAAAAGAGAGAGATAGTCCAAAGTAAGAAAAATAAGTCATTCAACCCCTGTATTCTTTCAGGAGTTTTTTTTTAGAGAATGGAAAACACTCATTGATCACTGCTATGATCTTAATTCATTTCACTAAAAAGGTTAAGGAGATTTTTTGTGTTTTGAAAATAACCCTTACTATATCTCTGGCCATAATTTTGGCATGCATGAAAATTTGAAAGTTGCAGCACCGCCATTAATTCAAGTCACAAGCCACCACTGTAAGATGAATAAAATAATCTTACATTTTTATTTTTTCTAGTTAACATTACATAAAAAAAATAACTTTAAATGATTTAAATACATCAACAGAACATACAAATAAAAATGTTCAGGCGGCATTACGATCAATGCACTTTGATACATCTTTCAGCTTTAGCACCAAATCCTAAAAAGAAAAATTTGCTCAAAACAAAGAATAAAATATGTGGAGATTTTTTAAATATACATTTTAATGGTGAGAAAAGATGGGACACTAACACAAACAAATTCCTTTTCCACAAATCCCTAGAAGATTTGGCAATTTCCTGTTTTTTCTACGCTTCAAATTAACGTTTGTCACGTTAAAATTGGGTTTTCGCCGCACTTATCTGAAATAACTACATTGTTTGTTACACATAATGCATTTTTAAATGTTAGGTGCTAAATTTTTTTTTCAAATAATTTCTTAAAAATCTCTATTTTTTTTAAAACTTCAACACATTTGCAGTAGATCAAGAAATCGACCAAAAAATTTCAAATTTTTTATGCGCACTTTGCTGCCCCAAAGGCACCTTTTCCACAATACCCATCATCGAAATTAAAAGAACAGTCATTTTCGACCTCACCCTAATATACATTTCTCTCATATCATCATTTATTTATTTATTTTATTTTTTTTTTTTGGTAAATTTCAGTTTTCAGGGACCTTTTATTTATTTACTTACCAATTTTTTGAACATTTTAAGAAAACTGGGTAAAAGTTATCAAGAACTTTAAACAACTAAAGATTTTTTGTTATTAGATCAAAACTTTACAAGCAAATATTAAACCATCAGCATTTATTATTCAACTAAGTGGGAACACATATTTTCAAAACAATGGAATAGATTTGTTTTACTTTATGTTAATTTATTAAAATTAGAAACTATGCATTTGAATATCGAAAACTCTTAAGACTAACCTGAAGTTGTTCCATTGAGCAAGAAAAATTTATGTCTTTCTCGGAATTTGTACAAGAATTCTAAAAAAGAGAGTACTTGTTAGTTTTTTACATTTTTAAGTTCAAGCAGCTACACATAAAAATATTTCACATCATCTAAAATATTTTTTTCAAGCTAATAAAATAAGTAGATTTTTTTCATCTACAATTAAATTAAAAGACTTCTATTGATAGAAGCTTAACTTGTATTCCTAAAAATAAGTGGAAGGATCACATGAAATCAACTTCAGAAAAAAAAAAAAAAAAAAAAAAAAACTTCATTTCAAACCTTAGACATAAAACAGAGTAAACCGTGGAAAAAATAAGCAGGTGAATATTAATTCCATTAAATTTTAATATTTTCTTTACATTATCTATTGTAAGAAAGGAGCCTCAGAATGACTTTTCTCATGACAAATATTTTTTCATATTGAGTTCTTTTTTTTTTTTTGCATTAAGAAATGGGCCTTAGTAACCGCAAAGCACTTGTTTGCAAATCTTATTCGCATTTGTGCAATTTTAAGATCGCCATTTTTACTGTAAGTTGTCACACAAACATCAACACTATTTGTAACAATGTTTTGTTCAAATATACAGGGTGTCCACTCCAATCGTGGACCAATAGCTAATTTCTAAACCGTTAGAGATAAGCATATAGTTTATTTAGGAAAAAATCTCCAAATTACGAAAGGAAATTTGGGTCTATTCAATGTTTTTCAAAAAATCAAATTTTGAAAGAGTTACGAAATTTAAATTTTTATACAGCCCCCCAATCCTATCAATCATATTTAGTAAAACATTCTTGACACTGTAATGTTTAAAACTAAAAAAAAATCACTCTTCTACCACAAAAATTGACCGAGTTATGACGTTTTGAAAAATCAAGATTTTGCATTATTTCATGACGTCATCGAGCGATTGCTTAAGGGACCATATGCGAAATCCTTCAAAATCTTGATTTTTCAAAACGTCATATGCTTATCTCTAACGGTTTAGAAATTAGCTATTGGTCCACGATTGGAGTGGACACCCTGTATATATATATATCTTTACTAATATATAAAGCTGTAGAGTTTGTTTGTTTGTTTGTTTGAACGCGCTAATCTCAGGAACTACTGGTTCGATTTGAAAATTTCTTTTTGTATTGAATAGTCCATTTAACCAGAAAGACTTTAGGCTATAGTTTGAAAAGATTCGATAAGCGATTCGTTTTTTATTCGAATTCAAGGCAATTTTCTCATAAATCGCCGAATACTGGGGTTAAAAATTACTTGCACATATTAATGTTATATATCGTTGGAAGCAGAAAAATTTTGTCCATCCTATGCAGTTTGTTTCGATTCTCTAACTTAAACACAGCACGAGTTATTCAATTTTTAAACTTGCCTTTTGCAAGGCTTCACCCGATTTCTTGCAATACTTGGTTCATTAAAACCATCAATAAAAAATAAACTAATTATTCCACAGTTTTGATTTTTACGCCATTGGATAGAGCGATATTTTTAACCCCAGAATTGATTCGACTTACAGTCGAAGAACCAAGCTTTTATCTCCACTAGAAAAAAAGTTACAAGCGTTTGAACTTTGAGTTCGAAAACCTCTTTCCTGATCAAACTATTAACGTTTGCGTTGCTATGGCGACATCTTTTAAATTCATTGTTGGTGTCCTTTTCTTCATTTCGTTTCTTAAAAGCATTTCATTTCACGGCGTTTCAACAAGGCAAATAATGCGATGGTCCGTGTTTCACTTGAATTCCTGCCTACTTAATGACTTATATTTTTTTTTTCTGGTACCATTTTGAAAATGTGTTTCAAATTAAATTGTAATTCATGTTTTTAGCAGGGATTTTTTTTTGGCTGCGATCTAAATATTAAAACAACTTTTTTGTTTGGAATTTTACAATTAATGTTACAGGAAGAGAGCAGTTTGGAAATATTTGTTTTTGGTAGGGAATTGTATTTGTTTATTAGGGAGAGTGTTAAATATGTGCTACTTAACATTGTTTTTATTCCTAAGGAAGCATGTGCAAATAATGCGATTGACTTTTTTATACGGGAAAGTTTTTTAGCAAGCCGCTTTAGCGGGGAGTAGTTTTTTGAAACCGGTTTCGCTAAAACTTTTCTCCCTCCTTTAAATGCGAGCCGCCTTGGCGGCGAGTAATTTGTTTCAAGTTTCCTTACTACTTTAAAGGCGAGCCGCCTTGGCGGCGAGTAGTTTGCTGAAACTTTCCTCGCTACTTTAAAGGCGAGCTGCCTTGGCGGTTATATATCATTACTAGCAGAACCCGGCAGACGTTGTTCTGCCTAGATGTATATTTCGTCTCCACATGGTGTTTTGGATGTAAAAATCTATAAGACGTTGTTGAAAATAGGCATGAAAGATTTTGAAAATTCTAAATCAAGCAAAGTTATCTTCTGATAAAGTTATTCAATAAAAAAGTTCATTTTCCTTTAAAACTATAAAACTATGTTCTGTAGAGTTGGAAAACACAGATGTCCACTTCTTATAAAGTTAATAAAGTTAATAAAGTTAGAAGGCTAAACTAAGCTTAACAACAATGGCGGACTTGTTAAAATTTTGCAATGTAAAGATGCAAATGATACTTAAACTTGACAGTACTTGAAGAAACTTCTTAAAACAGAAAAGTAACACAACTTTTTGAATAAAAAAAAAGCATGGAGGAATGGTTGTACTTTAGTAATTTGATGGCATAAGCTATCGGGAAATACTCGTCCGTACACACAACCGTTTGAAAATTAAGTAACAACATATCTAATGCGAAGAAATGAGTTCCATAAAGTTTGCACTCGTGGCACAATTTGAGCAAGCATGAATATATTATTCGCAAAGCTGAAAACAATTTTAATGAAATAGTAGGTACTCAATACCCACCATTCCGTACGTCGTTAATAATTTTTAACATTGCGGTTAATAACAAATATTACGGACATGAAAAAGCAAACACCTTAAAAAATATGGTAGCATTTGAGTACTGTCATGCAATAATATGTTTGTCTGAGAAGAAAACATATTTAATCAGGTATTTATCATACACAAATAATTTTTTCTACTCTCGAAAACAAAAATAGTTGCGTAGCAACGCGCCTTGGAAAATTTCAATTATTGAAGGTTCTTGGCGCTATTTAAAAAGTCGTCAATTTGGTAGCTAATTTGGGATACCTTGGATAATTCTGAACCCCTATCCCTTCCATAAATAAACTTACGTATTATCACTTTTGTGAAAGAGAGTCGCCAAATGTTGAGGTATTCTCTATGAAGCTGATTACTTTTTGGCAATCTGAAATCAATTTGAATATTATATTTGGCGCTAAATGTACACCATTCTGTAAGGCGTTAAAATAATTTCC
Organism: Uloborus plumipes; assembly: GCA_038373865.1. NCBI lineage: Eukaryota > Metazoa > Arthropoda > Arachnida > Araneae > Uloboridae > Uloborus > Uloborus plumipes. The sequence goes on along the minus strand of JAXGGA010000362.1, from coordinate 4,851 downwards.
AACATTGCGATATATCATAGCAAATAGTATGGACATGAAAACGAACTATTGATTGGATGTTTGGCGAGAAAATATAGTAACATACTTTGATTGAAAACAGCAATAGATATAAAGAACAAAATAGCGTTCGTCTGGAAAATAATGCATGACATCTAAGCCTCTACAAATCTAAAGGAGTTCCGAAATATGAAACTGAATCGCATTTGTTTTTAAAAAAAGATTAATCTGTTAATCAAATACCTTTTTTATCCTTTATACTTGAGATAGTTATTGGGAAAATTTAAAAAAAGATTAATCTGTTAATCAAATACCTTTTTTATCCTTTATACTTGAGATAGTTATTGGGAAAATTTAAAAAAAGATTAATCTGTTAATCAAATACCTTTTTTATCCTTTATACTTGAGATAGTTATTGGGAAAACTTCCATTATTGAGAGCTCTTGGCGCGATTCAAAAGATAGCCAAATTTACGGTAGCAAGCAATTCCAACTATCTGCCATTTGGGAAAACTTCCATTATTGAGAGCTCTTGGCGCGATTCAAAAGATAGCCAAATTTACGGTAGCAAGCAATTCCAACTATCTGCCATAGAGTTGAGTTGATGCACTAAATACTCGATTGGATTGATGAAAGCCTTCGAAAATGGAGTTTTAAATTGAAATTACAAAGACAGAATCAGGTCTAAAATTGAAATAAAAAAATAACTACCCATCGGATTTTGTTGAAACTGGTCTCTAAACCTTCCCAGTACCAAAAAGAACAAACGGTGAAAATTTCTGCCAAATCTCCCTGGTAGTTTCTGAGATCTTAGGGAACACACACACACACACACACACCAACATTCATTTTTATATATATAGATATACCGCCTTGACGGCGAGTAGTTTATTTAAATTTTCATCACTACTTTAAAGCCCGTGCAATGACGGGCCCCACAGCTAGTATACATACATATATATATATATATATATATATATATATATATATATATATATATATATATATATATATATATATATATATATATATATATATATATATACAGGGTGTCCACTCCTATCGTGGACCAATAGCTAATTTCTAAACCGTTAGAGATAAGCATATAGTTTATTTGGGAAAAAATCTCCAAATTACAAAAGGAATTTTGGGTCTATTCAATGTTTTTCAAAAAATCAAATTTTGAAAGAGTTACGAAATTTAAATTTTTATTCAGCCCCCCAGTCCTATCAATCATATTTAGTAAAACATTCTTGACACTGTAACGTTTAAAACTAAAAAAAATCACACTTCTACGACAAAAATTGACCGAGTTATGACGTTTTGAAAAATCAAGATTTTGAATGATTTTGCATACGGTCCCTTCAGCGATCTCTCGATGACGTCATGAAATAATGCAAAATCTTGATTTTTCAAAACGTCATAACTCGGTCAATTTTTGTGGTAGAACAGTGATTTTTTTTTAGTTTTAAACGTTACAGTGTCAAGAATGTTTTACTAAATATGATTGATAGGACTGGGGGGCTGTATAAAAATTTAAACTTCGTAACTCTTTCAAAATTTGATTTTTTGAAAAACATTGAATAGACCCAAAATTCCTTTCGTAATTTGGAGATTTTTTCCTAAATGAACTATATGCTTATCTCTAACGGTTTAGAAATTAGCTATTGGTCCACGATAGGAGTGGACACCCTGTATATATATATATAAAGAAGAAAATAATTGCTCATGAAGAGTAACTGTGTATAAATTGGAGTAAAAAAAATAAATAGAACAACAAGAAGAAACATTAGAAAAAACATTTAAAACTACGTGAAATGTAAAACGAATATGCAAAACATCAACATGGGTAACGTGCTGCTTAATCTTCAGAGGGCAGGAGCAGCATATAAAATTTTTTAGATTTATCTTTGCAGGTTTCATTGATATATATATATATATATATATATATATATATATATATATATATATATATATATACACTGAAGTGACAAAAGTCATGGGATAGCAATATGCAAATTTTCAGATGGCAGTAGCATCGCATAGAACAGGTATAAATGCGCAGTGCTTTTACAGAGCTTTCATTTCTGTTCAAGTTATTCATGTGAAGAGGTTTTAACGTGATGATGACCGCACGACGTGAATTAACAGACTTTGAACGCGGAATGTTAGTTGGAGCTAGACGCATGGGTCATGCCATTTCGGAAATCGTTAGAGAATTCAACATTCCCAGATCCACTGTGTCAAGAGTGTGCCGAGAGTATGAAATCTCAGGCATAACATCCCACCATGGACAGCGCAGTGGTCGACCGCCTGCACTTAAAGATCGAGACCGGCGACGTCTGCAAAGAGTCGTAAATTCTAACAGACAAGCAACACTGCGTCAAATCACCGTAGAAATCAATGTGGGACGTACAATGGACGTGTCTGCTAGAACTGTGCGGAGAAATTTGGATTTCTTGGGCTATTCCAGCAGAAGACCGACTCGAGTGCCTTTACTGACAGAACGACATCGCTTGCAGCGACTCTCGTGGGCACGTGAGCATATCGGTTGGTCCCTAGATGAATGGAAAACCGTGGCCTGGTCCGATGAGTCACGATTTCAGCTGGTAAGAGCCGATGGTAGGGTTCGAGTGTGGCGCAGACCCCACGAAGCCATGGACCCAAACTGTCAGCAAGGCACTGTTCAAGCTGGTGGTGGCTCCGTAATGGTGTGGGCTGTTTTTTCATGGCATGGACTTGGTCCTCTAGTGCGACTGGACCGAACATTGACTGGGAATGCTTATGTGCAGCTACTTGGAGATCACTTGCAGCCATTCATGGACTTCATGTACCCAAACAACGATGGGATTTTTATGGATGACAATGCGCCATGTCACCGGGCCACAACTGTTCGCAATTGGTTTGAAGAAAATTCTGGACAATTCCAACGAATGATTTGGCCACCTAGATCGCCCGACATGAATCCCATTGAGCATTTATGGGACACCATCGAGAGGTCTGTTCGTGCCCAAAATCCTGCCCCATCAACGCTTTCACAATTATGGACGTCTATCGAGACAGCATGGCTCAATATTCCTGCAGAAGACTTCCAACGACTTGTTGAGTCCATGCCACGTCGAGTTGTTGCACTTTGCCGGGCAAAAGGAGGGCCGACACGATATTAAGAGGTATCCCATGACTTTTGTCACTTCAGTGTATATATATATATATATATATATATATATATATATATATATATATTAGCCCTAGTGAACAACTGCTATTTTGAAAATATTGTATAGCGGACTAAAGCGGATTATCAGCTGTAAAACTAAGAAAAAGAGGAGATTGATTATTTAGCTGCACATTTTTTTCTTTTTCTCTCTCTATAAAATATTTTAAGTACAGTTAAAATTGAATTTCTACATAGATTTACACGGGGGGGGGGGGGGGTTATGGCGCAAGTTGCGCCATCAAAATTTTTGGGGGTGGGGGATTTTTTAAAACTAATTTATTTGTTTATTTAAATTATTTATTAATTTATTTTTTAATTTAAATTACTAACTGATTTTTTTCAAATAAAAATTATTCATTTTTTCAATTCAAATTATTTTTTTAATTTTTTTATTTTTTATTTATTTCTTTATTTATTTGTTGTGTGTGTGTGTATGTGATTGGAATGTCTGGGAAGGGAAAAAAGCAATTCTATTCTGCGCATAATTCGAGCCTTTAAAAAGTAATAATACATAAAAAATATAATAGTTATAATTTTAATAAATAAATAAATAACATTAAAAAAATAAATAAATAATGTTAAAAAATAAATAAATAATATTAAAAAATTAATAAATAATATTAAAAAAATAAATAAATAACATTAAAAAAACAAATAAACAATATTTAAAAAAATAAAAAATAACAAAAAAAGGGTAAAAAATATAAAATAAAAAGCACATGGGGGTTGTGAAAAATTTTGGGGGGGGATTTGCGCCATTGAGCTTGGGGGGGATGGGCACCCCTGCATTTACAATGAAACAGATTTTATGTTTCTGAACTAAGTAAAAACTTTAAACATAAGGTACAAAGAATGTTAAGTTTAGTAATTGTGTTGCTTGTTTTGTAGGAATGTTGACAATTCAAATTAAAAGTAACATTCCACAAAGGCCTAAGAAAAAATTGATCTTAACAGTTTAAAATGTCATAGGAAAATTTGATTGACAAATCACAATCAAAATTAAAGGACTACGTCAAAAAAGAAAAAAAAAAAAATAAATTTACTTACCCAGGTTTTCAGTGTGATTATGTAGTTCAGTTCAGATATCTTTTCACAATTATTTGACTGAAATATTGGAAAATACAATGTTTATACGAATTAAAGTAAACTGCTTCAGAATTAAAAAATAACATTAGCATATAAAAGCAGGAGAATATTTTTGTGCTTGAATATTACACCTAACACCTGGGGCAGTAATTCCCACCTTTGTTATGCCACTCCATTACACTACTTTACATATAACCTCAAGGCCTTTATAAAGGCATTACTTCCCTAAAAATTAACTTTTTCAGGTCCCATACATGATCTCCTTCAGGAAGATTCAGTCTAAAATTCAAATGTGAGTGATTGAATTTTGTGAAAACATGCAAACACTAAACTGCAGTTTTTACCATGGATATTACCATGGATTTGTAGTACTTTCTTCCCCCACTTTGATGCAGCTTTGTCAAAATTAAGAAGCCAAATAATTTTGATTCAAACTATCTTAAATTATCAAAACATTTTACATACCTTAATTACGTAATCTTGTCTCCATTTAACATCAATAATACGATCATGATTCCGCCCAATTCTGAAATTCAGAAACCAATTTTGTTA